>PVHT021183560.1:2942394-3349563 GCA_004024745.2 Catagonus wagneri | reverse complement strand
AAAAAAAAAAAAAAAACAAAAACAAAAGACTGTGCCACAAGAACAAGGACTTCTAGCTTTTTCAATTTTTTTTAAATATATAGGTTTTTTTCTTTCTTTTTCTTTTTTTTTTCTTTTTAGGGCCACACCCGCAGCATATGGTGGTTCCCAGGCTAGGGGTTAAATCAGAGCTGTAGCCGCTGGCCTATGCCACAACCACAGCAATGTCAGATCTGAGCCATGTCTGCAACCTACAGCACTGCTCAGGGCAACGCCAGATCCTTAGCCCATGGAGCAAGGCCTCATGGATGCTAGTCAGATTCGTTTCTGCTGAGCCATGACGGAAACTCCAAAATTAAAGTATAGTTGATTTACCATATGCTGTCAATTTCTGCTGTTCAGCAAGGTGACCCAGTCATTCATGTGTATGATATATGCATATACATGTATGTATTCTTTTTCTCATACTATCTTCCATCGTGTTCTATCAGAACTGATTGAATATAGTTCCCTGTGCTATACAGTAAGGGCCTCATTTCTTATCCTTTCTAAATGTAACGGTTTGCATCTACTAACCCCAAACTCCCAGTTCATCCTACTCCCTCCCCCTCCCCTTGCAACCATAAGTCTATTCTCCATGCCTGTGAGTCTGTTTCTGTTTTATAGATATGTTCATCTGTGCCATATTTTAGGTTCCACATATAAGTGATATTATATGGTATTTGTCTTTCTCTTTCTGACTTACTTCACTTAGTATAAGAATCTGTAGTTCCATCCCTGTTGCTGCAAATGGCATTGTTTTGTTCTTTTTAATGGCTGAGTAGTATTCCATTGTGTATATATACCACATCTTCTTAATTCCTTCGTCTGTTGATGGACATTTAGGTTGTTTCCATGTCTTGGCTATTGTGAATAGCGCTGTGATAAACATAGGGGTGCATGTATCTTTTTGAATTGTAGTTTTGTCTCAATATATGCCCAGGAATGGGATTGCTGGGTCATATGGTAGTTCTATATTTAGTTTTCTGAGGAACCTCCTTACTGTTTTCCAGAGTGGTTGTACCAATTTTTGTTTCTACCAACAAGGTAGGAGGGTTCCCCTTTCTCCACACCCTTTCCAGCATTTGTTATTTGTAGACTTGTTAATGATGGCCATTCTGACCAGTGTGAGATGGTACCTCATTATGGTTTTGATTCACATTTCTCTAATAATTGGTGACATTAAACATTTTTTCATCTGCCTGGTGGCCATCCATGTATTGAAGTTTTTTGGTTTTTTGGTTTTTTTGGAGGTTAGTAAAGGACAAGTTAAAACTCTAGGCAGGATATACAACCCTTAAATCTGAGGATATGTAACAATATAGACATTTAGGCTATAGTTCTCTCTCAGAAGGGGTAATTCTCTATATGATCTCATATCATGGAAACATAGATTTAGTTCAGGAAATTTCCCAGTATAAAAATAGAAGCAAGGCCAGTGGTTAAAAGTTAGAGAACCACAAGTTTTTATTAAATAGAGGAAGCATTTCCAATTATGAAGCATCCCCAATGAAATTCTCTGCCTCTTCTAATAGCAAACAAATCAAATGTGGAAATATTAGAAAAGGAGCCTGGGATTCTCTAAATGAGATGTGTGCTCTGGGTGAGGGCTTTGACTAGGTGGCCTTCGTGATTCTGAAGGGTTGAGCTCGTGGGACCTTAAAATTATATAAATGTGGACCTTTGTGTTATGTGGGCAAAAATGCATTAATAAAAGGTAGAATTTCTGTGTGTCATTGAGAAAATGTTTTTTTTTTTATTTCTTTTGTTGATCTCAAACAAACAGATTGCCAGTTACATCTCCAGCTTAAACAAAAGAAAGAGTTTATTCAAAATCTACAAAGAATGGCAACATGGGGTCTAGCACTGTGGCCAGCCATGGCCAAGTCCCTCACAAAGCAGGACAGGAAAATGCTTTTAAAGAAGGGGAAAGGAAGCTGGAGAGCTATACTATAGTAAACACAGAGTCCTTGGAAGCATTGAGAGTTTGGGGTAGAGTGGCTTTTCATTGGCTGATTGTGGCAGTCTCTCATTGGCTGAGCTCAGGCCAGGGAAGAAAAAGAAATCTCTCTTCTCCTTGCTGGACGCGCCTCCTTCTGGCATCCCAACCTCATTTTAATTGAGGTTTCTGTTTACTGATTTTTACAACTTCCTTGTACATTTATTAATGGAAAAATATTGTTCCCATGGAGTTGACAACTTAATGAATAACGAGGGGCAGCAGGAAGGAGATTTGAAAAAGTGAGCGATATATTATGGAGCTTCGTAGGTGAAAGGCAGAGTCCTCTCTAGCTGTCATGCTCAAGGAAGGAGCAGTGTCTAGGAAAATCAAAGGTGATTATTAATATAAACATTGAGGAAAGATAATATGTAGGAGACACACCTTCTCTCCCATTTTCCCTGGACATTTTTACTAATATTTCAGTTCGTTGGAGGTGATAATGCATACCTTAAAAACTGCATTTCCCAGCTTCACTTGCTGATGGAGATGAACACATTGACTTCAGCCAATGAAGTGTAAGTAGAAATCTCTTGACCAAGAGCTCCTGGGAAGCTCGGTAAGGGGGCTAACTCAGCTGGTGATTTCTTTTTGCTTTTCCCCTTTGTTCTTCCCTTTTGCGGGATAGAAAAGCCAATTTGGAAGGGCAAGAGATGTAGAGTTCTCTTGTGGCACAGGAGGTTAAAGATCCCACACTGTCACTGTAGCAGTTTGGGTCACTGCTACGGCGCAAGTTCAGTCCCTGGCCAGGGAACTTCTGCATGCCAAGGACACGGCCAAAATATATATATTTCATATATATACGAAAGGACGAGAGATGATGCAGTAGAAGCTAGAAGAGGCCTGCATTTTTAGCAGCATTGTGTGCTTGCTATATGAGAGAAAAAAATAAACTTGCAGTTTATTTAAGTCGCTGTTTTTCAGTTTCCTGTTTTTATCAACTGAAAATGACTTCTGATGGACGGCACAAGACCTGTTGTGATTTCCACGACCTGTGTGGCGTTAATTTTTCCTTTTCTGGGGACCAGCATTTGTATGTGGTCTAAATGAAAACCATCCTCTCTGTTAGAGGGGGAAAAAGCATCTCTTAATAATCCAGTTATTCCAGAGAGTGGATTCAATAATAAATTCCTGACAAAGGCAAGAAGAAATGAATTTTGAAGGCATACAGGGAAAATCAAAGAGGAGAATGTCTAAATATTTTAACTCTTACATAGAACCGAAAAGTTTTCCCTATCTCTTAAGAAAAAAAAATCTGTTTTCACAATGTGGCCATTTCAGTTTCTTACGTAGTCAGTCTCTACTCAGGAAAATTTTATTAGGATTATGAGAATCTGTTACTTAGCTGAAGGACTTCATGGCAGGGAATTTTCTTTACTCTTTTGGTTCATTTTTTTCACTGATTCTCTATTCTACCCTATACTTCATGCTCATGAGAGTTCTTAAGCATCTCTGTAACTTATCAGACTTATGCTTAGTAGTATGGACGAATCCGTAAGAAAACACAGAAAAAATACCTATTCATTTGGACGATGTCACGAATCTCTGCTGGAAAGCTTCTGTGGCACATTATAAAATCATGGTAGAAAGTAATTTTAAACATTTGGATGGCTTGGTCTCTATTTCCAAGTTAGGGATGATAAATAAGAAAGTCTGCACTTGGTGGAGTTTCCATCGTGGCGCAGCGGAAATGAATCCAAAACCAACTAGGGACCATGAGGTTGCAGGTTCGATCCCTGGCCTCGCTCAGTGGGTTAACGATCCGGCGTTGCCATGAGCTGTGGTGTAGGCCGGCAGCTGTAGCCCCCATTGGACCCCCAGCTTGGGAACTTCCATATGCCATGGGTGCAGCCCTAAAAAAAACAAAAGCTAAATAAATAAACCTGAAAGCCCAAAGTAGAGGTTTTTATTTAACAATAAGCATTGTGTTTAAAAGGTTGATTCAACAGGTAAGCTAAAGCAGTGGGGAGCATATAGTATTGACGATAATAATAATGACTAACATTTATTGACCTCTTAGCAAACACTTGACATATTCGATATTAATTTTATGTGTTATCCATTAAATAATAGACAGGAATAATTTCACCGTAGCCTGTGCTTGTCAGTCAACATCCAGAGAACAATGTGCCATAGTAGGTGACAGTTTTATTCTTTTATTTTTTTGTCTTTTCTAGGGCCACACCCGCGGCATATGGAGGTTCCCAGGCTAGGGATCAAATCAGAGCTGTAGCCGCCTGCCTACTCCACAGCCATAGCAATGCCAGATCAGAGCCACATCTGCAACCTAAGCTGCAGCTCAGGGCAACGCCGGATCCTTAACCCACTGAGCGAGGCCAGGGATCGAACCCACGTCCTCATGGATACTAGTCAGGTCCCTTACTGCTGAGCACAATGGAAACTCTAGGTGACAGTTTTAAAAGGACAAAAAAAATATATCTATATTTAGTTTTTTTAAGGAACCTCCACCCTGTTTTCCACTGTGGTCGCGACAGCTGACGCTCCCACCAGCAGCATAGCAGGGTTCCCTTTTCTCCACACCCTCTCTAGTGTTTATCATTTGTAGGTTTTTTGATGACGGCTCTTCTAACCAGTGTGAGGTGAAACCTTGTGGTAGTTTTGATTTGCATTTCTCTAATAATTAGCGATGTTGGGCATCTTTTCATGTGTTCTTTGGCGATCTGTATGTCTTCTTTGGAGAAATGTTTGCAGAGAAAGACAAATATCATATGAGATCACTAATACGTGGAATCTAACAAAAAATGATACGAAAGAACTTACAAAAGAGAAACAGATGTAAAGATCTTGACACCAAATTCATGATTACCCAAGGGGAAATGTGGGGTTAGAGGGATAAATTCGAGGTTGGGATTGACATATACACCCCACTGTATATAGAATATGCAACAAGGACTTACTGAATAGCCCACAGTAATCTATTCAGTACTGTGTAATAACCTATACGGGAAAATAATCTGAAAAATAATGGGTGTGTGTATACATATAACTGATTTTCTTTGCTGTACACCTAAAACTAAATAACTTTCTCAGTCAACTGTACTTCAGTGAAATTTATTTTTCAAAAAGGGCAAACAACCTGCTTCCCAGGAAGAATGACTGGGTTGGGAAGAGGTCAGAAATCATGTTAGATCACGTGAAGGAAATGAGTGCTTCAGAACATTTATAATACTACCTCCAGATCATAACTTTGTTCTTAATCCGGTAAGAGCAGCTGATCTTTAAGTAACCACAGACTCCATCAACTTCAGAATCTTTGAGACGTGCAAATCTTCCCGGTCGTTGTATTTTGGAACGTGTTACCTTGACACTGGCCCAAGTACCACAGTTATTTTCTAAAAATGGCAATCGTAGTTCTCTATAAGTAGTTCCAGGCAAAATATATAACCTAGGCTGTAGAAATATACCAAAGGAGAACCCCTTAGGCTTTCTGACTTGTAGGCTGGGACTCTGAATGATGGAACACAAAAACGTGTATTAATTTTCTTGATTCATTGGAAAAATTGTCTCCTCATGCCTAATGTATTTACAAAGGCATGGTTTGAAATCATTTGTTCTGGCTCCACCTGTCAACATTGATCAATAAGCTGTTTTAGCACTCAACTACATAAAAGATTTACACTTTCTTTCCATTGGAAAACATTCTTTGAAATCCTCACAGTCATTTTAGGATCTGCTGTAAAGACTCTTTTTCTTCTTGTGCCGTTTATAGAAACATAAACCCAAGCACTGAATATTTCGGGCATGAAATAACGACAATAGAAAAAAAAAATCATTCTAATCCTGTCATTAACACTTTTAATTGTTCAGTCAGTTGGATTAAGATCCCATTAGCAATGGCTGTTTTTAGAGTCTCAAAGCTGATCTATGAATAACAGTAATAATAGCTACGATATTCAAAGGTCAAATTTATATAGATTGAATTTCAAGGTGTTGGCAAAAGAAGACTTCAGAATGGTTTAGTCCAGAATGTCTTAGAGTCTATGCTTTTGGTTATGGTTCTACACAAAAAAGTACATATGTTGTGCATAGATTTTTTGTCAATAAATATATAAACAATTCAACACTGAAACATGTATTGTCCTAAATACCATGGGGATATAATATGACACTTGTCCCCAAGGAGGTCACATTACAGCCCAGGTTGATGAGTAGGTAGGGGATAGAATTAAGTAGTGTCACTGTGACAAAAGAGCAAAACAAAACAGCCTGTAGAATAATGACACCTCTGAAACTAGGGTTTCTGTTTGTCTTCTAAAATGGCTCTAAAGACTAATCTGAAAAAGGAATTCTAAAAATTGTTTGAATGATGAGAGATCCATTGGGTTAGTGGGAACGTTCGTGAGATCTTGATTTAAGACCCTATGATGCTAAATACCTAAGAGCGTGTTACTTTAGTTTTCCAGGTCTCACTTTTTCCATTTCCAAAATAAAGGTGTAAGAATACGTAATCTAATTTGTATGCTTTTGAAATACCTTGAAATAATTGACCTACAGTCATTTGCGAACACGTTCTGGGTGTTAGGGAAAAAAAAAATCAGTGGTAAAGACTAATGAAATATCTTTATGTATTTAGTTTCTGTCTTTTTTTTTTTTTTTTAGGTCTGCACCTGTAGCACATGGAGGTTCCCAGGCTAGGGGTTGAATTGGAGCTGTAGCCGCTGGCCTATGCCACAGCCACAGCAACGCCAGATCCGAGCCGCGTCTGCAAGCTACACCACAGCTCATGGCAATGCCGGATCGTTTAACCCCCTGAGCAAGGCCAGGGATTGAACCTGCAACCTCATGGTTCCTAGTTGGATTTGTTAACCGCTGTGCCACAATGGGAACTCCACCAATAAAATATCTTTAAATATTTAAGTTACTTTTAGTGTTGGGATAATTCCACATTTGTGTGTGTGTAGTGTGTGTGCTTTAAGTTTTTTTTTTTTTTTCTCTTTTTAGGGCTGCATGTGTGGTATATGGAAGCTCCTGGGCTAGGGGTTGAATCTGAGCTGCAGCCGCCAGCCTATAGCACAGCAATGCAGGATCCAAGCCACATTTGTGACCTACACCACAGCTCATGGCAACACTGGGTCCTTAACCCAGTGAGTGAGGCCAGGGACTGAACCAGCATCCTCATGAATACTAGTTGGGTTTGTAACTGCTGAATCACAAAGGGAACTCCGTGTGTGTGTGTGTGTGTGTGTGTGTGTTTTGATGCTAACATGAGCTTTATCGAAAGATGACAATAATTAACTTCTTTCACTTCAACTCCACTTTCCACTAGAAAATTCATTAAATTCCATATCAGTGAACCAGAGGAAGAAGAATTTTAAAACTGTGTATACCTTACTGTGGATAATATATCTATTCCGTTAAAGTAAACAAACAAACAAACAAAAAATGAAAGGGCTTGAAGAGGAAAAGAAAAAGCATCTGTGATTCCTATCTCCTAGGTCACCACTAAGCCCATCTTCGTAGTCTTTGTTTCAGTAAGAACCAGTGTCAACAAGTTGAGGAACTGACAAAGCCAATAAAATTGACTGATTAAATCCTATTTAGATTTTTTTCAGAGATCTTTCACTGTGACCGAAAGCATTTTGTCTCCTTCAATTCACAGGAGTGAATGGCGCAAAGAGAGAAGATCAATATACATTATTGTACTTTATGGAGGAAATATTTTCCAGGGCAGCAACTCAGACTTTGCAGTAAACATCATAAATCAGAGATACTATAACGCTGTTGAGAAACTGTCCTTAAGCCCTGTTGATAGGCTGAATTTTGTAGGGTGGATTAATTTCTTCAACTAGGGCTTCAATTCGGTCATCCCCCTCTGTGTCCAAATAGGCTCACATATTTCAAAATGGAGTCAGGGGTGGGGGGAATATATTGTGGATTCAGTGCATGAAAAGAGAAGAAATGTATAGCAGACTTTTCTTTTCTATGGTGTGGCTTTTCTTGGATCTTTGTGTGCACCCAATTAAATGAATGCTCATTTGATTAAATACATTTCTGGGAAACAGTCTTTCAATTAATATAATTTTTTAGTTAACTAATATTTTAAAGATGAGGATATCTAGTCCATGGAAAAGTAGAGACACTTGATTAAACTGCCATCAAATTAATAGTATTTACTATGTAGCAATATCAAGATAATTTTATATGAACGACAATAACTACTCACTTTGTTAAGCAAATGTTAATTTTCCCCTTTAAAATGGCTGTGCATTTTTTTGATTCATTCATCTGTCCTGATGTTACTTTAGTTGTATTGAGTTTTTGAAGCACTCCAAGGCCTTTCCCATGATTCAGACTGACTATGTGTGCCCCCTTTTGGAAAATGATTAGCATAGTTAACACTTCAAGTTTAATTTACAAAAGAAGGAAAAGAGAACATTCTGATATTTTTCATCAGTTTATTTCCTATGATGGAAAGTCCAAGTCCAGTAAATGACATGATTGGGAAAAACAAGATTTTTAAAAAGTTTGAGTCATCCTTGGTCCTGATAGGAAGTGTGTACAGGAGTTCCCTTTGTGGCTCGGCGGGTTAAGAGCCCAATGGGAGTGCCAGTGTCCATGAGAGTGCCAGTTCTATCCCTGGCCTTGCTTAGTGGACTGAGGATCCGGTGTTGCCTCAAGCTGCAGCCTAGATCACAGATGCGGCTCAGATCCTGCATTGCCGTGGCTGTGGTGCAGGTCTGCAGCTACGATTTGACCCCTAACCTGCGAGCTTCCAAATGCTGCAGGTACAGCTGTAAAAAGAAAAAAAAAAAAAGGAAAAAGAAAACAGAAATGTGTCCAAAGATTTTACCCCATTTTGGATAGATGGACTGTTAGTAATAATCCAACTGCTGTCATACATGTCTAAGAAGAGAATGATAATTGGCCTGTTTTTCATACTTTGAAAAAAATTAAGATACATCGCTCTCAATGCCCTACCCAGCTGCTTGGAGGGGGGTGTTTCTCCTATTTTTTTTTTCCAAATCTAAGTTTTTTTCAACTGGTGATACTCATTCTTGCTTAAACTCTTCTGATATATGTATTGCTTTTACTCAGTCTGATTTCTCCATGAAGACTGTTCTTGACCTTCGAAGAATGGAAAGGATCCCGTTGTCACTGAAGTTCACTGCAGAAATTATAGTATTCTGTGTCCCGTTTTGTTTATCTTGCAACTTTTTCTACTATACAGACAAGCATCTGTCCCCAAAAGAAAATGCAATGAACAGTGTCACCTTTCCAGTGATTTTGATGAAAAATTTTCCCACAATCTAACATGTGCTGGATATGGTTTTCTATATGACAATAATGCACTGTTATTTGACTTCTAAAAGAAATAGAATATCAAATCAATTTGGAGAAAAAAGTCTAATTTACAACATGGTTGATGTTACATATAGAATTCAATAGAGATAATGTTCCCAGTGTCTCCTCTTTCCTTACAGATCACACTTTATCTTCAATGCACAAATTTAAAAAGTAACTGTCAGACAAGAGTTTATAGGAAGAAAAATATTTAGATCTCTGTGTCAGGCATCTATTTTAAGTCTGATATGATATATCATTTCTACTTAGGCAAATACCTAAGAGTTTTTTTTTGTTGTTGTTTTTGTTATTTTTGTTTTGTTTTATTTTTAGCTGCACCCACAGCATGCAGAAGTTCCCAGGCCGGGGACTGATCCCGAGCCACAGCAGTCACAATGCCAAGTCCTTAACCTCTAGGCCGCCCCTAAGAATTTTACTTTGTAAAGGAGAATTTTTCTTTCAAGTGCAGAACCTGGCTTTGTAAAACAAGTGTATGTTTTTCTTTCAGCACCATTTCTTAGATTTATAATGAGGAAAATAGAATTTATTGTCTTACATATATTGCACTAGAGGATTCAACATTTTGTTTCCAAAGATGTGTTGTAAAACGGTTTCTTGCAATTATCCTGGCTACTGAAAATGATTTCCAATAATTTCATCTGTATTGAATGAGAAGCTAATGGGCAGCTCATCGGTGAGAATGGACTCTTATAGTGACTTGTTGAACCTTGAATAGGCAGGGGTTAACAGTACTGACCCCTCATGCAGTCAAGGTTGAGATATGCTAGTCAGCCCTCTTATACAAGGTTCCTCCACATTTACAGGTCTGCATCCACAGGTTCAATCAGCTTTGGATCTCTTAATTCTGCAGTACTTAAACTTGTTGGAAAAAAACTGATATGGAAGTGGACCCACACGGTTCAAACATATGTTGTTCAAGGGTCAATTGTATCTTCTAACTACTTCTAACTTCCTGACTTCTGAGAAAACAGAGAGTTGGAAACATATACAGCCTCAATTATAATGCAGTATATGTCATATTATAGATATAAAGTCAAAATGCCTTCAAAGAAGAATAAGGTATGGCTGATATTTAATAGGAATGTTAGAGAAAGCCTCAGAGGAGGAGCTGTGTGAATGAAATTGGAGAGCATGAATGGAAAAGCAGACCACATGGGCAAGGCATTTCAAGAGAAAGGAGTGCTGAGACTCCATGGCATGGTCATGGAATAAAGAGTATGACATGGTTAAAATAAGGAATGAATCACATGGTAGTTCTTTACCAGCAATCCCACCCCTGGGCCTATAGCCACAGAACACTGGAATTCAAAAAGATGCATGCACTGTAGTCTTCATTGTAGCACTATTAACAATAGCCAGTACACGGAAGCAACCTAAGTGTCCAGCAACAGAGGAGTGGACAAAGGTGTGGTAACTGTGTGCAGTGGAGTATGACTCAGCCATAAAACAGAATGAAATAATGCCTTTAGCAGTAGTGTGGATGGACCTTGAGGTTATAATGCTAAGGGAAGTAGGTCAGACAAAGACAAATATCATATGATATCACTTATATGTGGTATCTAATAAAAATGATACAAATGAACTTACTTGCAAAACAGAAACAGATTTACATACGTGGAAAACTGACTTATGGTTACTAAAGAGCAAAGGAGGAGGTGGAGAGATGGCTGGGGGATTGGGGTTAATGTATACACATTACTATATATAAAACAGGTAATTAACAATGACCTACGGTATAGCACAATGAACTTGACTCAATATTCTGTAATAAACTGTATGGAAAAAGAATCTAAAAAAGCATGGATACATGTGTAGAACTGAATCACTTTGGTATACACCTGAAAAGAAGATAACATTGTAAATAGACTACACTCCAATATAAAATTATATTTCAATTAAAAAAATTGTAATAAAAAATAGAGAATGAGGGTGTAGCTGGTGGGGGGAGGGGCTGTGCCAATTGTGATGGGTCCTGACATCATATCACACTTTTGTGTAATCTTGTTGACAAGGAAAGTTGGCTGTTTTTCAGAAAACATGATTTATAATTACATACTTATGTGAAAGATAGAACACCATCCATCTGACACAAAGCTCTTTTTTTCCTCTCTAAAATTAGATTCCCTTGAATTGTACTATTCAGTGGCAAAGCCATAATTCAAATTCAGACATTTTGATTTCTTGAAAAAATGAATTATTTGAGTGACACCATGGTAACCTAACATAGGTAACGTTTGACACGTGTAGTGTATGCACGCGTGGTTTTTGTGCTTGTGGGTGTGAATAAGATAACGAAGATAATAAGCTCTCTTTTCATTTATTCTGAGAGAGATTCTTAGAATAAATGGTGCAGAGTGGCCAGCTGAAGACCGTATTTCTGATCCCAAGTCCACAGCTCCTTCCTCAGTAGATCTGGGGCAGATTCTGTGACTCTCCATTTTAAGCAAGAATGCCAGTTATGAACCAGAGGTTCTGTGGCCCGTAGTTTGCGAAATAATTTTAAAATAGATGCAGACTATTGCATTCGGAGTGGAAAAGCAATGAGATTCTGCTGTATAGCACAGAGAACTGTATGATGGAACATGATGGAGGATAATGTGAGAAAAAGAATGTGCATGTGTGACTGGGTCACTTTGCTGTATAGTAGAAATTGACAGAACACTGTAAACCAACTGTAATGAAAACAATAAAAATCATTAAAAAATATATGAGAGTTAACAAGTGCTGGTGAGGATGTGGAGGAAAGGGAGCCTTTCCAACAGTTCCTTGTGCTGTTGGTGGGAATGTTAATTGGGGCAGCCACTATTGAAAACGGTACGGAGGATCCTGACAAAATTAAAACTGGAATTACGATATGATCCAGCAATTCCACTTCTGGGTATTTATCTGTTGAAAATAAAGCCACTATCTGAAAGAGATCTCTGTACAAAAAAATGACATAAAACTCTTGAAATATTTTTAAGACAACAATAGGATGACATTTATGATGAGACAAATAAGGTATTTTTATTGAAATAAATCCCACAGCGACTTTTCTGAGATTGTTATCCAGTGTTTGAGTTAGCATATGCCTTGAAAGTCACATAATTGTAATTCTTAAAAATGAATGAATATGAACTTTTTTTTTTTAACCACACTTGGCATTTGGAATTTCCTGGACCAGGGATCAAACCCATGCCGCATTTGTAACCTGCACCACAGCTGCAGCAACGCCAGATCCATAACCTGCTACACCACATGGGAACTTCCTCTTCTTCTTTTTTTGCAACCCCTTGCTTCCATACCACCTTCCCTAACCCAAACTAGTCTCACTTTGTAAGCTTTATTGTTTTGGGGCTGTAGAATTTTTTTTTTTTTTTTGTCTTCTTGCCTTATGTAGAGCTGCACCTGTGGTATGTGGAGGTTCCCAGGCTAGGGGTCTAACAGGAGCTGTAGCTGCCGGCCTTCGCCACAGCCACAGCAACGCGGGATCCGAGCTGTGTCTGCAACCTGCACCACAGCTCACGGCAACGCCGGATCCTCAACCCACTGAGCAAGGCCAGGGATCAAACCCGCAACCTCATGGTTCCTAGTCGGATTCGTTAACCACTAGCCACAAAGGGAACTCCGGGTTGTAGAATATTGATCAGCCACCCCATCATGCTCAGCTTGTTGACTGAAGGATGATAAATGATGATGAATTGCTTTTCTTTCAAAGTTAAAGATATCCTAAACCTGATTTCAGTTTGCCTGGATTTTCTTTTTTTTTTTGGCTGCTCCTACAGCATGTGGAAATTCCTGGCCAGGGTTCAAACCAGCACCACAGCAGTGACAACACTGGATCCTTAACCCACTGCACCACCAAACTCCTTATTTTCTCGTAGGACATTTTTTTTTAAAACAAAACTTAGATTTTCCATGGTAGTTACAGGTATATTTGAATCTAAGACTGTCTAGAAAAACCCAGATCCTATCGTTCCTTTGGCCAGATAGCTATACACATTTATCTAATATTTCCAAGTAATTAGAGAAACAGTTCTAAAGACGATACTTGCTAAGTCTTAGAATCATGCATGTATTTCTTACAGGTTGGTACTGCAGGTGACATTTTGGTTCCTCCTATTATTAGCTTGTAAAACTGAGAAAATAAAATCATAAAAATACAAAATTATGATGCATGTACCCTTGCTTTCTTACAATATTTCTGGCATTTTTAGAGGAGTTAATAACTACCATTATCACCAAAGCACAGACAACCTCAATTATATGATAATGGATTTATCAAATTAGTGACTGCCCCTGTAATTCTTGAGTTGGAAAAATAGCAAACTGAGTGTCACGGTCAAATAGAATTACCCAGAGTAAAACATGGATGGAAATTAAAAAGTGGATATTTTTAGCAAACATATAAATGAGCTATGTGGTTTCACTCTACATTTTCCAATAGTCAAATGAGCAGTGAGTTGTTTAGCCATAAACTCATTTGTTTTTAATTTTCTTCCGATTCAAATATAATTGCATACAGAATATTACCAAAAAGAGAGCCCAAACAATATTTTGAATTGCATATTTCTGCCAGTTGCACAATAAGCTATGTGACACGTATAAAGGCAGTTAAACTGTCTATGCACAAAAGCTAAGGCCAGGAGCTATTCATTTAGTTGTTCATTCAGCCGATGCTAAGCGAATGCTTTTTATGTCTAAGACACTTCTCAGCAGGGGATGATGCAAACGAATAAAGAATGATCCTGTGCATTAGTGGCAATATGTGTTTGGTGATATGTGTTTAGCAATAACTAGAAATAAAAGCATTAAACCTAGCTTTGATGCCCAGAGGCAATCAGTTCAGGAAATCCTGAACAGAGGGTCTGTATTGAGTACTTCATAGAATGCCCTGGGGGGCTGTCCAGCCTCATAAGGGGAGGTTGCCCCCCACCCCAGGGCACTCCTGGCAGAGGACAACAGAAGAAATTGCACCCAGATACGTTAAATACTTAAAAAAAAAAAAATGCAAGAGATTCTGTGTGGCTAAAGCTTAAAATATCACGAGAGACTGGCACAGAGACTGGACTTGTTAGAAGTACCTTCCTTGCAAAAAGAAACTGATACAGTTCAAGAAATACACTTATATATATATATATAATATATATTTACTATAATATATGGTACATACATTAGCAGTATATATATTTTTAAGTATAGTATGTGCATTTTGCTTTTTTTTTTTTTTTTACTGATGAAACTGCCCAGTTAGAATATTCTTGGTCATACCTTGCTCTCTTTTGTACTTTGCAGATAATAATCTAATGACTTCTGGCATTGAAGGACCTAAGGGGATCTGAAACTCAACGGACTTAGCCCCTAGCCGCGGCTTGCTCTATTTGTACTCATACTCAAACTCTTTATCGTTGATGTTCAAAAACGTAATAGGAATATGTTTTAATGGCAGTGATTTCTATGGTTTTCCTTTTCTAAGACAAAGAATGGAGTTTGTGTTTCCTATTGGGGGTTCAGTTTCTCCTCGGTTTCAGAGACAGTTGGCTGGTTTATAGCCAAAATACTTTCTTTTGCTGCATCTGTTGGATACTTGCGATTTAGGATGCCAGGTATTCTTACACTGTATTGCTTGCGCCCATTCTGCATTACAGTGAAGGTTAATTTCTTAACTCCATGCTGTCTTCTGAGGATGTGGGGTGGGTGTGCAGGAAGAGCTCCTGCAAGTGCTCTGAGTTTTTTGCTCATGGACGCTTGTCCTAGTTTTTCTTCTGAAGTCTCAACATCCTGCGGCAGGAACCTTCCCAAGGAGTCAAGATTGTATTCCATCCTCTTCAGTTGCGGTTCATTTTCCCAGGACCGAGCAATTCCATGGTAAGGGGGAAAGTCCGGCAGCCATTCCAGTGGGTGTCGCCATCTGGTGGTAGAAGGTGAGGTGCGTCTACTTCGAAAAAAAATTCTTTTCTGGATGCTCCACTGAGCTGCCTGTTTGCCCCTTTCTCTCCCCAATCTGTTTTCTTTCCTCCAAACCAAAATTCATTTCGTATTTTAGTGAACTAAAAAAAAGGTCAGTATTTTCTCTCCTCCTTAATGTTTCTGGACTTTAGGAAGCTATCATAAGGAGTGTCAGACTCTCTTTCTTCAGGCCCTCCTTTTTACAAGATTTGATGGGTGGTGCACTTTTTCTTCTTTGCTGCCGGTGTGGCAGTCTTTCCTCACCTTTTATTTCCACATTGCACTGCATGTCGGTGGCTGTTGTACTCTACCAGCCTCAGTGGTTAGTTTCCACAATACACTCGTCGTTTTCAAACTTTTCCAAAAACCCTTGCTGACACAGAGGGACCTGACTCTTTTCTTTCTTTCTTTTTTTTTTTAATTATAGTTGATTTACAATGTTGGGCTAATTTCCTCTGTATAACAATGTGCCTTTGGTACACATATATTATATGCCTTTTTATATTCCTTTCCTCTACGGTTTATAGTTTCTCAGGCTCTACTGGAGGACCCCTTGTCTATCCCGGACTCACAGGCATAGAGAACAGACTCTTGGCTGCCAGCGGGGAGTGGGGGAAAGGGATGGACTGGGAGTTTGGGGTTAGTAGATGAAAACTATTACATGCTGAGCAGATAGACAACAAGGGGACTGACTAATCTTTGATATCAATTCTTGTGAACAACCAAGGGAGCTTTCTTCTAGGGCCATGATACCTTTGATTTGTGCTTCTTGTATTTAAGTTTTTAATTCTCTTAGCATCTCATCCAAGCCCCTTCCCACATACTAGACAGTGAACTTGCTCCGTTCAACAAGCTCCATTAAAGCAAAGGATGGGTATATGCCTGTTCACTTAGCACAGAGAGTCTAGCACAGAATAGGCACTTGACAAGTATGGGCAGAAGGAATAACTGCATCTCTTGTGACTCCTTGCCATCAAAAGTAAATACGATACTTCAAAACAGATTCAAGGGTAAGATTTTTTTGTGAGGTTTCTACAAGACACTTTATAAATGTTGCATTTTCTCTTACTAAATGAATTGTGAAGTTTCTACTAAGATTTGTCTTTCTGGAACGGGGATAAACAGCTGTGATGCTAATTCACATTATCTCCTCAAGACACCTGACAGCAATTACCTCGGTGATAAATTTGACCAAAGAAAATTGTTCTGTTATCTAGAATTTAAGCAACTGATAAAGAATTAAATGCATTTAAATAGAGGGTTGATTATTTAACATCCTGATGTTTTGACCCTTGAGGTGCCCATGCAAATCAGTGGCCTCAAAATAGGAAAGCCTCTATTAGGGCTCCTTTAGCTAATATAGGGTTTTAAAATGTATATCTTTCTACACAGTAAGATGTTTACTAATTACAATGCAAGTAGTAGAGGGATGAGTTGCTCAGTTAATGGGTGATGGCATTTCTATTTATTTATAATTTTTATTTATTTTTGAATTCAATAGGTATAGGTCAAATGCCTATTACTATAAGGAAATGTGCTGAACACAGAAATAATTTGAAAAGATAAGTGAGTCATAGCCCCTTCTCCCAAAATACGCAGCTAAAAAGAGGAATAAGATGAATTTCAAATAACTCCAAGTAGAACGAAATAAACACATCGATAGAGTTCATAGTTGTGTGAGGATTCCAAGGATGACAAGATCACACTAGGCAAGTACTGTGGTCTCATAAAAAGGTGCACAGACTTTGGGATCAGAGATGCCTAATGCACTTATGCTGTTCACGCTTGTGACCTTGTAAGTCTGTTTTCTCATGTATAACGCGAGAAACCTAATATAAGCCAGTTCACCAATGGCTTTGCAGCCAGCAAAACCTGTGAACATTACTCTTCTTTCTTCAGGAATAGTAAAGAGAAAGGACGTGTTTCCAGGACAGTCCGTACTTCTCTTCGAGTGATTGCTCCTAACTCAAAGCTGAGAATGCCGTCCTCCTGCTCTGACGTCTTCCATAGTTGTTCATCTGTCTCAGATAAAGCTCGAACAAGTCAGGGCAGCAAATAGGTCCCTTCGTCTTTTGGTTTCTGACTGTCTCTTGAACTTCATGTCTAGCCACTCTCAGTTATGTAGGTACTCTAGCTAGAAGACATACTAGCCTGTCGGAAGTTCTCCAAACAGGTCATGCACCTACAACCTTCGCACAAGCAGTGCCCTCTCTTGAGAATCTTTCCCCACCCAACAGCCATGCAACAAACATCAGAACCTCTATAGAGTAATTCAGATTTTTGCTTTTTTATTCTGAGCTTCCCTCCTCCCCCATCAGAGAACCGTCTCATTTTTCCCTCCATTGCTCCCATTTTCCTATACATGCTTTCAGTTTAGCACATATAGTGTCATTTATATTCATTAATTCTAGTATCTACCTTTCTGTGCCATTCCTTACTTAGCTTTGAATTCCCAGAGAGCCTAAGTGCTTATTGAAAAATGAATGAAACCAATAACCAGTCAATCAATCCACACAGTTAAAAGGTGACACGTTGGTTGTGATTCTGCTCCCTTAGTGTGTAAAATGTACCTCTAAAAAATTCTTGAGCCTAAAGAAGGACAAATGGTCAGTTACATCATAGAAGCCCTATTGACCATCATCTTGAATTCTAGATGGGGGCACATAAGGATGCCCGCAAACCAGTGGACATAAAGAGCCATGAGGAACTCTACTCAAAGAGCCACCTGACAATTTGCAGAAGCTTCCTCAAATCTCGCAGTTCTCCTTCACTTTCCATCCTCCAAGGCTACCATTTCAACAGCAATAACCAAATGTGGGCTTGCACAACCATGTATGTTTGATTAGAGGACTAAGAAAAAGATGGTTGTAAATGAAGTTACGGAGTCAGGACACAGAACTGGAATCCAGGGATATAGTTCGTAAATGTTTCATGTGCATCTGTGATGGTGATAATTCCTCTTCCTCCTATTGTCTCTCCTTTTAAAAAAAAGGGGGGGATTAAATCTGGAAGAACAAGCAAGGGCAAGGATACCAACATATGTAAGTTATCTGTGAGTGCCATTAGAAGTGTGCACAGGTTAATACCTGGATTTCATAACCAGATATTAATTAGTTATTCAGAGGGAGTTTTTCAAATCAAAGCCCTTCACTTGTTTTCGTAAGCATTTATTTAATTTAAAGTTTGACCAGAGAACACGAAGTTGGCTATAAACATCTTTTGGCATTTGGATGAAAGAACATTTTCAAAATTCACATGGAGAAGTGTCAATAAACCTTGCCAAATGTACAAGTCCTGTCTTTTTCTTTCCCTCCTTCTCCCTTGCCCGCCTCCATGACCAAATTTTCTCTCTCTCTTCCTATCTCTTGCTCTCTTTCAACTACTTATGGCAAGAATTTAGCATTGCCGTGATGACACTACAAATAAACATTAATCTGAGGAATGTGTTTGTTGCCTACACTGTGGTGATGAACACAAGGGACCATTGATGGATATATAAAGAGCTGTCAACCTCCAGAGCCAAGCCTCATTCTAAATGTTCACTAACTCTAAGGATCATAAAATTGTGTGTCTTAAGGTAGTAATGCTGAACACACAGAAGGGATTTACCGAATGCTTACAGAACATTTTTTTTTCCATTCTAGAAAAATCTTATCAGGTTTTGGAAGAATTTAACATTTAGGTTTTCTCTCTATATATAGGAAGTGGCATAAACTTTAGGGGTGGAAGTATTTCCCAGTTTCATGTACCAATTATTTTAGATAATTTTATAATATTTCATAATATTTATTTATCACATAAGGTATTGATATCTTAAAAACACAGATATTATTCCCAAATATAAATTTTTGAGAGTTCCCTTTGTGGCTCAGCGGTTAACGAACCTGACTAGGATCCATGAGGTTGCGGGTTTGATACCTGGCCTTGCTCAGTGGGTTGAGGATCTGGCATTGCCATGAGCTCTGGTGTAGGTCACAGACACGGTTTAGATCCCGCATTGCTGTGGCTGTGGCATAGGCCAGCAGCTGTGGCTCCAATTTGACCCCTACCTAGCCTGAGAGCTTCCATGTGCCACTGGTGTAGACCTAAAAAGCAAAATAAATAAATGCATAAATAACATTTTGGTTGTGAAATATAATACATTTCTAAAATACAAGGCATACTTTTTGTCTCAAGTTTACATAAAAATGATTATTATAATTTGAACCATATAAATGGTTAATGTCATTTTTAATATGTGAACATTTTTATTTTCTCACACGTGAATCACTAGTTCACCCAGATTTTGTGGATGTTTGGCAAGGAGGTTCAGCTCACTGGAAAGGTTAGTGTATAATCCAAAATCGTGAAACAATTGCAGAATTCTGACACATTGAGGGATAACCAAATTCAAAAATTGGGTGTGGGAGACTGGGGAGGGAAACTTTTAGCAGAAGAAACATAACTAATAGAAGGATAAGTATATATATATGGCTTTAAAATATGTATAGTGTTTGGCTTAAAATCTGTTTTGACTGACATCAGTAAAACTGCTCCTGTTTTCTTTTGATTTCCACTTGCATGAAATCTCTTTTTCCTTCCCTGCACTTTCAATCTGAGTGTCCTTAAGCTAAAGCAAGTCTCTTTTCGGCAGCCCCAAACTCTTGTTTGTTTTTTGTTTGTATGTTCACTTGTTTTTCCCACACAACCACCCTATGTCTTTTGATTGGAGAATTTAGTCCATTTACATTTCCATAATTATTGCTAGGGCTGGACTTTCTCTTGCCATTTTACTCATCGTTCATTTTCTGGTCATTTGATAGTTTCTTCATTCCTTTCTTGTTCTTCCTTCTGAGTTGATGATTTTCGGAAATGGTATACAATCATTCTTTTATCATCTTTTGTGTATCTACTATGGATTTTTGCTTTGTGATTACCATGAGGCTCACATAAAATATATTTATAGTTTATGTTTAATAAATACTGTCCTCTGCTTTTACCACACATGGATGACCATACCAAAATTTTAAATTGCTAAATGGAAAAGAGTATTTGACATTTTTCTTTCCATGATATTAGAACTTATAAAAATAGTTTAGCTATTGATTTTTCATGCACTCTTAAATTACTTTCTTAATTTTTTGGCATATTACATTTGTATGGTCTCATACAACTGATGCTATCTGGAGTCAGTCATAGTTTCAAATTCTAAACTTTGCCACTTACTTGCTCTATCATTTTGAACAAATTATGCAGTTATGACTCATTCTTTCACCTATAAAATATAACTTTCATGTGGTTATTGAGAGAAATAAATGTATTAATATAGGTAGAATATTTAGATCAGTACCAGGCACAAAATATAGATTATACAAATGTTAACTAGTATTATTATAAAAGAAAATTGTAAACTCCTTTTTGATACCTCTTTTTCTAGATTCCGGTGAGTTTCTAATAGAGCAGAGTTTACACAACACACTTGCAACAAAAGCTGTTGGGTGTATTATGCAGAGCAAGAAGTAGTCCACCCGAAAAGATATTATTTGCCTTTTGAGTCTCACTGTGTTTCCATGGAGCTCCTACATATTATTTGAAGACCTAGAAGGGTAGACACAATTCCAAAAGATGAGAAATGGACTTTTTTCCCTACAGATAAATGAAAACCTATTAAACATATATACATTAGCTAAATTGGGATAAAGACTTTGTAAAAACCCTAGAAGCTTTGCAACTGTTTAGGCTCATTTAAAATCCATTACTTTGGTTTTAATTAGGCAAAAAGAAGAGAGAGTGAGACTTCATTGTTATTAAAATGGACTTCTGAAACTGGCAGTTCATCTCCTAGAATGTTATGTTCATCACTTTAAAACCGCTTATTTTTTAAGTCAGTTGTTGAGACGTGTAGTAAAAGCAAATCTGGTGTTTGTCTGGACTAAGAAAAAAACACGTCATATAAGTGAACTAAAATCACTACCTGGCATTTTGGAACTAGTGAACACTCATTATTAATATAGTTCTAGTTAATATAGTGTGTATATGTGTGTGTATATGAACATTCATTATTAATATGGTTTTAGTTAATGTAGTGTGTATAGTGTATGTATATATATATATATATATATATATACACGCACATCACATACAAACACGCAAACACACTCATTCTCATGTTTAAGAAATGACTCAGTCCTTTCTAAGGTGTTACCTAATCGACTTAATTCTTTCCATATATTAAATGACTATTAATTTCATGTATTCAAAAAATTAACAGACTTTTATTTGACATCTTTAGGCTACATTTGTGGGAAAATAGCACAAATAAAGAAAGTTATTTATGTAGTGGCTTGCTGTCAGGTAACTTTCGTATAATCATTCGTGATTCCTTTTATATGTATCTGTTCTTGAGTTGATTTTAGTCAGGTGAAGCTGAGTCACATCTATTAATGTCAAAATGAGGGCTGAGCCCATGATTTATGCTTCGTTATGCATTGTATCTGTGATATATGAACAAAGTGTACCCTTTCTGACTCATTTTGTAGTAAATATTTGTTATTGATTTATAGCATACATAAATATAATGCACAGATTTTAAATTATAGCTTGATGGATGTTACTTGAAGTAAACAAACTGTGTAAAATCAAAATCTCATGATCATTATCAACATGCTAAATGTTCCCTTGGGCCCCCACCCTCACCAAAGAAAAGTAACCATTATTTTGATGTCTGTCATTAGATATTGGTGTGTTCTCTTTTTGAACTATACATGAATGAAATCATAAGTATATATATATATCTGTGTTTGGCTTCTTTTGCTCAGCATCGTATCTCTGAAATAATGTTGCTGTGTATAGTTCACAGTTTTCATCCTTGAATTAGAATTTATTCAGAAGTCTCATCTTTGTATAGTATTCTGTTGTATGACTATTCCTCTGCAATGTATCCATTTTATAATAGATCAGTATTAGTAGTTCCCATTGTGGTTCAGCGGTAATGAACCCAACTGGTATATATGAGGACGCAGGTTCCGTTCCTGGCCTTGCTCACTGGGTTAAGGATCTGGCATGGCCATGAGCTGTGGTGTAGGTCACAGACTCTGCGTTGCTGTGGCTATAGTGTAGGCTGGCAGCTGTAGCCCCGATTCAGTTCCTAGCCTGGGAACTTCCGTATGCCTTAGGTGTGGCCCTAAAAAGACAAAATATTACATTGTTTCTAGTTTGGGGCTATTGCAAATAATGTTGCTACAAATATATTTAGACATATTTTTATGCCTATATATATGTTCTAAATATAAAAAGGAATTACTGGGTCTTTAGAGCATGAAGTTATTCACATTAATTAGATACTATTAAATAATTTCCCCAAATGGCTGTACCAGTTTACGTTCCCATTAGAAGTATATGAAAATTTAGTCGTTCCTCAATCTTGGCAACATTGTACATTGTCAGTTTTTATTTTATTTTAGCAATAGTGATTAAGTTGTTGAATTTCTATTTTTCTGATTATTTTTCTGATAATGAATAATGTGCATCTTTTCTTACTCTTATTGTCCTCCTTTATGTGTCCTGTTCACTTCTTGTGAAGTGCCTCTTCAGTACCTTTACCTTCCTAAAAAACTGAGTTGTTATTTTTAGATAATTTGTAAGAAATCTTTCTATATGATCTGTATATTACACAACCTTTGTCTTATTTATATATTTAAAAATGTGTTGTCTCCATTTATGGATTTCATATTTACATTGAATATTGTATTTAACAGAAGTACTTAGTTTTCTAAAAGTTTAGTTTTATAATCTTTTCTTTTGTAGCTAGTATTTTTCCTATCCTATTTAAGAATTTAAAGTTAATCAATATTATCTTCCAGAATATCTTTTTAACTTTTTGTTTTGAACTGTGAGCTGTAGAGGGGTTGCTGTTCATTGTTCTGTGTAAATACAGAACACAAATTTGATGTAGTGCAATTTATTAGAGAGACTATTTTCCCCTCACTACATAGCATGGCACCTTGTTGTAAATCACTTGACTCTATATTTGTGGCTGTGTTTTTGGACTCCCTCTTCTGTTCCAATGGCTCACTTTTCCTTTCCTTGTGCTAATACTACACTGTGCTGACCCTTCATGTGTCTCTATATCTTGTGGAATGAGTTCTCCAACTCCTATCTTCCTCGGGATTTTCCTCAATGTTCTTGAGGCTTTGTATTTCTTTGTTAGAATCAAGCGTGTCCGTTTTTACACTGACATGCAAACAAAACCCTGCCAGGATTTTGGGTGGGATTGTATTGAATCAATATATCAGTGAGAAGTCACGTCCATCTTTACGATATTGAATCTTCCAACATAGGAATAAACATGATCCTTCTATTTACACAGGTCTCCTTTAATTTCTCTGTGATTAGTTCATGGTTTTCTGTATAGAGCTCATCAACGTCTTTCAAGAGAGATTTCCGAGTTCCATGATGATTTTTAATCAATTAAAATTGATGTCTCTTTGAAATTTCATTTTTTTCATTCTCTAATTGATGGTATTATATAGGAGTACAGTTGCCTTCTGTTAAATTTTAATCCTGGAAGTCTCTAAATTCCGGTGTTGATTTAAGTAATTTATCTACAGGTTAGCTTGAATTTTCTATGTACAGTGGTATATCTTCTGTAAATGAGAACTTTTTCTTGCTTTCCAGTTCTTAAATATTTTAACTGCGTATGTATGTCAGTATGGTCTGTCCTACCGTTCTTTCAACATCCTCCAATATTGAATAGATTAGGTCTTAAAGGACATCCTTGTCTAGTTTTTGATCTCGGGTAAGTTTCTGAAAATTGAGTGCTAAACGTAATGTATGCTTTTAATTTTTTTGTAGATAACTAAAAAAAGCAGAAATCAACTTGACTTCTGCTTCTAGTCCAATCTTCTGGTCCATACTCCTACTGAACCCCAAGTGAACAACTGAATCAATTATAAAAATTATTATTTCTAAAGGAATCAGAGGGCAGAAGAAACAATGAAGGTTAAAGAACAAAAATTCCAAAGAAAATAAAATTCTTCAGAAATGAGTGGGGATCTGTAGTTGAGGTGTTTGACAATTCAGAACTGGTAAACACACATAATCCCGGCCAGGGCCAGGCAGCAGACTTCTTTTGGAAAATAAGAGGTCAGCAGAGCTTTCGGTAGTTACGTAGGACAAGACTAACAAAATCAGAAACTTGCGGAGCCTGAAACACAGTGTTGGTCTTCCCCTCAAGCAGACATTGCTCATGTTCTGAAGCTTCCTGAGTCGGGAGCTGAATAACTGAACCAAAACGTTCTGAAAACTCTTCCCATTTCTTAGTGCTGAGGGTACGAAGACACCTTCCCCAGACTGTCAATCAAAAGCCTCCAGGTGGCGTGTCTGAAGGAATAAGGGTGAACTAGAGGTGGAACCCTCAATACTGCAACCAGCTTTGGCTAAACACACAGCCTCTGATGGGATTAAGATGATCAGCCTCCCAATCTGTTTATTGATACCTCTGTAAATGAGTGACGCTGACATCATATGACTCCTCTTTTTTTGCTTTTTAAGGGCATGTGCAAATTCTTAGGTTAGGGGTTGAATCGGAGCTACAGCCACCACCCTACACCACAGCCACAGCAACGCGGAATCCAAGCTGCATCTTCGACCTACATCACAGTTCATGGATCCTTAACCCATCGAGTGAGGCCAGGCATCGAACCTGCATTTTCATGGTTCGTAGTTGCGTTCGTTAACCCCTGAGCCACGGAGGGAATTCTGTGACTCCTCTTTTTTTTATAGTAAAAGAATAGCATACAGTTGGAATCATTAGGCATGTGAAGTAGCATGAGACCAATATCAAAGACAAAAAATAAGAAAGGATTGAACAGATCACCAGTCGATCCACATTTTCGGGTTAGCAGGTAAGAATGAAAAATACTTATGATTAATATACTCAAGGAGTTCCCGTTGTGACTCAGCAGGTGAAGAACCTGACTAGTATCCAGGAGGATGCGGGTTCAATCGCTGGCTTCACTCAGTGTGTTAAGGATCTGGCGTTGCTGCAAGCTGTGGCCTAGGTCTCAGATGTGGCTCAGATCTGATGTGGCTGTGGCGTAGACCTGCAGCTGCAGCTCCAATTCAACCCCTAGCCTGGGAACTTCCATATGCTACAGGTGCACTGTAAAAAAAAAAAAAAAAAAAAAATTATATATATTCAAGAGGACAGAGAAAAGAAAGAGGGAAACAGAGAACTTCAACAGAAAATCTGCTTCTATAAATAGAATTAGAGAAACTCTCTAGAGCAAAAAAATGGGACATATAAGATGAAGAACTCAACTGATAGGTTAACAATGGATTAGGCAAAGAAGAGTATAGACTTTCTGAACTGGAGAGCAGGTAAATATAAAATATACGGCTTGAAGCACAGAGAAAAAGTGGGAGAAAAAAAACATAAATGCACTTAAGAAGTGTAGGATGTGGTCAAAGTATGTTACCTATCTGTACTTTATCTATAATCCCAAAATGAGATAAGGGAGAACAGGGAGAGATAAGTATTTGAGGAAAAAATGGTTAAAAATATTATTACTTTCTGTTGTTTTTTAAAACTCAATAACAAAATAGTGTGGAGCATGACTTCTATTCAGGTGACATAGGAAGGCTTTGATCTGAAGCATTGCAGTAATTCTTTTATTTTTTATTTTTTAACATTTATTTTATTAAAGTATAGTTGATTTACAGTGTTGTGCCAATTTCTGCTGTACAGCAAAGCGACCCAGTCATATGTATACAATTCTTTTTCTCATTTTATCTTCCATCAGGTTCTATCCCAAAAGATTGGATAGAGTTCCCTGTGCTGTACAGTAGGACCTCATTGCTTATCCATTCTAAATGTAATAGTTTGCATCTACTAACTCCAAACTCCCAGTCCATCCCACTCCTTCTCCCATCTCCCTAGGCAACCACAAGTCTATTCTCTGTGTCTGTTTCTGTTTTGCAGACAATGTGAGGTAAATCTGAGTTTAATGCCTTTGAAATTTATAATCAGAAAAATTCTGGGAGTTCCCTTCGTGGCTCAGTGGTTAACGAATCCGACTAAGAACCGTGAGGTTGTGGGTTCGATCCCTGGCCTTGCTCAGTGGGTTAAGGATCCGGCGTTGCCGTGAGCTGTGGTGTAGGTTGCAGACGTGGCTCAGATCCCGTGTTGCTGTGGCTGTGGCGAAGGCTGGCAGCTACAGCTCCTGTTAGACCCCTAGCCTGGGAACCTCCATATGCCACGGGTGCGGCTCTACATAAAGGCAAAAAGACAAAAAAAAAAGAAAAAAGAAAAATTCTAAACTTAATGGGGTCCCGAGGGTGATTGAGCCCAAGCTCCTTCACTTTATGAGGTCTGAAGGGATAAAAAGGCTTGCCCGGGGTGGTTTTAGGGCAGATAATGCCATAATTTTCCCGTCTCATTCTATCCGTGGACATAGTGTCCACGGATTCTGCTTACCAGTATGACCCAATTAGTTAGGGTGGGGGAGCACATATTCTCTTTTCTACTCGGTATTCGTTTATGCACTAAAATAAGAAAGAGGATACCATGGAAAACAATTTCCTGGTTGTTCTAGTTTATCTAAATTGAGCTCAACAATAATTACTGCAGTATTATCTGTTGGCTCTTGAAATCTCCAGCTTTCTTCTTGTTTTATTAGATATGCACCATGTTAACACAATTCCTGGTCCCGCTGAATTTCTTACAGGTCCCACCTCATGCTCATGCTGTCTATGTGTTAAGTCGTAGTCTTAGACTCCAAAGCCTTTATCTGTGTTGTGTTGTCAGCTGTCACTTCTTCCTAAAGCCAGAATGCAACTTCTGGTCCTCTACCCTTTACAAGCCGTAGGACTTGGGTAAATTACCTAATCTCTCTGAGCCTCAGTTCTTTCATGGGTAATTAAGGGTAATAGATAGCACCTAATTAAATTTCACTTATATCTACCCTTCTGTGCTCCTCAAATATTTTGCCATAAGCATTTGTCACTTTTTTAGTCACAACACATTTAATTTAGGAATAAGTAAATAAGTCCCCATCTTAGGCGGCTGTTAAGGCAATTAAATCAAATAAAAGTATAGAAGTAAATCACGTAGAACAGGGAACAGAAAATATAGCCCTTGGGCCAAATACGGTCTGCCATCTATTTTGGTAAGTACAGTTTATTGAAATACAGCAATGACCATTTGTTTACATATTAAAGAAGGCCGGTTTCTTACTACAAAGACAACTAGCGGTTGGGTAGTTGCAACGGAGACTGTGTAACTCCCCAAACCAAGCGCATTCACTCTTTAGCCTTTTTTTTACAGAAACAGTTTGCTGTCCTGACTTAGAACATCGCCTGGCATAATAATACAGGATAATTACTCCAGTAAATTAGCTCTTTTTCCAAAACAACCTCAAATCCAGCATTTATTATTTCTCTTAAATTCTTACTGACAGGTCTGATTGCTATTTAGGAAATTCACGATATACATGCACGTTTTTATGGACTCCACATTAAAAGAGTGTTTTTGCAAGATGCCAAATTTGCTGGTGTGCTTCTTTTTCTATGGGTGAAAACAAATTTCTGGTATATTATTTCATAACTAAAGAGTAGTAATTTTGCACAGCTGGAATAAATATATTTTACATTTCGAGTTCATGATTTATTGGGTCTCTTGACTGCTACACAGGCTAGTTTGAGCTATTAGGTGTAATGTGGGTTTCTTTTTGACCAATCTTCTAAAATCAAGATTTATGCGTATTAAAGTATTAAAAATAGTCTGTCCACTTTCTTGGTGCTGTTATATAAAAGACTATTACACATAGCATTTTTTTTTCAGTTTTAATAGTATAAGGAATTGAATAGGGAATGTATAGATATAAATATATGTATATATGTGTGAAATGCATAGGCCATTGCTGTGCATGGTAAAAAAAAAAAAAGGCATATTTCAGGAATAATTAGTTAAGAAATGATAACTGGATAAAGTTGTCTAGCTAGAGAACTCCAGAAATCCATGTCCTCTTCCTCATGCTATTCCTGGAAACAGTCTTTTAAAATTATTCCCATGAAATGTTGGATCATAACCAAAACGGAACCATCAGAAGGGTTGTTATAATAGTGAACACCAAACATAAGTGGCAAAATGAGGCATTAGACATCTGTATTCACATGTTAGGGGAGCATGTCTTAGTATTTCTATCCAAACTCAAGCTTGTAATTATTATATATGAGTTCTAGGCAGAACATTTTGTACATAATGAGTAATTCCCTGTTGAATAGCAACTAAATAATTTACATTGCGTTGTAAGGAAATCTGTCTACGTGGCGGGGAATTTCAGTAACTATATAAATCTGTAATGATTCTGACATGATCAAAACATCAACATAACGGGGAGCAAGGAAGTTATAATAGAAATCTTACTGCTTGACAGTATAATAACAGACTAAGAAGCAAACAATAACAGTGGGGGGGGGGCTATGAAGAATAATGCATAGAAAAAAAAATCACAGCTTGGTGATTAAACCAAAGTGGAATGATGATTTAAAAAAGAATTCAAGAAAGCCCTCATCCCACTGTGTATTGGAAAAATAGTTAATATTATTCAAATATGGGATTATTGATACTTTGAAAATTATGGTGCTAAGATAAATTCAGGTTCAATGAAGAAAAAAGTGTCAATATAATCTTAAAATTTGAAAAGAGGTTATTCACAATACATACTACATGGAAGCAACTTAATATCCATTGATGAAGAAATGAGCAAAGAAAATATGCAGTGGAATATTATTCAACCATGAAAAAGGATTCCCCACCCTTGCCCCCAGCATTCGTAATGACATGGAACAACCTGGAGAATGTTAGACTCTATGAAATGAGCCATACACAGAAACAAAAACTGTATGATCTCATTTATATATGGAAAATAAAAAAGTTACATTCATAGAAGCAGAGAATAAAACAGTAGTCGTCTGGGGCTGGAGGGTGGGAGAAATGAGGATGTGTTCGTCAAAGGGTACAAATTTTCAATTATAAGATGAATGAGTTCTAAGGATCTAACATACCACATGGTAACTGTAATTATGTGAGGTCATCAGTGTGTTGATTAGCTGAACTGAATAGGAGACCGAACCCCATTAAAGCCTCTCTGTAAACTTTTAGGGTCCCGATTTCAGGATGCAGAGATCTCCTCATCTTGCAGTGCCTAAGAGAAGCCTCCTATGTAAGGCCCCTGCTTTTTAAACCTACCACCCACCAGTCTGGAGTGATTGACTTTTGCTTCCGTTTCTCCTTGCCCTCTGCATCCGGGGCTGGTTTCAGATTTTACTGCAGAAACTCCAGAGGTTGTGAAGCAACATGAAGTGAACTCCAAATTTTACATTTATATCCTGGCCTTTTTAGTTATGGACTCTCACTCTTTTTCATCTTGAGGATGAATCTGGGATTGTTGTTTGGCTTATGTTTTGAAAAAGACCACAGAGGCTGTTGAGTGGAGAATAGATTGGGCTCCTGGGCAGACGTAGGGAAATCTATTATGGGACCCTGTATGGCAGGTGGCAGATAATGGCTGGACCAGGATGGGAGCCATGAGGTGCTTAGAAGAGGTCACAATCAGGAAATGCTTTGAAGGAGACTCTCTCAAGGTATTCTTACAGGTTGGACATGAGGAGTGAAAAAGCAAAGGAATCTTAAATGAGTACATATTTTGTGAACTGCCCAGTAGGCATTTCTTTGAGCAGACAGGGCTTGTGTTGGAAGATGAAGAGTTCAGCTCTGAGCCCATTTTGGACACAGGCATTGATGACGTGCTAGGGAGCAGACTTTTTCTTAGGAAAGTGTACTTTCTTGTCTGGGGTTCTTATTGTCTGAATTGTTTTCTCTCCGCTTCCTTGAGCTCTTCATCCACTTTGCCTGATTCTGGCATCCGGCACAAAGAAAATTCTGTACGATGGTTTCTCATCACGTCACCTTCCAGCTAAACATAACTGTCCACCTCCCGTAACTGTTCCTTAGGCAACAAGTGGTCCAGACCCTTGAGGAATATGAGGTTCAAAATGGTACAAAGTTCTCCAGACAAGATCTGACCAGAAAAGAGTTTCGAAAATTGATACCTTTTTACGTCCTCCCCTCCCTGCTCTTTAAGGCAGACTAAGTGTGGACTAGTTCTAGCAGCCCCAACATACTTGGTTGACATTAGCCAGCTCTCAGTTGAAAGTAGAAGACTTTAATGTCAGACCTTATTAGCATAACTTTCTTCAAGCCTGAACTCATCTGGTGAATCTATTTTGTATTGAATGAGAGTTATTCTTTTTAAATAAAACATTTATCAAAGCAATTCTTATTTATGGTTTCATATTAAAATATTTTTAGCAAGCATAGAGAAAAGCCTAACTGTTCTCTCTCTGGCCCCATGCCCACCGCTGGTCACCAGGCAATCATTTTCTAATTATCCATTTGTCTTTATTTCGGAATATCTTCAACAAAAATAAGCATATGCTGCTTTCTTTTGATTGAGGTTTTGGCTATCTTATTTATCCTTTTCCTTTCTGTCTCCCCATAATTTGATTTCCTTAAGAAAAATACATTGCCAGAGTTCCTGTTGTGGCTCAGTGGGTTAAGAACCCGACTAGTATCCATGAGGATGCAGATTCCATCCCTGGCCTCGCTCAGTGGGTTAAGGATCTGGTGTTGCCTTAAGCTGCACTGTAGGTCACAGGCGCGGCTTGAATCTGGCATTGCTGTGGCTGTGGCGAAGGCCGGCAGCTGCAGGTCTGATTCAACCCCTAGCCTAGGAACTTCCATATTCCGTGGGTATGGAATTCTGAACACTTCCATATTCCATGGGTATGGCCAAAAAAGGAAAAATTAAAAAAAAAATACATCTCCATAGCCTCATAATTCGATCTCTTTAAAAAAGTCATAGGAGTTCCTGTCGTGGCTCAGTGCTAACGAATCTGACTAGGAACCATGAGGTTGTGGGTTCGATCCCTGGCCTTGCTCAGTGAGTTAAGGATCCAGCGTTGCCGTGAGCTGTGGTGTAGGTTGCAGACGCGGCTCGGATCCCACGTATCTGTGGCTGCTCTGGCGTAGGCTGGCAGCTACAGCTCCTGTTAGACCCCTAGCCTGGGAACCTCCATATGCCGCGGGTGTGGCCCTAGACAAGGCAAAAAGACAAAAAAAAAAAAAAAAGTCATAGATGGTTTTAGTTAACCACCTAAAAATTACCTGCTGGTGACTGTTATATATTGTAGTTATTTATTGCACACTTACCTTTTCTTGGAGTTAATAACAAATTATTTCATTGAATTTACAGATCTTCACATCTCCTTCAGCAACTCTGAACGTCAAGTTTATATCTGTTAGATTAACCCTTCTGATTGTTTTTTTCCCTGGCAACCCCTTTCTGGAGCCCTCTGTCCTACTCCTGCAATTTGGGGTGGCTGTGCTCCAGGCGGGCTGACCCACTCTTGCCTGGTTTTCACCCCAGGAGTTCCCTTTGCCTGCCTTCTGAATAGGAGCTCCTGTTTCCTGGATCCCATGTCTTCATTTTCCTTATTTGTTTCTTTGTTTCAGTGGAGCATATTTTCCAGGAGTTTTCTTAAAAAACAGCAGCAACAACAACACACACACATAGACAAAAACAGTGCAGGTCCAGTACGGTTTGTGGCTGGATGTTGAATTCTGTGATGGGCATTGTTTTCCCCGTCACAGCTTTGAAGGCATTTGTGCTTTGCTTTCTGAGAATGTTAAGATTACTGCTAAGAGGTCCAAAGCTTTTATTCTTTCTGATTTTTCATATGTGATCTATATTTTACTTTAATCTTTAAGAGCGTGCATTTCTGTTGGGCATCCTGACATGTCATAACTTTCCTCTTTTATCTTTTCCATCATGTTGCCATTTTTTACTCTGGTTTTGTTTTCTGTTATTTTTTTTTGCTTTCTGTTTTTCAGGTCATTCTTGTGATTTTAATTTCTAAAATTTGTATCCTAGTTTACTTTTAGAACTTTTTACTCATTATAATATACATCCAATGAAGTACATAATAAAGGCCATGCATATGTGACAAGACTATAGCTGACATTATACTCAACAGTGAAAAGCTGAAAGCTTTTCCTCTAATATCAGGAACAAGACAAAGATGCCCAGTCTTGATTTCATAAAATTACAAGGTGATGAATTTTTACAACTGAACACACACATCACACCAATAACATCCAAGGAACAGAATAGTGTCAGTAGCCTAAAACTCCTCCTTCACCTGCTCTCTTCCAATTGCATATCTCATTCTTCTCCCATCCAAGGTTCTTACTTCTAAGAGCACAGATTAGTTTTGCCCCGTTTGATCATTTATTTCTTTCTATAAATGGAATTGAAGGGTATGTATACATTTGTTTATGGTGTATTTCATTTTACTAACATTTTGGTTATGAGATTCAAAAATACTCTGATGCAGTTGTAGACTGCTTGTTGTTTCTGCTATTGCAGGGTGTGTGTGTGTGTGTGTGTGCGTGTGTGTGTGTATACAAGAGTAAGAGAGAAAAGTCACAGATTATATCATGATGGAGGTAGAGAAATTGGATCTGACAGAAACCCAGCGGTATTGATGGTATTGGCAATGTTCCAGTTACAAAATTAACTGGTGGATAGATTTGCAGTGTTCACTGTATTAAGTTTTTTCATAACACACATATATGTTGCATATACTATTTTAAAGTATAAAATAAAACAGAATTTTAAAAAGTAGAATTGGATGTGCTGTCCCATAGTATTCCATTTCTTATCCAAAACTTCAATGCCACATATTAGTGAGATTTTCTGATAATAGCATACTCACAGGTGAATCAGCAGAACTGGATCACCTTCAACAATTTGAAAATTTTTGAGTTGCTGGCATCTTAGTCTTGACTATGCATGTCCTAATCTATCCAGCAGGTTGGGGAAATGTCCTTTTATTTTCTCCTTTGCTAAGTGCTGATGGGCTTGTCCCCACTGGTTAAATGCTGGAGGCTCCTTGCTGTACTGAAAATAGTGGGAGGGTACATTTACACATTAGCTGGAAAAACACACCAGGAAAAAAACAAAAATACACGCATTTATTCTCCTTCATGTGCTCGAACACTATATAATGTCCCTGGAATGAGAGTAGTCTCTTTGTCCCTGTTTATTTAAGCCAAGGAAACACATAGAGGTTTCCACCTCTGCCAGGAGCCATCATTCTGGAAAGAAAAGCCAGACTTCAAAAGGAGGACAGAAAAATGGATTTGCAAGTCCTGAAATCTACTTTATCTTTAGATTATTCAGGAATGAGTAAAATTTTCTTTGAATTTTAATGTTAATTTGGGTTAAGAATCTTCATACCTGCAGTGTAAATAATTCTGATGCAATATCTGAAAACAATTGTCTCTGACAAGCAAAGGTATTTAAAAAAAAAGTTTCTCAAGGAATTTCACTTCCTTTAGCAAGAAAACCAGCTTCAACTTGCAGGAAGTTAATTGAAAATCCCCACGGAAAGAAATGAACTGAAGTGAGTGCACTTCAGAACATCAAAGCATTTCTTAGTTCCTTAGGTCTTTTGATGAACTTGCAGTCCCTTTAGTCCCGCTGGTATTTTTCATTAATAACTTCTGAAGCTGAGTGCTTATTTCTAAAGCCTATCATATCTTTTTGCACTCTACCTTATTCCTCTCACTAACATTGTGTCATTTTGTTCCTATTATGTATGTTTGTATACCTTTTTTTTTTTCTCTCCTGCTTTTTAGGGCCTCACGAGTCTTTGACGTACACCACAGCTCACGGCAACGCCAGATCCTTAACCCACTGAGCAAGGCCAGGGATCGAACCCACAACCTCATGGTTCCTAGTCGGATTCGCTTCCGCGGCGCCATGAGGGGAACACCTGTGTTTCCTTCCTAATAAGACAATTTCATTTTCCAGATGTTTCCTTTTTTAACTTTTTAAAATGAAGACACTGCATATAATTTCAGTGCATTTAAATGATAATGGATTATAATGCGGCAGTAACTAGTCGTTACTGAAAGTAATTAAGTAATTTTGAAAGCTCTAAATGAATCCTTATTTTCTTTGTAAAGTCTTGAACTATCACGGTTGGATACACCTCATAAGTTTCCCCCTTACCCTTTCAATCTTTGCTTTCTATATAAGTCTGCTTTTATATCTCGGTTAATTTACATACAAATTCCATTTCCACCCCAATCCAAACGCTTGCCACTCTTCTGACTTCATCCCACATGTGGTAACCCTCTCGGCTTCTGATTCTGAAGCTTCATTTCGGTCCCCCAAAGCAGCATAAGCATTTTTTTGTGCTTGAGCAAATAGAGTCCTAGTTTAAAATTTCTTCTCTCTCTTTTTCCTCATTTGCACATTTCCGATATTCCTTTTATCGCGTTCTCCCACACGCATCTTGAGGACAAATGGAGTCTCTCAACTGATGCAACTCTGAGTTGTGCATTTGCCAATAAGACTTTGAAAACAAAGTCCTCTCACATTGCGGGATAGCTTATAATCATAAATTTGCCCACTCCCATCATCTGCAAGGGAATAGCACATATTATTATTATTATTCCATTAAGGAAATAAGACTAAGTCAAACCATTCTTCCTTTAGCTCCCTCCTCCGTTTTGATGCTCCAAAATATTCTCTGCATCAATGGTTCTCAAAGCTTGTTACCCATACCGTCGTGACTGGCAGATTCCGAAGGCTCACTCACCGCAGAGACAAATGTAAGCCCTGTGGTTAGGGTTCTAGGTCTCAGGAAACAAAACAGCTCAGCCTTTGAGTTGTCCGTTGTCCTTCTGTCTCATGTTGTACCTGGGGGGGTGGGGGGGTGGGGAAGGGATTCAGTGTTAAAAATGGCTGAAAGTAGGGAGCTCCTGTTGTGTCTCCGCGATAATGAACCCAACTAGTATCCGTGAGGATGTGGGTTCCATCTCTGGCCTCGCTCAGTGGGTTAAGTATCCTGCATTGCTGTGAGCTAAAAAGCCAAAAAGAAAAAAAAAAGGCTGAAAGTAACTTTTCTGTTAAAAATTTCTCCCTGAACACAGAACACTCGATTTTTTCCTAGAAAACTGCTCAGTTCAACAGAAGACAAAAGAGCAAACAGTAACAAAGTCACATTTCTTTTAATATGTAAACATTTTCATGTGCACAGGATGTAGGAGAGAATTTTTTTTTGGAGGACTTGACTTTTTATTCTGTCTTCTGGCTGCTCCAAATGTCCCCATCCTTTTTCGAGTGCTTCCTTACCCTCTGGCTCCACAAAATATTCATATTCGTCTTGTACTTTCCCTGCCTCAGCTCTGAAGTCATAAAAAGAACCTGGTTTCTTATCTGGGAGAATGGAATTTAGAAATCAATACCTTGATTCTAGGTGTGTTCATTACTCCTGAGGTGTCATTATTATTTCTAGGTCCTCTGAGCAGACAGGGCCAAGAGAAAAAAATACATATATATATACATATATATATATATATGTATTTTACACCATCCTACAGATAATCTATGACTAAAAAGCAATGACAGTTTTCTAATTTATATTCCCCTAGTTATTCTAAGCTATAAGAATATGTTACTTAAAAAGAAAATTATTATACTTGATTTACAATGTTCCTTTGTTGTTGTTGTTATTTTAGGGCCACACCTGCAGCATGTGGAGGCTAGGGGTCTAACAGGAGCTGTAGCTGCCGGCCTACGCCAGAGCTACAGCAACGCAGGATCCGATCCACGTCTGCAACCAAACCACAGATCACAGCAACGCCAGATCCTTAACCCACTGAGCAAGGTCAAGGATCAAATCCACAACCTCATGGTTCCTAGTCGGATTCGTCTCTGCTGAGCCACGAAGGGAACTCCAATTTACAATGTTCTTGACAGAACATTTCTGCTGTACAGCAAAGTGACCCAGTTATATATATATGCGTGTGTGTGTATATGTGTACACATATACATTCTTTTTTTCACATTATCCTCCATCATGTCCCATCACAAGTGATTGGATATAGTTCCCTGGGCTGTACAGCAGAATCTCATTGCTTATGCATTCCAAATGCACTAGTTTGTATCTACTAACCCCAGACTCCCAGTCCCTCCGCCTCCCCCTCAGCAACTACAAGTCTATGCTCCAAGTCCATGAGTTTGTTCCTTTTCTGTAGATAGGTTCATTTGTGCCATATATTAGATTCCAGATATAAGTGATTTCATATAGCATTTGTCTTTCTCTTTCTGACTTACTTCACTTAGTATGAGAGTCTCCAGTTCCATCCATGTTGCTACAAATAGCATTATTTGTTCTTTTTTATGGCTGAGTAGCATTTCGTTGTGTATATGTACCACATCTTCTTAATCCATTCTTCATTGGATATTTAGGTTGTTTCCGTGACTTGGCTATTTTGAATAGTGCTGCAGTGAACATATGGGTGCATGTATCTTTTTCAGTGAAAGCTTTGTCTGGGTATACGCCCAGGAGTGGGATTGCTGGATCATACAGTAGTTCTATGTTTAGTTTTCTAAGGTACCTCCATACTGTTTTCCATAGTGCTTGTACCAATTTATATTCCCACCAACAGTGTAGGAGGGTTCCCTTTTTTCCACACCCTATCCAGCATTTGTTATTTGCAGAATTACTAATGATGGCCATTCTGACCAATGTGAAGTGGTACCTCAATGTAGTTTTGATTTGCATTTCTAAGAGTATATTATCTTATTAGAGATTAAATCAAGCAATGTAATGTTTCTGTAAAATAATGCTAATTAATATATACATACAGACTTTTCTTTTTTCTGACTTCGACCCTTTGAAAAAAAAATTGCACCACTATTGACTAGTGGGATGAAGTCTTTTATTTGGGTTTCTTATTATGAGCTTAAGTTCCTGCTTTGCTATGTATTGATTAGGAAGGGCCAAACCTTTCCAGGTATGAGTGAAAAAATATCTGTAAAGATTTCAACTTTAAAGTTGAAAACATCAAACTTTCTATCTGTAAAGAAGATAACACTCCTTAAGTTTTCAGGTTGTCAGAATTACAGATTAAAGTCAAATATTACATAAGCAAGTTCTGGGGGGGGAATAAAAAAAATATTAAGGCAACACTATGGTATTCCAGTTTCTGGTGGGCAATATTGAAAATTGCATCAAGGACTTACTCTTTACTTCAGTTTTAATTCTGTTACTTCTAATAGTAAAAAACTCAAAACAAATCAAATGTCAAACAATGGTAATTACATCTGTAAGGATGGGCTCTGGGCAACCAATAAAACATCACGGCTTCAAAAAACACATGTATAGTGACTCCTATAAAGATATTTTTAGGAGTTCCTGTTGTGGCTCAGCAGAAACGAATCTGACTAGGAACCACTAGGTTGTGGGTTCGATCCCTGGCGTCATTCAGTGGGTTAAGGATCTGGTGTTGCCGTGAGCTGTGGTGTAGGTTGCAGACACGGCTTGGATCCCACGTTGCTGTGGCTGTGGCATAGGCTGGCGACTACAGCTCCGATTAGACCCCTATCCTGGGAACCACATGCCAAGGGTGCAGCCCTAAAATGACAAAAAAGACAAAAAAAGATACTTTTAAACATTTGCTTACATGTAAATATACACACTCCACATAATTTCTATAGGCCTATATCATATATATGTATATATAAATAAAATTTTAAAAAATTGTAGTAAAATATTTTATTTGTATTTTTCATTGTAAATCATGAGATTTCTATAAATAGTTCCATTTCTTATTTTATTGGAACTTGGTTGACTTACAATGTGTTAGTCTCAAGTGCAAAATGAATCACTTATACATATATGTAATATATAATATATATATTCATTCCTTTTCAGATTCTTTTCCCATATTGGTTATTACACAGCACTGAGTATAGTTCCCTGTGCTGTACAATAGGTCATTATTACTTATCTGTTTTATGTAGAGTAGTATGTATATGTTGATCCCAGTTTCCTAATTTATCCCTCCCCCCCGGAAATATTTCTATTTCTATAAATATTCAACTTTAGGGAAATAAATTTACTATCCATTGCCATTCTCTCATTTGGTAAAATAATGTATTTATATAATCACTTTAACCTACAATGTAAGAGGCACCAGTCCCTGGGTCTCACTCAAAGTTTATACGTCTAAGCATAGATGACTTACTTATGGAAGTTCCCTTCTATTTCCACTTTGCAGAAATTTGTGTGTGAGTATTGAATTTTATCAAGTATTTACTCTGAATATTTCCACATGGTTATTTTTTCTTCACATTTTAACCTAGAAAATCACAGTGATTAATTTCTAAGTCCTTGGATGGTTCTGATCTTACAAGGCACTGCTTTTTCTTAAAGAAATGCCCGCTGCAAGTGAGTTCTATGATCTGATGTTCATTTAAATCTAACATTCCCTAATGGTCACAAGCAGTACTCTAATTCTTGCAGTTCAAGGAAGATGTTATATTTTTGATGCATTAGATGCTGTGTGAATTAGAGGCTGACTTTAGGCTCCCTCAAAAGGCCTTCTGGAGACCACCAACTCCAGATAATGTTCATTCGTTCTTCCATTTATCAAAGAAGCTTGGGAAACACCACATGCAGTATCTGATACTTAAGAGAATCACAACACCTATTAGCAGATTAAAGATTCTTATAATCCTGGAAAATACATTTATTCATCTGAAGTCAAGTATTTCCCCAGTAGTTTTGGACCACAAAATTTCTTCCCTACCAAACACTCATTAAGAGCCTTGGAAACCATTAAAACACTTAGGAAAATTCTTGCTTTCTATAAATGAGCTTTTTTGAAAATCTTTATTTAATTAGAGTTTATTAATTGGTAATAATATAGAGATTTACCAGATGTATGCTTTGTTTTATACTTTAAATGGAAATATTATTTCTTATCTTATGAAGAGTATAAAACTATCCCAGTAATATGAAAAGACATTAACTGCTCATAACAATCTAAGTAACAAAATTTAGAGTAGATACAGTTGTTTTCCTCTGTCTTATATTTTTTTGGCAGGAACAAATGCTCTATTGCTGAATTTTTTCTGCATAAGCTAAACAACCTCTCAGTGTAGGAAAAAAAGAAGCAAATCATGACAGAAAAGAAAAAGTTTTATATTTGCAGGTGGCAATTGCATCTTTTATATATGTACCAGAAAGCTTGATTTAAACTCAATATACCAAAACTTCATATAGTTGAAGTACAATGATTCTGACTTTTGAATAGTTTAACATGCGAAAAGAATGTGGTAAAATTAACTTTTGCAATATGTGTGGAAAAAAGAAATATAAAGCAAATTAAAATCATAGAAATAACAGTTCAGAATATGACATACTTCCCTCCTCTTTTGTTACTACTTAATATCTTTAGTAAAAATCTGTCATATCTATTGCAAAGCATTTACAAACTCTAGGTAACCCTGAGACTGAGGAACCTTCTTCCATGCCAGTCAGTATGAACAAACTAGAAGATGCTTTATAGAAAGCTGCTTTTAAAACTGTTCTTTTATTCACTATAGAAACAATGTTTATTTCAGGTTTTTAAAATGCTGGCTCACTCAGAGTTCTTTCTGAGTCTTAGAATTCTTTGTCCCCTCTCTTCTGAGTCAGAGAAAATGTACAAGGTGTTTTGAGGGCCCCCTAAGTTAGAAGGGTGCACTACTAAACAAATCTTTTATTCTTAAAGTTTATTTTCTTCCCTTTATATGATAATGGGAGAAAAGACTGAAGACTGTTTATTGAGTGGCAGACATGTATTAGCGTTCTGTTACTAACTTCATCTGTCTTGCTTCCAGCAAACCTACAAACATCTCCAATTTACATTCAACCAGTGGTTGGCTTGAATGTGAACTCAAACTCATCTTGTTCTTAACACTATACTGTTTTCCCCCCATTCCATGTTTTAGTGTGTGCAAATTTCTCCTTCTTTTTCAAGTGAACTTTTAAAGAACACTTGAAATATTCTTTTGTCTTTATAGAGGAGAAAAATAAGGTCCACTGGGACACAAGGGGGTGTCTGAATTTTTTTTAAGCTCCCTCCCTCTAATATTCCATAAAGTATCCTCTCTTAGAAGTCAGTTCCATTGGCACATACTTTGTCCCTGCAACAAGATCTTTCAGTCAGTGCCTGAAATTCATTTGACTCACGCTCTATGAGCTTCATGCTATCTTTTGCAGAAAATTCTTTATTATTATGGGAACCATCGGTACCATAAGAAGAAGAGGCTGAGGGATTCAGCTTGGGTTCTCCTGTTCATAGTTACTTATTGTTTATGAAAATTAAACCCCGTGGAAAGCAGGATGCTTAACATAAAAATAAGAGCAAAACTGTTTAAAAATGACAATAAGATAGTACAAGGCATCTTAGATGAGTTAATTCATATACTTATTAACGTACAGTCTGTAATAACAATAACTATGTAAAAAAAAAAAACCCTCAGACTTTTTGTTTCCTTCACTTCCACAATCAGCATACTTATGCATTTTCCTGATATCTCATTTTATTTTTTCATCTTTCTGAGCCTGCAAAATATGATCATCAGTTTAGCTGTTTGCTCAACATTTGGTAGGATAGCCTAAAAATGTTTTAAAGATTCATTTAAAAAAAAAACAAAACTGAGAACAATCCTTGATTGTACTGTCTTTGTGTGTGTGTGTGTGTGTGTGTGTGTGTGTGTGTGTGTGTGCGCGCGCGCACGCGTAAGGGAATATAAAGCATTCTGTTTTGTAATGAATAGATGAATGATAGCATGCTCCTCAATAGGACATTGTTTCAAAATCTATTTTATCTCTGTGACTGGGGGGGTTTTTTGTGCCCCAGTCAGCTGTTTGATTAGCACTATGTGCCAGGGCAAGAACTAGGCTTGCCTAAGAATGAAATTTGGAACTATTAGATGCAACTTAGCATAGATGAAAACAGAAATTGACCTAAAATTAATCACTGTCTGCCTCTTTAAAACTATCCCAAGAAATAAAATTTCTCCATGCATTCAAATGCTCAGAGTTTCAAAGTCCAGACTACATTGAAAGAGTCTTCTATTTACTTTCTCCACAGTATATATTTTTCAAATTTATGTTTATTTATTTTTTTTTTAGCAAGGTCGCGTGCACACCCTGAGCCCATGTTTTATTTTTAGTACTTTCTGAACTGCTTTGTACCTATTTCTTATTTAATCCTCATCTCAACCCTGCGAATAAGTACTATTGTCATTAAGATTTTTTGAATGGGAAAACCAAGCATAGACAAGTTGAAATGACTTACCCAGGGTCCCTTGCCTGTTGAAACAATGAGTCCCAGATGAGAAACCAGTAAATCTGGTATTAGGTCCCACACATTTAGCAATTAAGATGTGTTTGTTATTTCCAGCACTGCCTCTTGTTCGATTCTGGCTAAATACAGTTCACTGGAGGACTGCTTTCCTTTTACAAAAGTGTTGGTATTATTAGGCAAGAACCTTTTCTTCCCAGAAAGGATTAAGCTAGGGGGAAAAAAGGGGTGAAGCTGCAGGAATATATGGATCTAAGGAATTTCTTTCTCATCCAAACATGGCTGGAGTGTCCCTGTAAACACCTGAAGAAACAAACAGCAGGATGAGAATCGAAATGCTCTCAGAGTTCCCTTTCTTGGAATGAGGGCCAGCAAAATCTTACAATTCAATCATGGCTAAGTGCTCTTATAATAAGCAGCAATGGACACACACGGATTATATTTTTAAACACCCTTTCCCTGTGAGAAGCTTAAGTAATTTAAATTACAAGTAATTAGGGCCAGAATTATTCTTCAGCAGAAAGGAGATTCGCAAGCTGGGAGGATGGGTCATTTGCTAAGAGCTGGGACAAAGACTAAAAATAAGGAAAATCCTTGATATTTCTGTTTCTATATATTGAGGATTTTATTTATTTTTGTGTCCTATTTTAGTATCTCTATATATTTTAGTATTTGTAAACTAAATACATACTTTGTATATATTTTTTCTTTTTTATGGGTGCACTTGCAGCGTATGGAAGTTCCCAGGCTAGGGGTTGAATCAGAGCTGCAGCTGCAGGCCTATGCCACAGCCACAGAAACACTGGATCCCAGCTGCATCTGTGACGTATGCCACAGCTTGTGACAATGCCGGATCCTTATCCCACTGAACAAGGCCAGGGACTGAACCTGTATCCTCACAGAGACACACTGGGAGCTCCCATACTTTATATATTTATATATCTAGATATATGTCATACAGTTAAAGATATGTTATAATACATTAATCAAGACAACTCTGGGAAGCTTTTGGCTGAATTTTCTATTTTTCAATAAATACATTGCAGACAAAAGCAAATGATGGATATTATTGCTTGTTTGGATTGGTTCCATTATGCTTTTTTGGACTATCTCATCACTCTTGGGCTTGTGGACGTTCCAAAATTCTTAAGAAATTTTAAAATAGAGCATCACTGAAACCTTCTTGCACTCCATATAATGTTCCTTAGAAGCCCAGACTTCTGCACATTTCAACCAGAGAGATACAGAATTTAGGAAAGTATGCACACAGGAACTAGATGATTTACAGGGCAGTAGCATTCCATCCTTTCTGTCTACCTGAGACCTTTCTGAGTCACTGCATGGGGGCCATACTTCTGGCTTTTTCTTTCTCTGTTCAATGTCGGTCCCAAGGCAGCAGGAATACTTAACCACTGCACTAATTATTCTGGAAGGATGGTTCTTGGCGTTTCTCTCCAGTTAAATCATTCTGCTGTGTCGAGAGTAAAGAAAAATTCTTATCCAGTTCTTGGTGGTTTTTAGTTAATTGACTTCTAATGAGGTATCTGGCGCCAGCAGCTCCATGGGGCTGAAAATGTTTTTCCTTTTCTTTGATTTAGATCAGTATTATGTTGAGTTTGAGCATTTTTGCACTGCTCATTCAATGCATGAAGGCAAATATATACCATAAAAGAAGCGCTCTTTAAGAAGGATATCAATACCAAGAGATAGAGACTTTTTCTTAATTGATGGCTATAAATAAATAAAAATAATAATTGCTAGCATATGTACATACTTAACCAAGTACATTGTTTTCCTGACCTCTACCATGGGACTATTTGGGACACAATTCTCACGTTTTTCATGATCATTTCTTTACCATGGAGAGTTAGGAACATGGATAGCCACTGAAACTAAGACCACCCTCTCAAATACCCTCTCCCTCTCACCCCCCAAGTTTTTCTTGTTCTTCTCTCCTTTGCTCCAGCCTCCCTTTCCCATTCTCTTTTTGAATTAACATTATCTCAAAAGGGCCAAGGATTGCAAGAGTCCGGTTCATTCCCTTTGTTACCAAATAAACACTTAATCAGTTGAAAAAAGAATGATTCCATTTAGCACAGGAAATGGAGTATGTATTCAAGCCAAGAACAAACAAATAACAAAAAAGAAAAAAATCAGCAAGGTAGCTAAAGTTCAGGCTATAGAACCAGCCAGACATTGCCTCAATATTGGCTTCCTTTCTTTGTTAATGACAAACAGGGTTGGCCTGGTCTTCTCACAAAGACCTAGTCTTCTTATCTGCCTGCTGGGATCCATGTAAGTTGTTGGAGAATTTGGTGGGTTTAATACACAGCACTGCTCTTCCCAACCCAAGTTCTGAGAAAACTTCCCAAAGAAGTAGCAGATGAGTCCAAATTATCCCCTGCATTAATGAGAAAGCTTAAGTAAGGGGATGTAGCTTACTGTCAGAGCCAAATAGCTACTAAGTGAATCTCAGAATGAAACATATAACCACCCCATACGTGCTAGACTGGACCTACCAGGTAAATGCCACCAAGATTAGACCTAGGACCCAGAGGAACTTCACTTCCTGGGGACAAGGGATGTGAAAGAAAGAAAGAAAATAAGATGAGCTGAAGTTAGGTGTTCCCTCGTGGCACAGTGGGTTAAGAATCTGGAGTCGTCATTGCAGCAGCTTGGGTCATTGCTGTGCCACAGGCTCAGTCCCTGGCTCAGGAACTTCCACCTGCAATAGGTGCGACCAACAAACAAAAAGAGTAGCTGAAGTCAGTATGATCAATTAATTCTTCTTGAAGTGGCTGATCTGATAAATTATTCCATCTCTGGTGGTGGAATAGTCATGAAAGGTTAGAAAGGGTCAGAAGTGCTCATATTGGGGGAAACTTTTGAGTCTGGAAAGATCTGTTCCTCCAGCTTTCTGAGGTCTTAACCCATGGGGCTTAGACACTAAGCTTATTGTCAGTCAGGGCAGCAAGCAGCACCTCAGCTTTTGCGGACACTGTTGTCAATTTCATGAATTCTTCCAATATCATGCCTTCTTTGGATCTGCTCCTGGACCCACAAGTGGATGCTTCACATTTTCTTCTCTGGAGGTTCAGAAATGGGTGAGAATGGGTGCTAAATAAGTGGCGTCTAAGGCTACATTTTACCCAGTGCTGGAAATTCACACCGTGTTCTATTTCTCATCTTGAGTTATGTCCAGCCATCTTATTACCCAATGGAGCATATCAGGGCACTGCAAAAAGATTAAATGACAACCCTAGGATTCAATAGTAAAATTCCTCCAAACTAGAGATCCTTAGAGGGAATTAATTCAGTGTACCTACCCCTTATGAGTTCAAATTTGTATCTTCTGTACAATACATTAGTGTCCAGAAGAACTAACCTTCGGAGTTCTCGCTGTGGCTCAGCGGTTAACAAATCTGACTAGCATCCATGACGATGTGGGTTTGATCCCTGGCTGTACTCAGTGGGTTAAAGATCTGGCATTGCCTTGATCTGTGGTATATATGTCGCAGATGCGGCTTGGATCCTGCGTTGCTGTGGCTATGGAATAGGCCAGCGGCTACAGCTCTGACTGGACCCCTAGCCCTGGAACCATATGCAGTGGGTGCGGCCCTAAAAAAAAAAAAAAAAAGAACTAACCCTTAACCAAGTTCTCTGTCCTTTGTAAATCAGAGTTCCAAAAAAATAATTATAAATTCTAAAATGCATCCATCCCTGCTTCTTATTCTACAACCTAGAATTGTTTCATTCAACAGCTGCAGCCTGGGCTATTTTTCTCAGGAATGGGGGTATTTTCTTCAGGACATTAGAAGTTTAATTAGTTCAACATCAAGACTCTAATACCCATGAACCTTTCTTGAAAGATTCCAATAGAAATAACCGCACACGATTATCACCCATAAATTTAGAAAACACGATTGTCTTCAGCTACTAGAGGTTTATCCCAGGAAATATTATAGTCTGAATACCTAGCACTTGGGATTGCCAAGAAGTTGTGATGATATCCAGTGTTATTTGAGCAAATTAAGAGCACCTTGGTTTTATCGTCATTGGAATGGCTCTCAGTTCATACCAGTTGCCTACAGTCTGCAAACTTGATCAGTTGAGACTAAGCTTCTTGCATTACAGGTGGTTATTTTGGCACTACTCACCTGCTATACCCAGGAGGAAAAACTCATTCTTTATTCTCTTAGACGTCCCTGCTTTCTTGCCAGATTAAAACTTTGATCTCGGCTCTTTTGGTGTTTTTTCTTTTATATTCAAATATGCAGAACCTATTAATTTCCATTTATCCCCTGAGGCTCATGGTTCCACAGCTCCAGGTCTGCATCCACACTCTTCTGAGTGCAGGCATTGCATATTCAATTCTGTATCCAAGAGATTCTTTCCACTGCCTCCTCTTTTTAAGTTGCTTGGATCCAAAGCACCTGCCTTCTAGGGAAAATTCCTTCTCCAGTTCAGATCCTGCTTAAGAACCTGGGCTGAGACGTGATTATGGAGCCAGTGGACAAGCCACAGGAATGCAAGGCTGGTTCTTTCTCCTTTTCTTTTTGGCTGATCTAGAACTGCCCACTTAGACCTAACATCTGCACTTTAAAGACTGAATCTTGCTAATGTGCCACAGAATTCAGTGCAGTACAAAAATTGTGGTTCAATCTCCCCATATCTAAAAGATATGTGCACAGAATGCTTGTTTTCCTTATGGCTGCTTTTTGCTGAGAGCAAGTGGTAGTGCTAGATGAGCTATAGGAACTTGACGCTGAGGCTTTCTACACCTGCTAAATGCATACTGATGACTCAGCTTAGGCCCACACACAACCTGCATCTTTCCTTGGAAACCACCTGTGTGGCCAGCATCGGCTGAGGCTACCGATGAGGCAGCCATGACTTTACTGAAGCCGTATGCATGGTGTGCATGCCCTGCCTGGGGTTCGAGTGGTCTAGATGTCCTTGGGAGCCCTCTTGCTCCGGGGCCCAAGACCAGGCCTTCTGCTGAAGCTCAGTCCCCTTTGGCTGAGACAGATAGAGCCTGAGCACCATTCACTTGAAACCATCCATGCATATGTCTCTGATCTCATGGAAACGTTACTTTGCTGTGCACAAAGCCACCCTAAGTAGCACCAGGCACACAGCATATTCATTGTCTATGGCTGTTCTGCAGCAGTTATGAGCCAAAGACACGAGGGCAAAATTTTTTCCTGGGTTAATACAAGCCTTTACATATCTCCAAGTTAAGGTTCTTCCCACACCTTAAGCTCACAAACCCACATCAAATGGCTCTTAGTGGGAATATTCAGCTTATGTAACTCTTCTCTCTCTCTCTCTCTCTTTTTAAATTCTCAATAACTGTGCTTGAGTTTCTGAGGAAGCCTGGGAGTTGGCACCTTCGTTCTCCATACATTTCCTGCCCTGACATGACTTTGAGACTGGGTACACTGGGAAGTCCCAAACTGCAATAGAAATGTAATACCTGTTCTACCACATTGGGTCCCTTTGCCAACTTTGAGAAGAAAAAGGACCAAGAGAATAGGGAGGAAGAAATTTTGTGAGAATGTATTTTTGGAAAGGAGTGTGTCCATCTCATTCTGTTTCATCCCCATCATGAGATGTCGTCTCAAACCTTCCAAAGGGCTACGTGGAGAATGTGTACTATGACTCCGGCAGGTGAGTGGGAGAGCAGGGAGGGAGGGGGAGGGCTGGATTTGGAGTCTAGAGTTAGTAGGTGCAAACTACTTCATATAGAATGGATAAACAACAAAGTCCTACTGTGTGCCACAGGGAACTCTGTATACTATCCCATGATAAACCAAAATAGAAAAGAGTATGAAAAAGAATGTACACATATATCTAACTGAATCTCTTTGCTGTATAGTAATTAACACAACATTGTAAATTAACTATAATTCAGTAAAATGTTTTTAAAAAGCAGTGAGCACAAAGCAATTCTCCCCACACGGCAACGCTTATTTACTAGGTTTGCCATAAGGATTGACTTGAAAATACGTATGCAAGACTTGGGACAGTGTTCTTATTGTCTATAATTAATGCTATCACTATAACACATTTTAGGTAAGTGTCCTAATGACAGTCCTTCTTGTATTGAATACACACACCCTGGCCAACTCCTCACCATTCATTTTGCAAATACAGTTGTTTCTAGTCATTGCTACTCTAATGACATCTATTGTTCCTCCAGATTGCCACTGTGTGCAAAATCATGTAATAAAACCCACATGGCTTAGATACATTGGGTTAGGGGCGTAACGTTCTTAAATCCAACCAGAATTAAAAAAAAAAGAAAAAGGAGTTCCCGTCGTGGCTCAGTGGTTAACGAATCCGACTAGGAACCATGAGGTTGTGGGTTCGATCCCTGGCCTTGCTCAGTGGGTTAAGGATCCGGCGTTGCCGTGAGCAGTGGTGAAGGTTGCAGACGCGGCTCGGATCCCGCGTTGCTGTGGCTGTGGCGAAGGCCGGCGGCTACAGCTCCTGTTAGACCCCTAGCCTGGGAACCTCCATATGCCGCAAGTGTGGCCCTAGATACGGCAGAAAGACCAAAAAAAAAAAAAAGACACCCGACCCCAGTGGTAGCACATGTTAAATATTTCTCAAATCCTGAAATCCTACCACAAATATTGCACCTGAAGTTCTCTTGTGGAAGTGGGATGGTGGCAAGCAGCTGTGAGTTATCGCAAGGTGGTGGAGGGAATGTTCTCGGAAATTAGACAGAAGGTTGTCACAGCAGATGTGAGTCAGTGTGGCTCTTGGCCCTGGTGAGATGTGCGCATGTGTGTGCTCTGGTCTCCCCACTGTTGATCAGGGTAGAGTTTTGTGTTTCCCCAGTGTTCCTCATTCACGAAAAGCCCGTAAGTAAAGGCCAAGTTTGTGTGAGCTTCACACTGGTCCTTCATATACTCATCACACTGGAACAAATTCATGTTTTCCAAACCAGCACAACTGACGATATGTATTTACAAACCAGAAGCCACACAGATCTCCTGACCTGCTTTGAAACAGTGTAATTTATGAGAATATGATCTCCCAAGTGGAAGGGCTACAACCTTTGGATTTCAGCCACAGGCGTGGGCCAAAAGAAATATATAATAGGGAAGAGAATTCTGAAGGCCCTTGTTAGGACCTCACAGAGTTACTCAACTCTCTGGCTAAATTATGTGAGAATACAGACAATACCTAGAGGATTGCTGTGAGGTTTATAAGCAGGAAAGGGAGAAGAAAGAGAGGAAAAACAAATGGCTCTGACCAGTTCTTAGAAGTGGCAAAGGAAATATGACTCACCCCCCACAATATCATGTGATAGATTTGAATGGTAACTAATTTTTTTTTTGCTAAAAATGAAGATGTAGAATCATAGACAAAATCTATGTTTACTTAATCTATTAATCTGAGCCATCAAATCATAATTCCTCTTATTCTAGGGTTGATTAGAAAGTTCTGCTTCTTTGTTTTTTGGATAAGAAATAACAAATCCCATCTACCAAGAACTAAAGGCTTATTTTGTAATGGAGTGGGAATGGACTGGGCATCTGGGATTAGTAGACGCAAACTATTGCCTTTGGAATGGATATGCAATGAGATCCTGCTGTATAGCACTGGGAACTATATCTAGTTGGAGCATGATGGAGGATGATGTGAGAAAAAGTATATATATATGTATGTGTGACTGGGTCACCTTGCTGTACGGTAGAAAATTGACAGAACACTGTAAACCAGCTATAATGGAAACAATAAAAAATCATTTAAAATGATTAAAATATTGAAAAACAAAGCATGTTCTATAGGTAAGCAAATTGTCAGTCACTGAAAGCCCATGCCAAAGTTAAGTCTTCTCATCAGTGGAATAAAAACACTGTAAAAAGAGTTGAAATGTCATAAATATGATACTATAACAAGAAATTCATATATTATCACACCTTTGTAAAAATTTAATTTTGTGCATTTCCGTAACTCTTGAATCTTCCTTAGTATGTTTTTATTATTTTATGTTCTATTCAAGTACAGTTGATTTACAGTGCTGTGCCAATTTCTGCTGTACAGCAAAGTGACTCAGTCATATGTGTATATATTCTTTTTTTCAATATTTTCTATCATGATTGGATCTTCTTTTTTTAAAATCAGTATTTCTTTAGATCAGATGTTCAAAACCGACCTTTAGATCAATTCAAGCATCAGAATTGCCTTATTAGTTATGTTCACATCCTTCCGAGACATCAGTCTCTTTTATCTGCAATATATTTCTGACCATGAGTTATTCGACACAACCTAGCAAAGCAACTGGTGGTTTGATATTTTTTCTTTGGTGTCATATGGAGAGTCATTTTTAGAACCAACCCTCAATAATTTTTTCTCCAGTATTTAGCTGGTGTCATGCTATCGTAGGCATCCCAGAAACACCCACTGAGAACCAGTGAACCCTGAGTAGAGGGTCTCTCATTGGTCAGAAGCAGAAGCTTCTCAGTTGTTTATTGTATTACATCAAGGCTTCAGTTTCTCCTCTTTGCTTGCTGAATCTGTAGGCTCCATCAAGGAATCCTCTCATCTTCGTCTCTGTTTTCTCGAGATCTAACACAGTACTGAATACAAAGTCAGATCCCTCTCTACCGATTGGATAGAACAAGTGCTTTAAAGAAGATTCAGGCTGAATGGCCCCTCTTTGGCTTTTTATGTATTGAAATCATCGACAGCAGTCAAATCCTCTATTCCATTTAGCTTTTATAAAGTTCAGAAAGGGAAGCAGTCTGGATTTTATGTCTTCCTCATTTTTAAGGCACTAAATCAATTTAAGTCACTGTGGATGTGTGGATGAGGTCATGAACTGCAATCCAGTGTTGCTATTTTTATTCTTTGAACTCCTGCAGCCACTTTAAGCTGAATATAGGTACTTGAAACAGAAAAATGAAGCCAACCAGTATGAATGGAGCCTCCCGAATTTCCCGTCCCTCTCCCAGGACCCACCCCCCTGGCCCCACCAAAGTTAGACTTCATCTTCTTGTTTTCAGGTCCAATTCAGACAGAACCAGCATCTCTAGTTTCCAAGGAAACCCTGAAAAAAAAAAAAAACCTGAAATTTACATAATTCGCTTTGCCACTATTGGAATGCAGCCACTTCTGGAAAAAGGCAGAGCAGCTGTTCGGTTGCTTCATAGCAACACTTCACAACAGTGTGGGAGGAAAACAAAGAAGAGCAATGCACTTAAATTAAACTGCCCAGGGGAGGGTAAGGTACCAGGGCAGAGGATCAGGATTTAGAATCAAGAGTTTCTAATTAGTCAACAGACCTGCTCTGAAGGAGATGGCAGTGAATTTTTAATGAAATTAAGAGAACCAGTCTTTGGTTTCACGTTCTCATTGAAAGGCAATGATACACATTTAAATGCTGTCATTTCGAGACTCCTTCTGTTTCGAGCATGCTACCAAAGAAGCCACTTTATAAAAATTTCATAGTTTTGATTTCAAAACAATCCAGTAAAAAGAACACCAACAGCAAGGAATTAAGGCCAACTGGGTTATGTGCGTGCATTGTTCTCACTGTTTTCTCAAAAGTTCATAACATTTCACTTAATCACCACTTGTCTAGAATTGCCAAAACCAAGATAAAATGCAAGAAGCACCATTCTGTCCTCTTTTTACTGCAGAAACGAGTTACATAGTAATAGCTATGGTTAGAAAATGAGAAGAAAACTCAGATCTTCAAATGGTAAGAGGAAAACATTTGAGTGGATTGAATCAATACTGCTGTGTAATGCTGTGTAGTTTATTCTGTATAAAGGCACCCAGCCAAGGGGGGAATTGGAAGCCTAAAATTCAGCTAAGTCTTCCTAACTATCCACTTAAGATCCAGGCCACGGCTACCCAAAGGGGTACCTTTCTCGAAGCACAAAGGCGCCATCTGTTGGCCAAGTCAGAGGGGCTACCATATGCTATATACTATACACTATGTACAGCCAGCCTATTTTTCTAGCATAATTCCTGCATGGAATGTTAGGACTAAGGGGTCCTAAGAGATCTTCTTGTAGAAATAGTTCATTTTATAGACAAAAGAGTGAATGCCGGGGCCAGCTGTACAATTTACAGAGCCCAGTTCAGAATGAAAATTAGGGACCTCTGGTTCCGAGTGCAGGAAAACATCAGTAAAAGTACTAAAATTTAAATCTTTTGCCTTTCTGCTGAGATCTCTCTTGACTTATCATAAGGTTTTTTATTTGCTTGGTATTATTTGTTTCATGTTGTCCTAAGCAAGGAAATCGAAAGATGTAATTGTCCATTCATCTTTGCCTTACACTGTGCTAGTTTTCTTTGTGGTTTGTTTTCATTTGTTTGGTTCTTTTTTTAATGGCCTCACCAGCAGCATAGGCTAAGCGGTCAAATCAGAGCTGCTGAAGGTCTACATCACAGCCACAGCAACACAGGATCTGAGCCACATCTACAACCTATGGCACAGCTTGCAGCAATGCCAGATCCTTAACCCATTAAGCGGGGCCAGAGATCCTCACAGAGACTAGGTCAGGTTCTTAACTCACTGAGCCACCTTGGGAACTCCCACAATGTCAGTTTTAAATACAAACAGAAGAACATTTCACTGGTACGCAGAATCACTGAAATTATACAGTTTGTATTTTGTAGGTTAAACATGCATCTGTATTTCCTTCTTGTCAGAAAGGTGGAAATGTTACCAAAAAAGACCTATTGTGTTTTTTTTCTTTACTTGAGACGCACACATCCTATCAACATTTTCTACTTGTGGCTCACGGATAAGTAAACAAACAACAAAAAACTGAAAAGGAATGTGGTAGACTACTATCTTTTTTTTTTTATCTTTGTCATCATTTTAACCATAAATGTTTGGCTTGATAAAGGGAAGTAACTGGAGTAAGAAAGGATATGATGAGTTCCCTGGTCATTTGTGTTTCCTAAAATGTCATTACTTACTTTCTGCATTGAAAAGTAACTCCTGATTTGAATGGAAAATTGGAAAATGTGGCCTCATGGGGATGTCAGAGCCCAGCTGACTCAGTTGGAGATGGAACATACTTAACTTGTATATGTGAGTCTCCCCAGACTCTCACACAGCGTCCAAGGTCCACTAGAATTTTGTGTCATGGGGCATCACAGATGCTGTAGGTGAGCGGGGATGTGAGAAACCACAGTAGACAGATGTATTGCGAACATCTCCTCCATTCATACATAAGTTCTATCATCCCCTTGGACTTGACTTACAAGACACAAATCCAAAAATTAAATTATTAAAAATTCCAAGGCAAGTAAAACCAGAGTATTAAATCATGCACAGAGCCCTGCACAAATATACTGCCCGTGAATCCAGCAGATACCATGGTGCCAAGGGTTGTTGCAAACCCCCCAATGCTCAAGTCCCTTCTATAAAATAATGTCATATTTGCACACAAGCTAAGCCTGTAGTTTGGATAATCTCTAGTTCCTTAGACTCCCTAATCCAGTGTATATCCTACAGAAATAGTTGTACATACAATGTCAGTGCTATGTCAGTAGTTGCCAGAGGGCATCAAATTTAAGTTTTGCTTTGAGGAACTTCCTGGAAAAAATTTTTTTCTGTGTATTTTTGATCCACCGTTGGTTGAACCTGAGAATACAGAACCCATTGCTGCAGAGGGCTGACTGTACTCTTTGGCCTGCTGTGGACTGTGGAAGAACAGTTACTGCTGGGTGAAACAATTCAACCCTGCTGCACCACCAGAGCAACTCTCAGTGTCGCTTCATGCCGTCTGGAGTTCCTTGGGTAGAAGTTAGACCCCAATCTACCAAGTCCTCAAATCTTTTTTTTTTTTTTTATGGCCACACGTGTGACATATGGAAGTTCCCAGGCTAGGGTTCCAGTTGGAGCTGCAGCTGCCCACCTACACTGCAGCTACAGCAACGCGGGATCCAAGCCATGTCTGCCACCTACACCGTAGCTCATGGAAACACCCATTCCTTAACCCACCGAGCAAGGCCAGGGATTGAACCCAACATCCTCATGGATGCTAGTCAGGTTCATTATCACTGAGACACAACAGGAACTCCCCAGGTAGTCTTGTTGAAGCCCATTCTCTCTAGGCTGGGGGCACATAAGCTACCCCTCACCTTCATGACAACAGTTCTTGCCAAAGAATTCTCACAGATCTACACATTTTTCATCCACGACAAGAGAAATGGGATAGATAACTCTGACCTACTCTGACAATTCCTCCAGAGTGGCCTGTGTCACATTTACGTGATTCTGTTTTCTTTTGGCATCTCGATGGGAGCTTCCGTTTTAGCAATCTGATGATGTCACACAAGCAGCAGCTGCATAACCGTTCATCAGTTGAGTCCATCTCACTTTAAAGCCCCGATTCTTTTCCAGAAATGTCACATGGTTTGGTGATTGACTTCCTGGTAATAAATGTACCTGAAAGAACCTACTACCAAAAATGAAATGCGTTTTTCCTCAAATGCATGTTTAAGGGCTGATTCTGGAGGACAGTGGAATCCTTAAAACACTCAGTTCACTCCTTGCCATGTGTTGGCTAGCATTACTGGCCTCTCAGACTGAGAGCTAGGCTTCTCATACTCCTTGGAGATAGTCCAATCCTTGCAGATTTCAGAAAGTAATTGCACACGGGTAGAAAATGCCCATACATTTTTTTTTCAATTTTTTTTAAAGTTTCAGTGAAGTATAGTGGATTTACCATGTTGTGACAATTTCCGCTTCACAACAAAGTGACCCATGTACACACATTCATTCTCTTTCAGATTCTTGTTTCACATAGATTATCACAGAACATTGGGTAGAATTCTTTGTGCTATACAGCAGGCCCCCTTTGGCCAATCATTCCATGCACCTTGATGTGCGTATGCCAGTCTCAAACCCCAGTCCATCCCCCATCCCCACCTGTCTCCTTTGGTAACCATGCTTGTTTTCAACATCTGTGAGTCTGTTTCTGTTCTGAATATTAGTTCATTTTTATCCTTTTTTTAGATTCCCTAAGTGATATCATATGACGTTTGTCTTTCACTGTCTAACTTCACTTGGTAGGATAATTTCTAGGTCCACACGTGCTGCTGCAAATGGCATTGTTTTGTTCCTTTTTATGGCTGAGTAATATTCCATTGTACATGTGTACCACGTCTTTATCCATTACTCTGTTGTGGACATTTAGGTTTCTTCCATGTCTTGGCTATTGTAAGTTCTGCTGCAACGAACACTGGGATGCATGCACCTTTTGAATTATGGTTTTCTCTGGATATTTGCCAGGAATGGGATTGCTGGATCCTATGATAGTTTTATTTTTGTGTTTTTTTTTTTTTAGGAACCTCCGTATTTTTTCCCATAGTGGTTGTACATTCCCACCAGCAGTATAAGAGTTTTCCTTTTTCTCTGCACCCTCTCCAACATTTATCATTTGTAGAATTTTTGAGGATGGCCATGAACTGGACTAGTATCCTTGAGGATGTGGGTTTGACCCCTGGCCTCTATCAGTGGGTTAAGGATCTGGTGTTGCCATGAGCTGTGGCATAGGCCAGCAGCTGCAGCTCCAATTCAGCCTCTAGCCTGGGAACTGGGATCTTCCATATACTGCAGGTGTGGCCCTAAAAAAGCAAAAAACAAACAAACAAACAAACCTTAAATAGGAAACAATTTAGAACTCCATTCATTACAGTCATAGAGAATGACGGAGAGAGTTGAGGTTTTGTTTTGATTCTTACCGTGGTCTCTAGCAAAATTGTATGCAATTATATTGTAGTGATTATCTGGAGAAAAAAAAAAAAAAAGAGGAATTTGGAGCCAGTGCAATAGTTCTCTGGTCTTACCTTGATTAGAAAACGTTGAGGGTCAAAGAAAAATTAAAGTACTTCTTAGGATTTGAGTTTTTGCTGTCTGGATTAGGAGAAACATACATTCCAAGAAACTCAAAAAAATGCAAAGGGCAAAAACATCGTTAGTGAAGAAGGTTTTAGGATTCGTTGGAAAGAAATGGCAAGTGGAAAGGAGGGGAAAATTAGGACCAATATTCCAACATGAGGATGGAGATGTTTGTGTAGTCCTGCTGTGATTTTTTTTTTTTTAACTATTGGAAATTTGACTTCACAAGGCTAACAGTTTTAAGCACAAACAGGGATAATGCTAAACGATGGTGTTTTTTATTGAAAAAAAAAAACAAAACAAAACCTCAGGTAGAGTTTAGAACATGCAGTTCTGGGTAATAGTGTGTTGAGTAAACTCATCAAGCACTGTTGTGTGTCTGTGTAATGGAATTGATTAGAGAACATGGCTTTGCCCAAAGTTAACTCCTTCCAGATCATTCTGGGGGCCACTCATATGAAAATTAAAAGTTATTAGTGGCCAGCTTTGCCTAAAATCTTACTGGGTCAATCCCAGCTTCTCTGTTGTTATTTCCCAAGAAAGCTATCAAAATTATTTACTTTAACCATGATGAGGAATTCCTTAAATAATTCTCTTTCACTGGTGATCACATTCACCTCTGTGTCGATGAATTAGAGTGCTGTTTTCCCAGAAATACTGTTTTCATGATTATTAATGAGTAGCTACTCTTATTAATCCCAGACAAAGGATAGTTACAGAGACATCATCTGAGGATATTTTCGATTTTGTTTTTCCTGGTTTGATTTGTTTGCTCCAATGCTAATGAGCTGGAAGAAAGCATCACTTCATTATTTTTCTCCTTAGACAGTAATATATTATTTCAGCAATCAGTGCAGCAGAGTCCTCATGTTTTAGAAGAGGCTCTCTAGCCAGAGGCACTACACAGAAGTCGTGGAAACGAATAACCATGGCAGAGAAGTCTAGTTTCTGAAAACTATTAGCATCTCTTTCCTATTAGGTACTTTTTAATTTTATTTTTTAATATTTTTATTAAAGTATAGTTGATTTACAATGTCTCTTCAGTTTCTATTTTATAGCAAAATGACCCAATCAGACACAGTTCCCTGTGCCACAGTAGGACTCCATAACCCATCTGTTCAAAATGTAACATTTTCTATCCACCAACCCTAAACTCCCTGTCCATCCCACTCCCTCCCGCCTCGGCAACCACAAGTGTGGTGTCCTTGCCAGTGATCTATTTCTATTTTGCAGATAGGATCATTTGTGCCATATTTTAGATTCCAAAAATAAGTAGTATCATATAGTATTTGTCTTTCTCTTTCTGACTTAGCTCACTTAGTAAGAGAATCTCTAGTTCCATCCATGTTGCTAAAAATGGCATTAGTCCTTTTTTATGGCTGAGTAGTAGTCCATTGTATATATGTACCACATTTTCTTAATCCATTCATCTGTCATTGGACATTTAGGTGGTTTCCATGTCTCAGCTATTGTGAATAGCGCTGCAGTGAACATATGGGTGCATGCATCTTTTTGAATGAATGTTTTGTCTGGATATGTGTCCAGGAATGCGATTGCTGGTAGTTCTATATTTAGTTTTCTGAGGAACCTCCAGACCATTTTCCATAGCAGCTGTACCAATTTACATTCCCACTGATAGTGTAGAAATGTTCCCTTTTATCCACATCCTCTCCAGCATTTATTTGGTGACTTGTTAATGATGGCCATTCTGACTGGTGTGAGGGGGTACCTCATTGTAGTTCTGAGTTGCTTTCTCTAGTAATTAGTGATGTGGTTGCCTGTTAGTACTTTTTTAAATGATTTTAAGTTTTAAAGGTTGTACCCCATTTCTTTGGAGACCCCACCCACAGTGTCATCTCACATGACATCAACTAGAAACAGTTTCTGATGCTGGAGGGTGTTCAGGGGACTTTTGGTTCCCACAGAGACAACTTCATTTCTCTTGGACCCTCTCCCTTGCAGTTTCTGCTCACGCATCTCCTTTTAACCAGCGGCTGAGAAAGCTTCCACCAGCCTGCACGCTGGTTGTACAGCAATGCAGACAGTGAGGAAGCAAGGCTATTAGTGACACATTCTGTGTCATCTTTTTTTGAAGAAGTGATGAAGCGTGGGGGTTCCTCCTTGAACCTGTGCCATCTCCACAGAGCATCTTGAATGACTCTGGCCCCACGTTGGACAGTTGGAGGCTCCATCTACAGCCTGGAACAGATAATTCCCAGCAGCATAAAGTGTTGTTCTCTCCCCTCTTTATGGAGGGGAGAATATAGCTTAATTTGCTACCTGGGAAATGTATTACATCATTGTAGGGTTCAGGAAATTTGAAGGCTAATTAAAGTGTTTTTTTTTTTATTGAAGTATATTTGATTTATAATGTGTTAGTTTCAGGTGCACAGCAAAGTGATTCAGTTATATATAAATATATATATTCTTTAAAGTGTTTGTTTGTTGTTTATTCTTTTCAGGGCCACACCCGAGGCATATGGAAGTTCCCAGGCTAGGGGCTGAATTGAAGCCTTAGCTGCAGGCCTACCACAGCCACAGCAATGCCAGATCTGAGCTGTGCCTTTGACCTAAACTGCAGTTTGCAGCAACACCGGATCCTTAACCCATTAATCTAGGCCAGGGATCAAACCTGCATCCTCATGGCTACTAGCAGGGTTCTTAACCCTCTGAGCCACAACAGGAACTCCCCTGTTTTTTAAACATATACATTTTTATTATCTAATATCATTTTCTTAAAAAAAAACCCCAAGTATAACTTTCAGATTATTCAACATTTTGATTTAATTATAATTAATATCTTAGTCAGCTCACTTATTAGATCTGTAACTTACATATTTAAATTAAAGAAATCTTGTTAGACCCCTATTAAAATTGAAAAACGCGAGTTTCTATTATCAGCAAATCGAATTCTCAACCGGTAGGTGGCTTCTTCTCTCCCTCCCACGGATGAAGCAACATTATATATTCATTTAACTGTATTAGTTGACAATACATTTCTGCAAATATTAATTTGCTAATCCAGCCTGGATTTACTCTGTGTGTGTTGGGGAGGGGGTTTAAAATGCACTGACAGTTGCTTTACCATCAACAGCAAAATGAGCTGAACTTGAGCCTTTAATGAAGACAGTCTGTCTGTATCGAGGTATCTGACTTCCCTCTTGATAACAAGAACACCTTTGACCTCTTCCTAAATGTGTACCAGTACAGGTACTTTTGCATTTGTTTCAAGTCGAGAAAGCTATTGTGCCTGCACCAGACTTGGGCTTCTTCTGCTCACACTTGCCGAAGAAGTGTGATCAGTCTTGGGCTTGTTCTGCTCGCACACATATGTCAGTCTTATTACCCAGAATTACAGATGTGAAGCTCCCAGATTCCTTGACATCGGCCCCATGTACGAACTCTTTCTTCAAGTTGGTCAGGTCCTGGAGTCTTGGAGAGTCATCTGTACTAAAAGTAAGATGGTAACATTTGGCATCGCTGTCCAAGGTTGCCCTCGGGTTTCTAAATCTCTCCTGAGCAATGGTGTTCCAAGCCTGGATAGTCAAAACGAGCCATTGACTTCCAGATCTTTCTTAAAAATTCTATTCACCTGTGGTATGGAATGGCTGGGTATCTAATTTATTCGTTATGTCTCTGTTAGTAAGGGAACTCTCGCTGACATGGCCATGTCTGGGGAGAACGGCTTTATAAGGTGATCGTTTTCCTGCCTTTGCTGATCACAAGCCCTTTAACTTCAGAGCTCGTACTTGCTCAGTTTAAGTACCACCCTCTCCTGATCACCTTCAGCTCAGAGGAAGCCACAGGGAGCCTCTTGACTTGGCCCATCTTGGAGAGGCTATGGAAGGTCAGGAGTGAGTAGCAGAGAAGTTTGAGTTATAATTTTGATTGGGTAAAAACATATTGGTTAGGCCATCATTTTGTCCTTCAAAAACAGATAATATTAGGAAGATAGAACAAACATAGACACACACACACACACACACACTGTCTCTCTCTCTCTCACACGCGCGTGTACACACACACACACACACACAGAGGAATGGAGGCAGAATGGCCTAGTACAAAAATAGGTAATTTTGAATTTAAAGATCTGGATTTACATTTTAGCTCAGAATTTTACCAGATGTTTTTAGATGAGGTAGTCAACACTTTGCAGCTTCAGTTTCTTAGAAAAGTCACAGTGTTATCTATCTATAAGGTCGACCCCTTGCTCATAGCAGTCATGCAACAAATTGCAGTTACCGAAGTGCTAGGAAGGAGGAAAAAAGGATGAGGCTAAGGATCGTATCTTGGACTTTTAGCTGACTCAGGAATAGCAATAAATGTTTAGCCAGAACTTTTCTTTGTATCGCTTACCTTGAACAGGATCCAATGACCAGCAATTTATTCTACAACCATAGATATTAGTTTTTCAGAAAAGATGAAATGTTGTTTATAATATGTATGTATTATATACCTGTCTCTATAAAATACAAGACTCGTATAGGTGGCAAGCACAATCCAACTCTGCCATCTTCTGGTAGCAAGAATTTGACAACAATATTATTTTTTCAAGTACCATGAGTTTATTCTAAATCTGTGACTCCATGGCACCCTTCTCCCCAAGTCAAGAAAGCAAACAGTAAGTTAATTAATTAACTGCTTTTTAAAAGTAATTAATTTTTCATGTTAGCCTTAGTATATGCAGACTGTCGTTGAAGACTGCCTATCTCCGATGATGAATGGGTAGTAATCATCTTTCTTTTTCCCCATGCTTACTTATTTGCCTTGGGTACCTGTTCACATATTTTGCCCGTTCTTCATCGTATTGTTGGCAGAGTCTATTGAAAGACTGCTGACGGTTATTGTCAGCGAGGATGCTTCTGAAAGCCAGCCAGGGGAGCCACACCTTTTTGCAATCCAGATGGTGCCCCACGAACGCATTTCTGAAAGCCAGTCAGTCAACAGTAAGCTTACCTGGATAAGCAGGTGTTCACATGTTCACAGCTGACGCCAACCACCTTCTGACTCTTAAAGTCAGCCAACCCTGAGCCCTCACTCTTCCAAATCCCCAGATAACACAAGCTTCCTGCCTTGCCATGAGGGAGACCATGCCTGAAAAGCCTAGCTCTGCCTTACTTAAGTCATAAAATCAGCTCCCCCCACCCCAAAATGTTGAGGGGTGTCTTCTTCCTTCAACACCACCGAATTTATATACAATTTATTGTTATGTATGTCTTGAAATATAGAAGAAATCTGCTTTTCCTTTCCTCAAAGAAAAGAGATGTCTTCATCACTATATCACTTTTTATTGGTGAATATATGCTTTCCTTGCATATTTAAATAACTTTTTTTCATAAACTAAATTCCTGTATATTCTTGATTCTATCCAAAGCAATTAATAATGGTTTTCTTTGCATTTCCAAGAAGTCCCCCCCTCCCGGAAAAACGAGTGCTAACAATGGGGGTCTCTCTTACGCAGTCTCTACAGAATTTAGAAATCAAGCTGTGAGAAACAGCTAGAGACAGTCAGCTTGTTGAGTCAGCTTTTAAGAATGCTCTTGGCCTGGGGTTCCCTGATAGCTTAGCAGGTTAAGGATTTGGAGTTGTCACTACTGTAGTGCAGGTTCGATTCCCTGGCCCAGGAACTTCCCTGTGCTGAGAACGCAGCCAAAAAAAAAAAAAAAAAAAAAAAAAAAACCCTTGGACTGACTCATTGAAAATAGTGACAGAGCAAGTGGATTGACAAAGAGAAAAAGTAATGAGAAAGAGTAAAGTGGTTAGATATGTTCTTTCCTGTCCAATCAAAAAGTTTTTATTCTCAACTCAGAGTCTGTGATGCTTCATGAAATCAGGGATGTTATTTTTGTTTTTGTTTTTTTCACTCTGCATGTCTAGCAACTACAGCAATGACTCCCTGGGATAGACATGGAGTAAATATTTGCAAGATGAATGAATGAATGAAGTAAGTTTTGTCTTCCTGCATGTATTTAGGCTAAGCACATAACAGGATAAAATTAAGAGATGTTATTCTTACTTACAAGTGGTTGCAAAGCAGCTGGGTGGACAACTTAACAAACAGTTATTTATGAGTTAAATATAAATTTTACACTGCAGCATCGGCAAATGAGAAATTGCTATTTGTCCATCAAGTGGTGCAAAAAACCATGAATACCTGGAAAGGTGTAAAGCATAATGGGCTAAAAAAAAATCTAGCCTGGGTAGATGCAGATCTACACCTGGATTCTGAAAGGATGTAGAAATTTTTATTAGAGCATAGTTTATTTACAATGTTGTGCCAATTTCTGCTGTACAGCATAGTGACTCAGTCATTCATATATATATGTGTGTACACACACACACACACACAATCTTCCATCATGTTCTATCCCAAGAGATTGGATATAGTTCCCTGTGTGGTACAGTAGGACCTCACTGTATATTCATTCTAAATGTAATAGTTTGTACCTACCAACCGCAAACTCCCTGTCTGCCCCACTCCCTCCCCTCTGCCCCTTGGCAAACACAAGTTTGTTCTTTATGTCTGTTTCTGTTTTGTAGATAGGTTCATTTGCGCCATAGTTTAGATCCTACGTATAAGTGATATCATGTGATATTTGTCTTTCTCTTTCTGACTTATTTCACTTAGTATGAAAATCTCTACTTGCATTCATGTTGCTGCAAATGGCATTATTTTGTCTTTTTGTATGGCTGAGTAGTATTCCACTGTATATATGTACCACATCTTATTAATCTATTCATCTATTGATAGACATTTAGATTGTTCCATGTCTTGGCCATTATGAATTTTTTTTTAACATGAAATTCTCTCTTCTGATCTCCTGAGACATAATATTCGTTGCTTCCTCCTCCAGTTTAATTTTTTCATTCAGTAGCGCCTTGGTCACTTACCCTTTTACTCCTCCCACACCCGGCTGACATGTCCATGGTAGAATCAATCACAGGTTAGAGATACCTGAAGGTCACCTGGAAAAGAATAAAGAAAATGTTGTTCCCAGACTTCTCTGTTTAAACAGACATAGCATATTTTCACTTGATTCTTCCAAGCATTGTCATTTTCCCAACATTCCTAGAATCTTTCTTGACAATAAAAATATGATTGTTAATTGCCTGAGACACATATATTTTACTCACATTTCTGTTGTTCTTGTTGCTTTTATTGTTGTTAAAATAATAATTCAGGTGGGGTAGAATAACTTAGCACATTAAAAAGAACAGACGAGGAGTTCCCATCATGGTACAGTGGAAATGAATCCGACTAGGAACTGTGAGGTTGCAGGTTCGACCCCTGGCCTTGCACAGTGGGTTAAGGATCCGGCGTTGCTGGGAGCTGTGGGTTGTCGCAGACCCGGCTCCACTCGGATCTGGCGCGTTGCTGTGGTTGTGGCCAGCAGCTGTAGCTTTGATTCAACCCCTAGCCTGGGAACCTCCATATGCCGTGGGTGCAGCCCTAAAAGAAGAAAAAAAGAAGAACCAGCAGAGATTAAGATGTGCCATGAAATGTAATGTGGTATACTGAATCAGATCCTAGAACAGCAAAGGGCCGAAAAAGGAAAGCCAGCTGAAATCTGAATATGGGCTGAAGTTAGTCAATATTAACAGTTAATAGGAATGTGCCAAAGTTAATTTCTTAGTTTTGACAAATGCACCATGGAATAGTAAGGTGTTCAGTATGAGGAAACTGGGTGAAGTGTCTGCAAGAACTCTTGTAAGTTTTCTGGAAATGTAAAACTGTTTCAAAAGTACAATGCTTATTAAAGATTAAATATATTAAATATATAACCATATATTTCAGTAAGTATGCCTTATATATTTTATTATACATTTATAATATTTATAAAAGATTTAGATGTTTTATTAAAGTATAGTTGATTTACAACTTGTCAGTTTCAGGTGTACAGCAAAGTGATTCATATATATATATATTCTTTTTCAGAGTTTTTTCTCTTGTAGGTTATTAGAAAACATTGAGTACAGTTCCCTGGGCTATACAGTAGGTCCTTGTTGGTTATCTCTTTTATATATAGCAGTGTGTATATGTTAATCCCAAACTCTTAATTTATTTCGGTAAGGTATATTAGAGTGATTTTTAAATTAATCATCTTGATATTTATAAAGAAGGCTCTTGGATTCAGTATGTTTTGTTTGCTGTGTGTAGCTTGTTGAAAGTACTCAAGAAATATTTGACAAGTCATTGAATTAGAAAAATTCTGTTTAGTTTTCAACATAAAAAGGGAATTGTATTCTCATTGTAAGCCACTAGGTGGAAGTATCAGCACACCAGTTAAAATTCATTCGGCATCAATAGGGAAAAACTACCACTTGAAAACAAATGCCTTTTAAAAAATGTTATGCTATATAGTAGGAGGAAGAATTCCTAGGACTGCAGTGAAGATCAAGAAAGATATGAATTGTCTGTGGACAGGAATCAGGATTCTGAGATATACAGAAAGAAAGTGGGAAAAAAAAATTCAGCCATTTATTTAAACATTTCCAGACATGAATCTAAGTGCATCTGCAGAATTAACAGACATCTCTCTCTCCCCAGACGTTAGTGTAGCATGCAATGTCTGAAACTACCAAGGCATGGAAGGCTGAAGTGATCAGGTGATGCTGTCAGTGCTTCAATATGGATGACGTGTCTAAGTTCGGGAGAACCATTCAGACTGGATGCCACCGTTTAAAGGATCAAACACATTCTTCCAGCCACTTTCTTTTTTACACCTTCTATCACTCAGGAAATACAAGCACTCTCTAATATCAGCCAATGCAGGGCACAACTAGGAAAGCAAAGGCAAAAACCAAAAGGACATTAGAAAGAATTTCTATGTTAAATAAGAAAAAGCTTGCTTCCAATTCATCGGTTGCATGTGTTAGTTTGAGTGATCACACATTTGTTGTATTTTAGATACTGTGCTAATAGAATTCTCAGATCTCTGTATAAACTCCCTCAGTAGATTGATAGAAGTATGAGAGGAATCCAGAATTTTTCCCGAGAGATTATGTGAGACTTATACAAAGTGAAATCTAATGATTCAGCCATAATTTGATAACTATTTACTTAGTCCCACAGACTACATGCATTAGATGCTGATGGTACTGTAGTACACAAAGGATGATTTGCTCTGGTCCATTTTCTGAGTTATATACGTTCTTAGATATGTGCTGTGTGCAAACTGCTTTTTTATCTGCTTTTCAAATTAAAAGATGCTAGAGGTCTGGGAAATTATTCCTGTCCCAATTGTAAGCAAAATCCATAGGCCAGGAAAGGAGTAATTGTCAATATGCCCTCTTTTTATTGATTTTTTCTTTTTTTTTAAATTAAACTATAGTTAACGTACAATATAGTGCCAGTTTCTGCTGTACAGCAAAGTGGCCGAGTCATAACACACGTATCCATTCCCTTTCTTATATTATCTTGTATCATGGTCTATTCCAAGAGACTGGATAGAGTTTCCTGGGTACTTTTATTTTTTTTTAATAGAGAAAACCTACCAGCAATATTTGAGAAAGAAAAGTCCTCTCACTAAAAAGTTTTACGGCTAAAGAATTATTTACATGCCACACAATTTGTTCCTAACCATAGGGACTGCTTGTTTTTATCTATTTGTATATGTATCGGTTCCCATCAAAATTTAGACAATGTTGGAACAGTATTTTCCTGTTAACAGCCAACCACGTCCGTGACAAATCTACAAGTCTCCAAAAGACTCATGTGGCTTCCTCATTAGTGATCTTCAATGAAAACATGCACTTTTATACTTGCTGTTTCTTTATGTCCCTATCCACCTATTTAATCTTAATCCAGGATATTTGGAGCAAAAATTCCAGTAAGTGGCATTTCCAAGATTATACTTAATAGATCAAGACCTTGAATGCCTGAGGCTTAGGTGTATAGTTAAAAAGTATTTTATCAGGAATGTAGCCGACTCTGAGTCAATCTTGCCTGCTTAGAGGGAAATTGCCTCTGCTTGCCGATTTTCCTGTAATAATCAACGTATACAGTTATAAGCCAATGCCTTGCCAGCCATTGGACAAGACAGCATTTTTGGTCAGTCACCTGGATAATTGCTTTTGGACACTTAAGAACCAGAAAGACAACGATAAATAACGCTGGGAGATTTCTGCCAGACATAACTTGGTGGGTAGGAAGCAGTGTAGTGGATTTCTGTGGATCTAACCGCTTGAGCAAGAGAAAAGGGAGGCAAGCCCGTGACCTCATCAGCAGGGAAAAGAATGAGATTCTGGGGTGCAGTAGTGGCGCAGTTTCCTTTACAGATTCCTGGAGATGTTGTCGTTTATGTATTTTACAAGTAAAAGGAAAAAAGCATGAATTTAGATTGCTTTTATTCTGTTTTTATTTTGTTTGTTTTTTTTTTGTGCAACCAAAAAAAAATTTAGATACTTGATGATATGCTTTAAGCCTTCTATAACCCACTTATAGGAAAATAACATTTCATTTTGTCATTTGTATTTAGAAATATATCCAGTTTGTCTAGCGATAAGCCAAGAACTCCAATCAATTAAAACTTTCACTTTTTAATAGTTTTTTTTGTTGTTGTTGTGTATCTGGAATTGCAGAGTTACCCCCCTCTCAAAAAATCATATTTTTTGAGAAAAGGAAAGAGGGAAATGGTATTGTTTTATTTCTTAAGGACCATTTCTCTTTTTTAAGAGTTTTTTTAATTAAAGTGTAGCTGATTTATAATGTAGCAATTTCTGCTGTACAGCAAAATGACTCACTTATACATATATATACATTCTTTTTTATATTCTAAGGAGCATTTCTTGATTGATTTCTTTTCAGTTCTGCATTATGCTATGAAATAAAACTAGTTAATGGATTTCTAGAACAACCCACTCCACCCCCCCCAAAAAAAATTAATGTATTTCTGAAAAACTAAGATAGCTCATGACTTTAACTAGTAACTACCCAATTGTTCAGGTCAGTGTTCACTTCTGTAAAGTATGTTTGTCTCATTCTCATCTATTAATTTTTTAAGGGCAACTCGCTGTACTTAATCATTGTCTAAGATTCTTTGAGAGTCTGCTCTTTTACCCAATTTTTTCTCCTTGATAAAAGATTGTTTTGTTTTTTTTTTCTTTAAGAAGAGAAACCTTCTGAAGTTTCGTAGAGCAAAACAAAATCTAGGGAAGGTAAACTAGAGTAAGGGTGTGGGCTTGGAGGTTTCCCGACGGAGCACAGATGTTTCTTTGCCAGGACATAGCTTATACCTGATGGCGAGGGAATAAGCAAAGGAGAACTGAATGATGAATGTGTGCTTGCTGCCCGCAGAAACCTCTCTCCAAAGGGCTAACATGACCAGAAACAAAGGCTAGTTGAAAACACACCTCGCCCTCAGACCAGGTGAGAGACGCACATTCCCCACCAACCCGGGCGTGCATCAAGAAGGCTGGACTGTCCCCGAATTCGCAGCCAGGGTGGTCGTCTGTGTGCAGAATTTAAAGCAAACAAGGGCAAGCTGGAGCCAGATGTGGGGGCTTTCAGGTTCACTGACAGTTCCTAGGGTACTCGGAGTCCAAGCCGCTCATGCACGTTCCTGCTTTTCACCAGGAAACATGGAGGCATGGAGGCCAAAGGAATCTGAGCAGCTCCCATCCCCAAGATGGTCTTTTTAAGCCGTAAAGGATACCAAGTTCATTCTTCTTCAAGACTCATAAGGAAAAGCAAATGACTTTGAACTATCCACTCTTGCAGAATCTCAGACTGCTCCAGTGCATCTGCTAAGTCAGTGGCTCCACCTGATGGCCTAAGATCCAGTAAGACATTTCCTAGGGGATTGTTTCCGTGCCCTCATCTGTCCATGAGTTTCTAGAGACGTGGTATCAGCCCTTTCTGCTTGGTGGTGAGAGTTTTTGTTATCACATCTTTGGAGAAACACAAAGAAAATTCTTATTTTTTGAAGCATCTAAGGCAATCTCTTTTCTTCTCCGCATACCCAGCTCCAAAACCGATAGTTTTATTTGTTCTACAGATTTCTCACCTGTTCTTCTTTCGTTTCAACTTTCTCCCAAATCACAAATCTCACCTGATGAGCAAAAACCCAAGACATTTTAAAAAGCACATGCATGAACCTGGCTTTTGTAATGTAAAATCACCCCTGCATCTGGTTTGACAGGGGAAGTTCTTGTCTTGCCTACGAATTTAGGGAAGACCTGGAACTTAGTTCTGTTAGTCTCAGAGCCTTCAGTCCAGTACTTGTTCAGGGGTAGAGGGTCCTTTGCCTCATCTGCCTTTCCTTGCTTTTTTATCCATTCTTTTTCTTATTTTTTTTTTCATTTATTTATTGGCTATGCCTGTGATATGTGGAAGCTCCTGGGCCAGGGATTGAACCCACACCACAGCAGTAACAGTGCCAGATCTGTAACTGCTAGGCTACCAGGGAACTCTTCTTTTTCTTTTTTTAAATTTGACTGAATAATTTCATCTCTGTGTCTTCATTTCTAAAATTACATCCTGGGTTGGGCGAAATAAAAAGGTATAATTACTATTGAACATCACAGCAGCAAATCGATTTTTATGACTAGTTCACTTTCTGTGGGAGCTTCAAACTTCCCTTTGAGCCCTGAAAACTTCATTGATGTTCTCTATGTCCTGGTCAAAATGAAACCAAATTTCATTTTATCTCATTGCGAGTCTGTTGACCAAAGTCACTAAATCACCCTGTTTCTGACCTCAGCTAGAAGTTCAAGCCCTTTTTCACAGCCATTAACTTTTTCAGCATCCCGCCAAGCAGATGTGTGCTCTGGGGCTTAATCTCTTCCATACTGGAGGACAGAGCAGGCCTCCACCTGATGTGGTCTTTGCTGCAGCGGGCAAATCTCATGCATTAAATCCAGTTTGCTCGTTTTGTTTACAAATGATACATTCTTAAGTTTGCTCAGTAATTAAAGTAAGAGACGCCATGATTGCTAAGGGGTATCCTTTCAAGTAAGTCTTATGCACATCTCTCCATCTCATACTTCTTCATGTGCTTGTTAAACTCACATGTGGGTCAGATTCATGTGTTAGAGTCACGAAGAATCAACGGTATCAAAATGCCTTTTAGTCAGCACAGATCTTCGGGATTCTGAATCATTTTTCATGTCCAGGGCTATGTTTGCAAATACAATCTGGAAAGGAGAGAAGTAAAGCAATAACTAGGTGATTATAGACACAAACTGACTTGTTTGGCCTATGGCAGGTAGCAGCATATGACGTTTTGTTGTTCTGATTGGCAATCATTCTTTCACCTCTTTTTTGAAAGAACTATTAAAGGCTAATATTTGTATTGCCTATTGACAGGCCCTAAGTGCTAAGATACCTATTTACCTTGTCTGACTTGCTTCCTTGTCTGACTTGCTTCCTTGTCACCAGACATGGAAATGGAGGGAGAGAAGTTTTAGGAAAATAAATTGGCCTCCTCTTCTATTCTGTTGGGTCCCTACCTTATGTTTCTCAGTCTTTGTGCTAATATACATGAGAATAGAAAATTCAGAAGGTATAGAATATCTATTCTCATATTTCTTGGGAGGAAATAAAACCTCACTTTCACCTTGATTCTTTTAGGTTGAAAATGATTTCTTGCAGACTCTTCATAGTTATCTCCATAGAAAACAGTGGCTACATTTGTCTTGAGAGTTTAAAAATGGATGGCTTGTAAGTTATCTGCCTCCTTCCCTCAAAATCGTACTATGTAAAGAAATATGTGAAAAACACAGATGACTTTTAGAATCTCCTTGGCTCTAATGTTCCTTAGTGGCAAACATAACTGTTACAGATTCTCAGCTGATCCTTCAAAAATTAAATTCCTCCAAATTAACTCTCTTCCCCGTTGGAGTGTCCAGCTGCCATTGGATTGAATTTTCCTGTTGTTTACTTGTCCCAAAGTCTCAGTAAAAGATTTTATTTCTCTAGGCAACCAGCTGGTTTTTCACATAGATAAGGTCAATTAATTTGACCTTTGTTTCAATATGAAATGCATAATAAAAGCTGGTGCCCCGTAGACCGGATGTGGCCTTTCAAAAAAGCTACTTGCCGGGACAGGGAACAATAATTTATTACCTCATAAACCCCAGTTGAATGCTTGTTGCTGAGCATGGCAATGACAAGGGCCCTGTGTGTCTTTATTTATTTATTTTCACTCTATGCAATAGAGAGATGGGAAAAAAGACCCAAACACCTGCACCCTCGAAGGATGGGAAGTGGCAAAGGCAAAAAATAGGGCTGTTGTTTCTTTAAGGATCCGCTCACGCTGCTTGAATTTGTGTTTTTCGGCACCTTGTTTTCTCCTGACAGAAATTCCTAAAAACAGGCTCTGAGCGTTTATGCTTGACGTGGGACGGTGAGATCTTGTTGAAACATATTTCCTCGCTCAGGTTTTGAGAGAGGTGTAAAGTCATTGTGAAGCAACGCGCAGGACAGGACATCTCAATTGATCTTTGCAGTCGGTCACACATGATTCGCGTGTGCATTTTGACGGATGAATCCATCTAAGCATCCCATTTTCACAAGTTTCTGAGGACTGCGAGCTTTCCTACTGCAGCCTTCCTTTAGCTGGGTCAGCCGCTATTCTGCGTGCCATGAGCATGCTTCACATGTGGTATGTTGAGTGTTTATTACTTCACATGAATCTGTTATAATTGGCATTTGTGACTACTTTTATTCTATGCTTATTTTAGTGAAGTCTAGTTGATTTACAATGGTGTCTTAATTTCTGCTGTATAGCAAAGTGATTCATACACACACACACACACACATATACAATTTTAAATATTCTTTTTCATTATGGTTTATCATAGGACATTGACTAGAGTTATCTGTACTCTACAGTAGGATCTTGTTTGAAATTTTATTCTGTATTTTAAACAACCCTGAATGAACCCCTTTTACCTAAATCTTCGATTCCATCTCTGATTAAGTCCTAGAGGTTAAGTCCTAATCAAAACGTAGAAATCACTTTACATCTATCAGTTAGCAATTTTCTCAGTATAATGAATTGTTTCCAGCCACTGTGTAGGGAGGAATCCATTATTTTAACTGTTCTTTTGAAATAACCTCTTTCGTGTACCTTGAATTTGGGGTACAGAATATTGTAAAAAAACATTTGCTACTCAAGATGTGTATTTATCCTTTTTTTAAAAAAAAAAACTTTTCTAAACTCTGGGGATGCACTTCTTGGGGAGATTTCTTACAGATGTGGAGATCCAAGTTTTGGAAACCCAGTGGTAATTTTGGATAAAGAGCACTTTCCAAGTAATAGTGCAGTAGGATGAGCGATCAGATATAGTGGAGAGGTTTACAGTTCAGAAGGGACCATGGCCTTTTGGGTGGGAGGGAAAAAAAATACAACCATTGCGGGGAGGGTAGCTTTAGGAAGGACATGGAAAGGAAAATGAAACAGTGCTGAAGGTAAGCAAACCTATTTCAAAAGTTTTGCACAGTGACTATCATGGATTTCTGGTGGAAACATAAATGAGAACCACGTTTCTCAAAGGCAGCTGGAAATACCCATCCAAAGGCTTGTATAGCAGATACACTGACCTAGCAGGTAAAATTTGAAGACTTTCTCTTAAGAAAAGCATCATGGATATGCCAAGCCACTGTTTCAGCAGAATGTAACAACACAAATAAAAACATATATTTTTCCAGAGATCTTCATATACAGATAGATAAATAATGGTACCGTGTATTTTGTTTGCCACCCACTCTGTTATTTTTTTTACCCACATATCAATAATGGTTATTGCTGATTTATGATTGTATGTAATGCTAAATTTTCTTCTCTTTTGGGAGTCCCCATTGTGGCTCGGCAGGTTACAAACCCGACTAATATCCATAAGGATGCACATTTGATCCCTGGCCTCGCTCAATGGGTTAAGGATCCAGTGTTGCCATGAGCTATACTGTAGGTCACAGATCAGGCTCAGATCCCGCGTTGCTGTGGCTGTGGCTCAGGCCAGGGGCTGCAGCTCCAATTTGACCCCTAGCCTGGGAACTTCCATATGCTGCAGGTGTGGCCCTAAAAAGCAAAAATACATTAAATAAATAAACTTCATTTTCAAAACTTTAAAACCCAAAGACTTGTTCTATTTTTAAAAGACAAGCCACCAACAAAGGCTATTTTGCAATATCAAGGATAGCTCTCTCCTGGAAAGAGGAAGAAAGCTCCTTTTCCATATATCTTCCTGCAGGGTTCCCCATGGCCCCTTGCCACCAAGACTTGGACCTAAGGTTAATATCATTAGTCCCATATTTCAAATACATCATTAGTTAAATAGACTTTTTGTTGACTGTCTTAAGAACGTAACCACAATTTATATCATTGTTTCCATAGGGAAAACCACGTTCCAAGTTTCAAACAGCTGACATAAAAACAAATCCAAAACAGCTTGTTTGTACCTTGAAAACTGTCTATATTTTTTCATTCACGTTTTCACTACTGAAAACTAATTGGTATCCTGAAGTCATTAATTGCCCAAGAGGACCATAGGCCCGCAGCCGAAATTGGGGCCTGGACTGTTTTTGACCTCTGATTCAGAAAAGCTTTCTTCTAGATCTTTGTCCTGTATAGAACATTCTTCCTATGAAGATTTCTTTATTAATTTCCTTTTAAGGTTGTCAATCAAAACCACACTTTTTTTTTTTCAGAAATCAGGGAAATCACATTTAAGACTACTAAATTATCTCTTTCTCAGTACTTTGTTTGATTGCAGGAAAGCCTCAGAATAGCTCTCTCCCAAACTATTATATTGATCTCCAGAGATCTAGCTAGCTAAAAAACAGAAAAATAAAAAAAAGCTTTTATTCGACAGCTTAAATAGACCCTGTTGCAGCAAAAACTCCCCAAAATTTTGTCAAATGTGTTCCAGCCACAAAACTCTGGTAATAAGCTGAGTTTCTAGCTGTCTGTGGCCATATTTCTCTATATGATTCTCAACAATAGTTGGGGCAGGTCAAGATACATGGCACTAAAGAGGGAGAAGAAAGCACATAAAAGCTTTGTGTGTCTCAGGAACATAAAACTGTCAGTTGTGTGCAGCAAAATTCTCACGACCCCAAAGCTGAACTTTGTAAATGGGCTTGGCATCAGGCTCTTGCCTGGAGAAAATAAAGAGGAAAAGAAAGAAAAAAGAAAGAAAGAAGACCCTTGCCCTGCTTCGACACACACACACAAATGCACACACATATGATGTGCGTGTCCTGCTTCACTTCATCAGGACACGTGCAGTTGGCCTTTTGCACGATGAATTACAGAACCTCCATGCCACTGACCACAGGCTGAAAGCAGTGTCCTTTCATTTGAATTGCGCTTCTTAACAGGGTTTTTACTAGCCTGACTAGACTGTATGAGGCTTGAAGATGAAATCATTTGTACTAGTGAACTATCTCCAAGCTCTGTTTTTTTTTTTTTGCAGGTCTTTTTAGGGCTGCACCCAAGGCATATGGAGGTTCCCAGGCTAGGGGTTGAATCCGAGCTATAGCCGCTGGCCTATGCCAGAGCCACGCCAGATACAAGCTGTGTCTGTGACCTACACCACTGCTCACCGCAATGCCAGATCCTTAACCCACTGAGCAAGGCCAGGGATCGAACCTGCCTCCTCATGGGTGCCAGTCAGATTCGTTTCTGCCGAGCCATGGCGGGAATGCCTCCAAGCTCTGTTTCTTGGGGAGGTGATCTCTAATGTCAATCCTAGAAATTCCTTAATATGCGAGGAGAAAATGTCATATCCAGGAAGAATCATGGGCTTATGTGTTGGTTGATTTGAGTCTCCATTCCACCAACTAACTCCTTTGAAATCTAATTTATTCTGTTTGTTTTGTTTTGGGTTTCTTTCCTTTAAAACTGTCAAAAGAGTGGTATATGCCTCTTTCGATTATTGTCAGGAATGAAAGACACACACACCAAGTGACCACACACATTTGGGAAAGCTTAGCTCAATGCTCAACCCACAGTAAAGTACACAATATACATAATAGACAGATCTAATAATATTCACAGATCTAATAACAATTCTAATAATTATTATTAAGCAGTGAAGTCCTACTGTACAGCACGGGGAACTGTATCCAATCTCCTGTGATAGAACAAGATGGAAGATAATATGAGAAAAAGAATGTGTGTATATATACATATATATATATATAATGTGTATATATATATATATATGACTGGATCACTTTGCTGTACAGCAGAAATTGACACAATATTGTAAATCAACTACTCTTTAATAAAAAAATTAAAAAAGGAAAATATTGCTCATTGGCATCGTAGACCTGGTAAGAATGTATTCTGATATGCCTAAATCTGAAGCTGAGATATAGTTTTCTGATTTTTTTTTTTTAGTACTAAAAGATTCTTTTAATGTACAGCTGCCCTCGTGTATTCCATGGTTAGAAATTTGAACCTATGTGTTGTTTATTGCAAGAATGGAAGTTTTCATCCAATGGTTCGGAACTCATTTTCAAATATGATTGTTGTAACTTCATACATAGTTTTTATTCATATTACATTTAAACACATTTTACTGCTGGTCCTACCGAGAGAGACAATGAAAACAGTACCCAGTGCAAATACATAGCTGAGAAATTCAACATAGGGCTGTGAGCCAGCATCTGTTTGACTTTTTCTGTGAAGAGTTTTCTGTACTTTAAATGTGAATTGAAATATTTCTATTTCAATGATGAATGTGTCTGTTTTTCATTGATGAAGTGGTTAAATCCCATGGAGAAACATCTTGGAAATTTACATATAATACAATTATAGCCACTAACAAACTTGTTACTAATACGTCATCTGCAGTTAATAACCTATATTTCCTTGACATTTCTTGATGTAAGCTTTGACATTTATTAAAATTATTTTCAATAATTTCGAGGGAATAGGTTCAGTCCTTAATCAGCTTCTTACAGCCTCAACTAACTAGATAAAATTCCTTTGTTTATTATTTTCTAGTATTTTCTGTACTATAAAATGGCTTACTTCTTCTTTTTGAGTAGTGGCTTATAGTAGATGCTATTTAATGCTTTCTCTTCTCCCTAGGGACTTACTTCTAGTTTTTGCTTTCCTTGACTTTATTATTTTTTTTAAGCATGCAAATTGCCTTTTAAAATTACACTCATTTTGAAGTACACTCATTTCATGTTAGGTTTCAAAATTAGGCCAAAAGATTCATGTGCCCATTTTTCCTCCAATACTGTAATTTGACAATCGGAAAATTATCCCTTACACCTCAGCCCAACTTTCACCTTGTGACAAACTGTTGTTCTGTCTCTCTATCCACATGGGTCTGCTAGTTCCTTACACCAAGTTTCTGTATGGTAGACATCTAGTTGTGGATTTCCAGAATCACCAATAAACCTAATAAAAAATGTGCAAATATGCATACTTATCTCCTCCGTTTTTTTACCATCACATTAGTTTTGCAATTCAGTAGATTACAGTTTTTCCACTTCTCTGGCATAAATCCATCTTTATCTCCTCTGTCCCATTTCATCGCAAATTTGCAAGGATATGTAGTCAGTTCAGTCTTGTAAGAATTTTGTTTGTTTCTTTTTTTTGGCCGCCCTGCAGCATATGGAGTTCCTGGGCCAGGGATCGGATCTGAGCCATACTTGTTGTGACTTACATTGCAGCTGTGGCAACACCAGATCCTTAACCCACTGCCCTGGGCCTGGGATAGAACCTGTGTCCCAGGGTTTTCAAGACACTGCCAATCTCATTATGCCACAGTGGGAACTCCAGTTTTGTAAGAATTTTCTTCCAGAATGGATTGCTGTCTTTATATCTACTGGGTTTTTGTTTCCCTTTAAATACAAGCAAGCATAGTAGATTCTTGTTGAATAAATGAACATATGTTAAGCACTGGTGACTCCTATCAGTTACCTTGTTATAGAAATCAATTAAAGACTGTGACATGATTAAGAAGTAGGTATCTCTATGAAGAATTTTTAAGAGGAATTCTTTGAGGTGTAAAAATGTCTACCTCTTATTTAACTAATTTACTTACTACCTTGTCTAATCTGGATAATCCAGGGTTGGTTTTGTCCTTTGCCAATTACCAAACACCTGGGAATTTATAATTTTAAAATGCGTATTTGAAATTTAGAGTCTGAAGATTTTAGGAAGTCTTTCCATTTCCTTGGCCAACCTGGAAGATGTAGTCATTATGAAAACGAGAGTAACAATTGGACATTGTCCCCTTTTAAAATAAAATATATGATCAAGCCTTTAGAAAGGCTGTGCAAACTTTTTTCAGAAAATGTTTCCTTATAAACATTGATGCTGATAGTTATATGATGTGTTTTTGTTTGCACGTTTATTTTATTTTTGCTTTTTAAGAGCAGTTTTAAGTTCACAGTCAAATACAGGAGAAGGTACAGAGGTTTCTTATAAAGCTTCTGCCCCCACCTGTGCTTAGCCCCCCAATATCAACATCCCCCTTCTGGGAGGTACATTTTTAACAGTTGCTACACCTACCTTGATATATCATAATCACCCAAAGTCCATAGTTTACATTAAGGTTCAGTCTTGGTTGTGCATTCTATGGATTCGCACCAATGTTTAACACTCCGTATGCATTACTATGATGTCACACAGAGTATTTTTACTGCCCCCCCCACAATCATCTACACATCCATCCATCCTGCCCCACCCCAACAGCCCCAGCAACCACCAACCTTTTTACTGTCTCCATAGCTTTGCTTTTTCCAGAATGTCATATAGTCGGAATCACACTGCATATTTTGGGGTGGCATATGCTGATTTTCTTCAGTAAGTTTTTTTTTCCTCATTCATTTCCTTTGAACACTTGAGTTCTACAACTTAACTGGCATATATATTTGTGTATGTTTGCGTGTGTCAACAAAGCTCAGGGACGTTCTAATTAGAATCCATGCTCATTTCACATCCTTCATTCATACACTTGCATCCTATATGTCACCCAGCTGACTTGTTCCTAGAATTCATTTGCCTGTGTTTACTCCTAGGCCAGTGCAATGGCATTCTTTTATATCGTTCCTTAAGCCTGGAGCATCCTTGCAACCTTCCCACCCCTAAGTTGAATTAAGCATCCTTACACTGCAGTACCAAGGTACTACATTTCCTTGTATATATCAAAGCACATTTCACACAATTATAAATTCTTACCTGTACATCTCTTCAGCTACACACAAAGCTTCACAATCAATTGATTTTTGCTGTTGAACTATGATGAGTAATGTGTGGTCACTAAGTATCTGTTAATCAACCCTATGTTTCAAAACCTTTCTATCTGTTTCAAAGGAAATGCATCAATGCAGCAATGAACATGTATTTCCTGAGAGTCAACCGTATAAATAACCCTATGCCAGATGCTGTATATCATACAGAAGTAATGCTGAGGAGTTCCTGTTGTGGCTCAGGGGGTTAAGGACTGGACATTGTCTCTGAGGATGTGGGTTCCATCTCTGACCTCACTCAGTGGGTTAAGGGTCTGGCATTGCTGTGACTGTGGTGTAGGCCCGCAACTACAGCTCTGATCCAGCCCTTAGCCTGGGAACTTCCATATGTCACAGGTGTGGCTATAAAAAGAAAAAAAAAAGTACTGAGCACAAGCTGGGAGAGAAAGCACGTTTGGACTCCGAAGGCCTAATTATTTGCTACATGTGTGGTCTTAGGCAGTTGTAAATAAATTCTTTTATTCTACAAGTTATAGATGAGGAAACTGAGGTTAATGCCTGCCTCATAATACCATTTTGAGAATCTCCAAAATTAGTGCTTTCACAATGTGAGGTCAAATGTTAAGAAATATTAATATTGCTGCTGTAATTTAACATATCAAAACAATCACAGTTCTAGAAAGGTACTATAAAACGTTTTCAGTCTTCCTGTCTTATTCACAGTGTAAAACTTCAGTCTGTTTCTTTTAGCAAATTCACAAATAAAATCTAAACTCTGAGATTCAATCCTGACTTCTTACATGATAGGTGTTCATACTTTCTGGAAACTTCAACAATGCTTCTTATTGAAATAGATTTTGGACAAAAACAATATAGTTGATGAGATTATCTAAAAAGAAATGATTTGCCCGTGCATGGAAAACCAAGGTTATAAAAAAATAAAAAGCACAATATTTGGTTTTAAAGTCTTAACTTTCGAACTTAAATTGATTTCTGACACCCCAGAAGCTACCATTCCATATTTTCTCACAGACATCCAGGGTCTCTTATTTTCTTAAAGTACAGTATTGGCAAGATCTCTGGAGTGATCCTTTTGTGAATTAACAGATATCCAGAGAAATTTGTATGAATCCTGGGAATTCTAATATTTATTCTGCCTTTTTAATAGGTAACAGAATTTTCATAGCTTTTACTTGCCTTTTTCTTAATAATTATAATTATTAATCATTAATCCTCAGTATTTTTATTAAAATACGTCCCAGTTAGCTGTTTCTTAACACTGCAGTTTGGTTCTTCTGTTTAAAATGGTTCTGAATAAAGTCCAAACAGAAATCCCATAACATTTAAAAAGACATCATCAAAATATATATTTTCCGTTATGTGAGTTGTGGTCATTTTTTACACCTCCAAGGATTCCCTCCTGTGATAAAATTCAGCACTCCTTTGTAATTCAGAAATTCTCAGGGATGAAGTTCTGCTTTAATTAGAACTGAGATTTGTAAAGAAAGAGACTAAGCACAGGAAGTTATTAGAATAACAACATGACAGCTGGAGAAGCTTCAAATGGTCTGATAGGACATCTTAATGGATCCCAAATGTTTTATTCTTTCTTCAATTTCTACATCTCCACATGAAAGCTAAAGGGAACAGTTTAAGCTGAAGATTATCTCATTAGAGTGAATGAACAAAGAATCTTTAAAAAATGATAAAATATAAAACATTTTAAAAATATAAATATTTTAGCAAAATCCAATATGAACTGGCTGGTTCGTATTGATTGTTTCTGGTGATTGTTCACTGATTGGCAGTCTTCTCCCACTTTATTTTGCCTGTGTAAATAGTATAAACATTTTTAATTAAAAGCTATTTCTAGTTGTCTTTTCAAACCCAAGAGACTATGTCCATGATTGTGTAAAGTAATATTAATAGTATTCAATTTATTGTTTTATTTCTTAGTCATACATTGCTATTTGTTACTACCACAGGGAATGTAATTATTAGTTTACATTTCTTGAGTGCCATATGACAATATGTTAAAGGAATAATTACACATTGTTTTATTTAATTCTCTAAATAGCACTATGAGGCAGTTACTATTACCCCAATTTTGAAGAAAAATGAGATTCAGAGGGGATAAGTAACTTGTTCAAGACCTCAAAGTTAGCTGTAAGAGATTACAGTAAGAACTAAACTTGTATTTATCTATACTTTTAACTCTATACCACATTATGTCCTAAAAATCTATCTACCAGATAAGACATACATATTTAGCATCCTTTTGCAGACACAAACAGAAAGAGCTTACTCATAAATTTTCAGTACCAAATTTGCTTATAGACACTCAGAAAACTTTTTGTAAATATTTGAAGTAGTTTTGTTTGTTTCTTTTAGTATTGCTAAGCTCCTTCCCTTACCACAGTTACTTTTTAATTTATATTTTCTCACCTATTACATTTAGAATGGATAAGCAATGCGGTCCACTCTGGGAACTATATGCAGTCTCCTGGGATAGACCCTGATAGAAGAGATGATAAGAAAAGGATTGTGGGGAGTTCCCATTGTGGCACAGTGGAAACAAATCCAGCCAGTATCCGTGAGGATGTGGGTTCGATCTCTGGCCTCCCTCCGTGGGTGGGGGATCTGGCATTGCCGTAAGCTGTGGTGTAGGTCACAGACGTGGTTCAGATTCCATGTTGCTGTGGCTGTGGTGTAGGCTGGCAGCTGTAGCTCTGGCTAGACCCCTAGCCTGGGAACGTCCATATGCCATGGATGCAGGTCCTAAAAAGCAAAAAGAAAAAAAGAAAGACAAGGAAAGGAATGTGTGTGTGTGTGTGTGTGAGAGAGAGAGAGAGAGAGGGAGGCTGGGCCACTTTGCTGTACAACAGAAATTGGCACCTCATAAATCAACTATAATAAAAATCAATTAAAAAAATTAAATATCTGACCACTTATTAGGCATAGAGACAACTGTCCCTGTATGAATATTAATTTAAAATTTGATATTAAATTTATGGAGTTCCCATTGTGACTCAGTGGAGTTCCCTGGCTTTGCTCAGTGGGCTAAGGCTCCGTCGTTGCTGTGGCCGTGGTGCAGGCCAGTGCCTACAGCTCTGATTCGACCCTTAGCCTGCGAACCTCCGTGTGCCTTGGGTGTGGCCCTAAAAAAGACAAAAAGGAAAAGAAAAAAGGTTCCCTCCATATTTGTTCGTGACTTGTCCACTCACAGTTAGTTAAATCTAAAAAGAGATGAAATATATGAGCTAACTATTTTCAAGCACTGGGCAACAAGTAGTTTGGGGCTATGACCCTTAAGAGACCATAAACACATTCCCTGATTTTCTGCCTGGGCCCCTGTTCACACTATGGCAGAGCAAGTTGGGGCCCAAATAGAGAAGACGTTATCTCTGAGCTGATGAGGTAGGAATAAGAGTTCCAGGCTGCAGAGCCAACTGGAATTTGCAGAGCAGATCTCGCAAAATAGGAGTTTCATGGAGAGGTGGACCCAGAAGCTTGTAAGACAACATACTATGAGTTCTTGACTGAGAGTAGTTGTATAAGCAAAGTGCAAGCAAAATTAGAAATCACTTCTTACCGAGATGAAGGATAAAACAGTGAAGCCAAAGGCCTTTCAATGATGGAAAATGGAAAGTAGAATTTTAGTCCAGCAAAAGTAGAGAAACCTTTATGAGAAGCACAGGCTTTCAGGTGAGACCCCAGAGAAGTCACAGCTTAATCATAAAGACTACATTCTAGAATAAAGACCACATCCCAGGTCTCAGTTCAAAGTTCAGATTATTATGTCCTTAGAAATAATAAAACCAAGGCTCACATGAAAAATAGTATCTGCTAGTAATTTAACTGTCAGGAAAACAAACTAACACAAAAAAATGAACAAAAAACCCCAGAAGTTCCTCTTGTGGCTCAGAGGGTTAAGAACCCAACATAGTGTCCATGAAGATGCAGGTTCAATCCCTGGCCTCGATCAGTGGGTTAAGGATCTGGCATTGCCACCAGCTGTGGCATAGGTTGAAGATGTGGCTCCAGTGTGGTATTGCCGTGGTTGTGGCGCAGACCACAGCTGTAGCTCTGATTCTCCCTCTAGTCTGAGAACTTCCATATGCTTCAGGTACAGCCTTAAAAAAAAAATTTTTTTTTTTAAGAAAGATGATATAATCCAGACTCCTAATAACACATCACCATAATGTGCATATTATAATAAAAATTACTGGAAAGTACGAGTATAGCAAGGTGTCTTTTTAAAAGATAGCCAATATAAATAGATCATACAATATTTTAGATGCCACTTTTTCAAGCTCAAGGATATAAAGGAAAAGCAAAAATAATTAACATGAAAAGTCTCGAGGGAAATTAAACCTAAACAAAAGGAATTTTGAACAAAAAATTCCGACATCTAAAATGAAAAAAAAAATCACTGAGTTACTTAAGAGTAGTTGAGAGACTGATTGCAAATGGGTTAGTAAACCTGAAGAAAAATCGATAGAAAATGTCTACTGTAAAAAACAGAGAAAAAAATTGAAAGAAAATGAACAGAGCCTCAGTTACCTGTGCAAATATATGAAGTGGTTTCATACACAGGCAACTGGAGTCCAATAAAGAAAGGAAAGGAGAGAAAAAGGCAGAAAGTATTTCTTAAAGAAATTTCCCACCCTGGAGGATTAAAAATAAAGTTACATATTCAAGGTGTTCAATGTACACCAAGTAGAATAAATAAAAAAAAAAAAAATCTGGGTATTACAAACTCGTACTGCTTTGCTTAAATATCAAGACAAAGATAAATTTTAGAATCAGCCAAAGCAAAACAGAGATTACATCTTGGGCACTTTGGTTGTATTCTAGGGAATCAACTGCTTTCTCATCAGGATGCTAGAAAACAAACAATAACTTTAAAGTGATGGAAAAAATGTTGACCTAGAATTCTATACTCAGTGAAAATACCCTTCAAAAATGATGGCGAAGTAAAGACAATTCCATTCAGACAAAAGCAGAGAGAATTAATTGCCATCAACATTTTAAGAATGTTGAAAGGATTTCTTCAGGCTGAAGGAAAATATCACTTGATGGAAATAATGCCACGGGAAATACGCGGTCCTTAGAAAGGCACAATCTGGTACCGCAAAGGATCATCAAACGATGGCCTGGGAGCCAAATCCAGCCTGCTGACTATTTGTGTAGAGTTTTTTTGGAACAGAGCCACACCTATTCATTTGCATACCGTCTATGGCTGCTTTTGTGTAGAATTGAGCAGAGCTGAGTTGTGACAGAGATTGTATCTGGCACTTTACAGACAAAGAAAGAAATGCCAAGTCTTATCTAGAGAATGAAAAGCAGAGACCATGATAAAATAGAGCGTGGACAAAGTACAATATAATATAGCACAAAGTTAACCTTGTAAACCCAAGGTAGGAAAAGAAAAAAAAAAGCTAGCTGGAGATTTTCATTGGTAAATTGAGGGATTGAAAAAGTGAAAATGTATGAATCTTAACTAAAAAGCTACCCAGAGTCTCCACCTCCACCAGGACAGAACAATTTGCAAATGGTTCTTTGATGCCATCCAGGGTTGGAGTCTAGAGGTGGCAGAAAAAGTAATATTCGATTTCTTTTATTGGTTTTTCAGATTTGCTTCAAGGCAAATTGAATTTTGAATCATATCCCCTATGTCTGCACAAACTAAGTAAATAAAGCGTTTGTGGGTGGTTTTTTTCCCTTCCTTCAACTTTTATAAGGCTTATTTCCGTAAGGCATTAATTCCTAAAATTTCTTTCGCAGAGTGGAGATTGGTTGCCAAATTTGTCTGGCTATTAGACTCGTAATGGCACAGGTGGGAGTTTAGGGAAATAAACAGTTCCCAGAAGGACCTGCTGATAAATTTGAGCTCAGACTTTTCCATCCCTTCTAGCCTCTTTGCTTTCTCTCTCTTTGCACATCTGTGACACTGGAGTTTGGCCCAGAGGAAGAACACACAGTTAAGATAAAGAAGTGTGTGCCAAGGATGCTGAATATTCGGATCAGATGGGATGCAGATGAACATCTGTGCTGAGAAAAGAGAGCCAAGGACCATATTCTTCAACAGGGAAATAACCATACAGAATCCTACGCCCTCTAAAAGCTCCCTATTTTCTGCCCTGAGTTTTTCTGTTAAAGAAAGAATGTTTCTTTCTCTCCTTTGCTTAAAGGTTATTCTCCCCCTCCTCTGCAGGTGTGTGTTTGTTTCTTGTTTCAGTTTACCAATTCAGAGGCCGCAAGCAAACCTCCTATTATTTGTATCCATATTTAAAGTGGGGTTGACAGTCCGATTTTTGCACTGACAGGCACACAATAAAAATCATGTACTGTTACTAGTTTTCTAGGCAGAATTATTTCATAATAATTATCTTCAAATCTCCAATGTTCTGTGCTCTCAAAACCAATTGTCTGTCTTTTCATAATTAAGTCGAAGTGACAGTGGATGACAGCTGCAATTGGCTTCATTTGTGAGGCAAGCACTGCTTTCACTGTCACCATGGAATCATTCTGGCTGGGAGTCAGAATATTTAAGCCATTGAATGTAACCAAATTTGTAGTCAGACAAGGTGCACGTTTATAGGCAAACACACAGTTGTGTGTGTGTGTGTGTGTGTGTGTGTGTGTGTAACATTATATACTTTCTCACCAAATCCTGATAGCTTTAGCAAGATTTGTAAAGTACAAAGCTACAAACTATTGGATAGATGCAAAGAGTATTTCCTATGAAATGTCTTTGTGCCCATGTTGTCCCTTTAAGCCAAGGGCTGGCCAACATTTTTATGTAAAGGGCTAGATAGTAAGTGTTTTCAGTTTTGTGAGCCATGTGGTCTCTGCCACAGCTATTCAACTCTGCCCTTACAGCGTGAAAGCAGAAACAATACATAAATGAATAGGCATAAGTTTGGTCCAATAAAACTGTATTGATAAAAACAGGCGTCAGGGAGAATTTCATCTGTGAGCTGCTCTAAACAATCACTGGACATATTTTATTTACAGCAGAGTACGCACCATTTTGAGTTCTCATTCTCATTTAAAAATCTTATTTTTTTTTCTTTGTAAGGCTGCAGTTGTGGCATGTGAAGTTCCTGGGCTAGGGTTCCTATCTGAGCTGCATCTGCAACCTGCACCACAGCTTGTGGAACACCAGATCCATAACCCACTGAGTAGCGAGGCCAGGGATCAAACCTGCATCCTCAGTGACACATGTCGGGTTCTTAACCCACTGAGCTACAACAGGAACTCCTTTTTTTTTTTTTTTTAAATAAACTGTAGTTGCTTTACAATGTTTTGTCAATTTCTGCTGCATAGCAAAATGACCCAGTCCTACATATACACACACATATACATTCTTTTTCTCATATTATCTTCCATCATTCCCATGGTGTTGTATCCCAAGAGACTGGATATAGTTTCTTGTGCTGTACAGTAGGACCTCATTGTCCATCCGTTCTAAATGTAACAGTTTACATCTACTAATCCCAAACCTCCAGTCCATCCTGCTCCCTCCCCCCTCCCCCATGGCAACCACAAATCTATTTGCTGTGTCTATGAGTCTGTTTCTCTTCTGTAGGTAGGTTCATTTGTGCTGCATTTTAGATTCCACATATAAGTGATATCATATGGTATTTGTCTTTCTCTTTTGGAATTGGCTGACTCATTCCCTTTTTGACTATTGAAGTTACCCAGTATTGCCAGAAATAGAGGGGGGATGCGGTGTAAAAATAAGAAGTTGGGGGGTTATAGATGATATCAAACAACCCTCACTGTATTTACTATAGATAGAACCGGTGATATTTACATGGCGTGTAACAAATGACCTCTATATCATTTATCTCATTTAATTCCCATAAAACCTAGTGAGTTAGAAAGGACAGGTCTCAGTCTTAAGGCCTGTAAAGCTTAAAAAGGTGAAGTGGCTTGAAGTGGCAGGAATTGAAACTTTCCATTTGGGCACCAAGGCGTCTATTTGGGGCAGCAGGCCACTTGGGGAGTGGATTTTTGGTGATAATTCTGAGTGCATAGCAGTGGTCCTAATTCAGCTCTTGATTTGCAATTACTGTTAGAAGTGATAAAGAAAGTAAATATTTTCTATCTTATCAAATTAATGGAGACAGCAAGAGTGAGTAATTTAAGAGGAAAAAAAGAAGCCTCAAATCCTCATGTTTTTCTTAATAACAGTATTTCTTTGCCTCAGTTGTAGAGGTAATTGCCTCAGTGATCCACGTGGCTTCCTTTTGGAGACCACACCTTAGTAGTCTTTTATGCAGGACTCTTGAAACTTCAAAAAGAGAGTCTAAAATGATTCACTCCTAGCCAACTGGCATGAGAGCAATATGTTATGTATGCTTTTGGCTTCTGTACAATTTAACTGTTATAACTTTTATTACATAAAAAGCTGAAAGAAGAGATCAACTACTACATTAGGATTTTTGATAGAGACATTGAGCCACTGGCACAGGAAACCACGTGCGTGGATTATGTCCGTAGCTCTCCCGTCTGCCTAAGAACTAATCACCTTATACTGCTGCCATCTAAATTTCATTCGTATTGATGGTTTTTCTCGAACGAGAGCAAAATGTTTTGGAGAAACTGTCTGAATATCTTTACCACATTGGTCTGAGATCACAGGGCTTACAATTTCCATTCTTTAATTTTTTTTTCAACTGAAATGGCTCTCTCAGAGAAAAGAGGTTAAGCTATTTCACAGTTGTATGTACAGTATATATAAAATCTGAGAATGTTGGCCATTTATAAAGGCTTTGGTGATATGAAAACTACATAAGTATTAAGATTAAAGCTCTTCGTTGGTAGAAATTTGGGTGAAAATGACCCGTATGGGGAAGTGTAGGCAGTTGGGCGCACAGCTCTTCACACCGCAAAGACTGAGGTGTCAAATGAAAAAGCAATCTGAAAGATACAGGCCTCTGTTGGCCCTTGCAAACGGGTGTCCAGAATGAGAAGTGTGTCTGAGGGAAGGGTAGGATCTGAGAGTAACCATATTCCCCCAAATATCCCAGCAGAGGCAAACCACTATGTTCTTGGATGTAAAAATGTAACATTCAAGGAAGCAGTCTTCATTTCTTAGCCTGTTTGGTGGTTCCTTAACTTGAGCATATTCTCATCTACTGAGATGCATAAAAATGGCTCTGATAAAAGTTTCCTTAAGAGTGCATGCACTATTTTTTTTTTTTTTGCATCCTTTTATTTCCATCAAAAGTTAGTGGAAGCTGCACCTGGAAAGCAGTGCCATTCAAATTTTATCTCCATTTATTTCTAATCAGCAAGATATCAGAAGTAATGGTGATAATATTATCACTTCAGAGCAGAGTTTTAAAAAAAACACTCTGAAGCGCTCTGAATTATTTTTAAAAATTTAGAGTCAACAGCTAGGCTAGTCGGCGTCAGATTAAGTCAGCTTTGGCAAGCACCCTAAAATCATCACGTGTAAAAATCAACGCAGGTTCCGATGGGGATGAGGATGGGGATGGCGTGGGGCCTTATATAGTGAGGCCGATACAGAAGGACACAGAGTTGAGAAAGTCCTTGAACAAAAGGCTGTCAGATATGATTTACTGAGCTGGCCTCTCTCGGGCAAGCCTCACTGAGCACTCTGAATTCAAGCTTTCTACCCTGGCAGACTTATCCATAGCCCAACAAAGACGTAGAGTTATAGGCAGTTCATAAAAGTGATGTCTTTTGTTTAGTCCTAACAGGGTCTCTCAGCAGGGGAGGCCAAACCAATGAAGTGCAAAATATAATATGAAATCAATTTCCCTTCTCACACAGCCCTGAGAATAAGGAAAGATTCTCGTTTTCCTGGGAGTGCTATAAAGCCGAATGTCTTCTAGGTGGTTGGTTGGAGGCGAGGACCAAGAGACTGTACGAATATTTTTAGCTTAATTAGTTTAGACACTTCATTTTGAGACAGATTGAGTGCCTGTTTCATCTGTTTAAAGGATCACAGAAGTCTAAGGAAGATCGTTTTTCCAGATATAGGGTGCAGTAGTTTGAGAGAGGGCTTAGGCTTAATGAGATCCACTTTGAGGGGAACAAAAAAATTGGTATTAGTAGCTGAGGAAAAGAGACACCACACTGACCCAGGACCAAATCTAACCGCCTAGAGTAATTTCTGAACACAGCGATGTAAGCGCTTGAGTTACAGTATCACTGAAGAGATGGCTGGAAAGCATTTTTTGGCCATGCCCCTGGCATGCTGAGGTTCCCAGGCCAGGGGTCAAACCAGCACCAAGAGAAGCATGGGCTGTATATCACCCAGATGTGGCAATAAGGTTATCAGCCGACTACATGCCTCCAAACAGGTGCTCTTTGAGAGACAGTGAGTCTCATACCACATGGTCACCACACGCTGGAAATCTTCTAGATGGAAGATTAGGGAATATTAATATAGTGACGATAATGAAGAATGACACGTCATCCCACTTCCTGTGGGATGCCCACACATTTGATTCTAACAGAGATAAGATAGATACAAACTCTTCAAGACATGGTCATAAAAAAAAAATCTAAAATTGAAATCATTTCCTCCATCAATTGTTTGCTTTTCTTAATCCAGGAAAAGAATGCTCAGTTCAGCTTTAGCAGCAAGAATCCTTAGATCATCTCCAAGCAGATCAGAGTTCAGTGGGGTGGTGGGGTCCTAACTAAGTATAGTATAGGTTACAACAGTTTTTTTTTTTTCAAGTGTTATTAAAAATTCATGATTTAAAAAAAGTGATATGCATGATATGCCAGTGGAACCATATGGTTGTGCTCATCAAGAGAAATAATCCAGAATAAAAACATAAAGAAATGTGTCTTCACCACCTCTTTATTCCACTTTTACATGCTAATTTTCTTTTCATTGTCCCAATTCCCTGGAGTTGCTTTTGATTTTGTGCTGTTTCCAAAAGCTAAGGATTCATTAGAGCAACACGTATCAATGAGACTTTCTCCAAGTGTTTCCTTCTTGCAGAGTCTATACTCCTAACTTGTGTTTCATTCCTTAAGAGTTCTTTTTTCTTCTATGAACCCAGGTGGATGTATTGAAAACATAATGTGCATTAGGTAGACCCCTAAGAAAAGAGTTTCCAGGAGATTCCATCAGCTTAGTGGTTAACGAATCCAACTAGGAACCATGAGGTTGCGGGTTCGATCCCTGGCCTCGCTCAGTGGGTTAAGCACCTGGCGTTCCCGTGAGCTGTGGTGTAGGTCACAGACGTGGCTCAGATCCTGTGTTGCTGTGGCCGTGGCGTAGGCCATCAGCTACAGCTCTGATCAGATCCCTAGCCTGGGAACCTCCAGATGACACAAGTGCGGCTCTAGAAAAGGCAAAAAGACAAAAAAAAAAAAAAAAAAGGAAAAGAAAAGAGCTTTCCAGCTTACCTCCAAGAATGGGAGCTTATGACAGAGGTACATGGAAAGACAGGGTATCGTGTATTGCGGGTGTCAGCACTTCCAAGCCCACAAGATATCCTATGCTTCATGGAGAACCAGACCCAGAGCTCAGACTGCTTTAGGATATTATCTGCGGCCAAGGATATTCCCTCCCTGAGTATATCTCCCATTCTCACTTCTTGTAAGAGAGAAATTGGTCCAGGCCAGTTAATCCAACTCCATTGCAGGGTTTTGGGCTGAGTCACTGCAGGGGTGGCTCTCCTGCCACATTCCCACCTATCCATCATGACCCTGACTTGGGCATCATTCCCTGGACCAATCCGTGGCAGCTATGTTAGCAGGGCTTATTTTCTCACAGCATTCATGGCCTGAGTCAGAGCTGCTCTGTACATAAAGAACCTCTGGGGGCTGCTTTCTGCAGAAGAGGGCAATTAGAATTTTATGGACTCTCCAGTACAAGTGTTAATGTTTGATGAAACCTAACTAGGTTACCCCTTGCGCTTAACTGTGTTTAACCATTGTTTCGATGCCTATAACTCAAAGGGCTAGGCTTGCATCGCAGCCACCGAGCTCTTATTTGCTTCAAACCGTGCTGCATGGTCCTCTTTTGCAAAAGTCCAGACTTGCTCATCAACTGTTGGCTACATGCCCTGGACTAATCATGGCACTTTTTTTGGTAACTGAAGTGAACTTCATCTTCTCGTCTTGTCATGCACTTTAAACTTCTGTTTCTAGTGCATGATCATGATTTTTTTAATGACAAGTTGGCTCTCGATTCAGGTTGCTGTGTGATTACTTAGGACACCAGATTCTTTGCAGCTCCTATGTGGCTCAGCACCAGGAACCCAGTAAGGGTGTAAGGCTGCGTCTGCCAATAACAGGAGCCCAATAAAGTTAATTGTTTCTCCGTTAGGCACTTTGCTAGTGCCCTGAACACATGGAACTGATTATCTGGCACTGCAATGTTGTTAAATAAAATGTGCAAAAAAGAAAATACAATTATTGCTAAAGTAAAAACATACCACAAGGGGTTATTAAAAAAAGCAAGATGTTTTACATTTTGAGGATGTTTCGCTGTTACGTGTGTGTGTTTGGTGAAAAACGACTCGCTCCAAGACACTTCAGGGCCAGTGTTGAACTTTTCTTTCTGTGCCGTTGACTTCCAGTTGCTTGAAGTAAATGGAAGCAGACTTTTTCATTCTGAAGGAGAAAGGTTTTGAAGTTAAAGCCATATTTTGCAACATTGGAATATAAACTCAAAACAGTGTATACAATAAGTAGGATGATTCTTTCATTTAAGAACATATTTATTTCTTTCGGCCTCCTGGGCAGGTCTGAAATGCTTTTGGTTATCATCACAGAAAGAAAATGCATTCTGGTATAGAAAATATATTACCTGGATTACATGAGAAAAAATAACCATAATCCTGTTTGAGTTATGCTTAAGCGAGCCATGGGGACTTGATAAATACAATGTGTTTATAAGATAAAGAGTCATAATCAGCTTCCAATTACCTCCAAGCTTTCCCCGTTTCTCACTAACACTTGAAAATTGTATTATTTTGCCTAAATGGGGTGCAGCTACCTTTCCATTGACAATTTTAAATTTTAAATTGTTTTTTCCATAGTGCAGATAACTGTGATCATAGATATCAGGCTGTTGTCCACCAGAATTTGTACAAGATTGTTTCGTTAGATTTTAATTTTGCATCAGTAGCCTTCAAATAACTAAACTGTATACATATTTCAGTAAAACACTATGATAACCCATTTGACATTATAGACCAATTCATATATTAGCCTAAAAAACCTGAGGGCCAGAACAATTAAAAAAAAATTGGGGTTTTATCATCTGTGTCTTCAGTTAAATAACATTGTTTTAAAAATTGTTTCTTTAGGAGATCCTGTCTTGGTTCAGTGGTTAATGAACCGGACTAGGATCCAAGAGGTTGCGGGTTCAATCCTTGGCCTTGCTCAGTGGGTTGAGGATCCTGCGTTGCCATGAGCTGTGGTGTAGATTGCAGGTGTGGCTCGGATTCCTAGTTGCTGTGGCTGTGGCGTAGGCCAGCAGCTACAGCTCCGATCTGAAAAAAATCATTTATTTGAAGTGTTCCACATCACGTGACATTAAAGCAGCTCTGAGTAAAGTGATCTGGCCGTTAATTGTCCTGTTGTAAAATGTGGCTGTGTCCTCTTGGCTTACCAAAGACCCACACATTAGACTTAATGTCAATACAATTTTTGATTTTGCTCAGTTTTCTACATCTTGTTATAACCAAAATGATCAATATTGAGAGTGACTGGAATTTCCAAAATGGAACATGTCAACCAGAAATTATCATTGTACTTTGATTGCGGGTTGTCTCTTGCAATCTTATACCTTCTAAATGTAACACTTTTCAACTAATTATTCTATATTTTGGTTATTCTGTGGCTTTCTAACCTACTAAAAGGATTCTCAGGAAGGCAAGAACCTTAAAATGAACAGAAGCATCATTTTTTTTTTCCCCAATGGGCAGAATCAGGAAGCTAAATCTTCATAGATCACTAAAGACAATCTCCTTTGAGGCCAGACTACAAAATAGTCTGGCCGTATTTAATTGGAGAAGCATTGAAGCATCGTCTCCCCCCATCCCCATATTTTGGTGGATTTGGGGCTCCTTTTTACTCTCAGAATCACTGGTAGGTGATCACACTCTAATCACAGTTTTAATAAAGACTTGTTGGGAGATCTGAGCTTATTGTTATCATTATTTTTTTTTTTTCTGTACCATTCTTTCTCTCTAGTGTTCAGGGAATATTTGATAAGAGGAAGTCAGGATTGACTGGGTAGGTCAGAAGGAAGCAAAAGGCACATTCCAGAGCTGGATGGACCCAGAGTGAATTTATGATTTGAGCGTTGTCACTGCTTCTCAAAGAAAGCTGAGACAGAGCATGAATGAGAAAATCACGTGTATAGCCTCGCTCTGACTTCAGATTTTTCAGTATAATATGCTTACAGCTGCAGAGCATGATTTAAATGATAGAAAATACAAGGCTGCAGCATTTCCAAGAGGAAGTAATTTAAGGTAATGACTTTAACTCCCCTCTACTAAGAATACAGCTAGTTGCCAACAATTTAAAGAGACTTTGTTACCATTGAGAGGCAAGTCCATCAGTTTCAATAAGATGATAATTCAGTATTGATAACCCTGCTTTCTTGGAGATTTTGATGGGTAGAAAATTAAGATGACTTGGCTATTATTAATAAGCATTTGTATAGAATCGAAACAGTCATTGTGAAGCATGAAGCCAGAGGCTATTTGAAAGGGAATCTGGGAGGTAATTATAGGATTTCATAAATGACATAACTAGGTTTTGGCAACTTTTCTGAAAAATTCACAGACAGATACTGTGTTTAGTAGGTTAACTAAATCATCCAAATTACTATTTTTATTGGTGTTGCAAGTAATGTTATATAACTACCCTGTATTTTATAGATTTGGCATAATCAACATGATTTAATGTACTTAAATTCACAGGCAACCCAACTTTTCAGGTGGATTTAAAAGAAGTTAAATTTTGAAGTTTAACATATAAACATTTGAATACTACAACATTAAAGAAAAGAATGTTTTCTCTTTAAAAAGAAAGTTAATCTTGGAGTTCTTGTTGTGACTCAGTGGAAACGAATCTAACTAGTATCCATGAGGACACAGGTTCGATCCCTGGCCTCGCTCAGTGAGTTAAGGATCTGGCGTTGCTGTGAGTTGAAGTGTAAGTTGCAGACTCGGCTCTGCTCTGATGTTGCTGTGGCTGTGGCATAGGCTGGCAATTGTACCCCCTAGTCTGGGAACCTCCATATGGCACAAGTGCCTCCCTAAAAAGCAAAAAAAAAAAAAAAAAAGTTAATCTTTTAGTGTTCTGTATCAAGCAAAGGATGACCAAATATTATTTGACTGCTACCTCCATGATTTTCAAGTTTTTCACAGGGAAAATATATTTTAGATGCAGTCTTCCTTGAAATCCTAATATGAAACAAGTATTTTATTTGTCCGTTATTTGTCCATTTATTAAATATATTTAATGTTGATAACTTCTGATTATTAAGGAATCATTCAGTGAGAGCTATGAGGTCAATTTGATATAGGGGCGTCTCTGAAATCATGGCTTATAGATGATAGTGGCAGTTTTATTTCTCTATCAATCTACTGTTCATTCCAGTATTTTTATTTTGTTTTACAATATGCAGGACATCTTGATTTATTAAATCAGATAATAGAGGGTAACTGATCTAAATCACTGCTCTGCCATTTCAGGAAGGGCATCATGTAATAGAGGTAGTTTCTTAGGAGAATTGCACATTGATGTATTCATTTTACAGCACAGAAGAACATATTGTCTCGAAAGTACAAACATTTTGTAAGTAACACATTTTGCATTTACAACAGTATTAAAGGCTGTAAACCATGTATATTTTAAAAATGCTGCACCATGTGTCTGTAGAATCATTGAAGCATCTTCTTAGAGAACTCTGGTGTTCTCCAGAACACAGCATTTTCATAACCACAATCTCCTTTAGAGAAAGACATTATTATCACAACAATAACAATGCTAATATTGTCCTTATCATTTATAATGGATTTAATGAGGGCACACGTGGAAATAATTTAAGAATAAAGGACTGCATCAGAGGTTTTGTTTGTGCATAGTAGAGAACCCCCAGCAAGAATGTAATAATAAACGGAAGTATATTTCTCTTACATAAATAAAATTCAGAGGTTGGGGGATCAATTCCTGCTCAAAGATGGCTGCTTGTGTTCCTCGGTTTTCACCCAGTAAGATGGAGACAGGGCTGGGAAGCATACATGGCTGTTACTTTTTAAGGACACTTTTTGACACTGTCATCCTGCTTCTACTTACACTCCATTAATCAGAAATAAGTAAGATGACCCCCCCCCCAATCGCAGGGAATCTGGGAACTGTGATCTTTATCTGGGCACTTGGTATTTTCTACTCTCCTAAGAGAAGAGTGAAGGAACAAATTCCAAGAACTAAGAACAAGTTATCTTTTTTTTTTTTGCATTCCACCTGTTGCTCTAAGTCATGGCAAGTTTAATTTACATTTGGATTTTGTTTCCTAATAAAACATCTCAACTCCTCCGTCCTTCGGTTCTTCAAACCGGAATCTTTCTCAGTTTTCTGTGGAAGTGTTTGTTAACCCTCCCTCACCCTCCTGCCCCAACTCAGAAAGATACACACCTTAGGCTGGAAGCAGTGAATAAGAAATTTTTCATACCATTTCTTTCTTTTAAGTCTCAACTTCCACCAGCTTCTGCCTTGTTTTCATTGCTCTCCAGTGTCTTCTGGTCATTTTATTATTATTATTATTATTTTGTATTTTGCCCAGAGTTTATAGTTGTTATCTATAGGGATTTATTCTGATAGGGACTTATCAGCCAAAAGTGGAAATAAAAGCTCATGGCAGTGTTTTTCGTGATAAGTACGTTGCTGGTTTCTTCCTGTCATTCAGATTCAACATAAACGCGGTCTCTTTTGTAAGCCTTGTTCTGACCCTAATTTAAAGTAACCTTCAGTCTTTCCTACAGAAACGTACCTATGTTAAGACTGCACATGCCTTGCATCATCCTTAGTTGTTTACAAGGCATCTCACTCCCTCTTCCTTCAGACCCTTGAAGTTCAAGTGCCTGTGAATTGGGGAGATCGTCTCTATGATGTATCAGAACACGCTGCTGCCTTCCTAGGCACACACACAGACACGGACACGTGCACACACATCTAGAATGAGTATATGTTCCAATGTGCCAGATTACACTTCTTGTCAAGACATGATTACTAATAATATTTCCTGTTGTGGGTCAAACTTTCCTAGATTGGCCTGATAAATTATCTGATAATGTTAAAAATCCCTATTATACACTGTTTTATTTTTCTTCATGTCACTGATGACCACCTGATGTATTAGACTTCGTAGCTATAGATAGAAATATGTTTAATATATTGTACATCTGTGTATTAAAGGATCTGTCTGTTTCCCCATAGCAGGATGTAAACACATGAGGGTAGGGAATTTCCGTTTTGCTCACTTGTGTCTATAGTGGTGGCCAGGACAGCGTTGGCACAAAGAAGATACTCAGTATAGGTTTGTGGAAGGCAAGAACAACAAGATCAATTTCTTTTCTTTGTTACACTGACAGAATGTAAGTTACATGGTGCTAAGAGCTGATAATTGTATTTCTCCAGTTTACCCCTTCTTCCTGGTGTACAGAAGACCTTCAATACATCAAGGCATTCACCTTACAAAATAAAGTTAATGCTCTTTTTTGAAATTAATGTGAATGATAAGCTGTGGTGTCATACAGGCAGTGTGACTGAGTTTCTTTTGCTGCTGGGTTGATCATGTTTATGTCATACAGGCAGTGTGACTGAGTTTCTTTTGCTGCTGGGTTGATCATGTTTATCTCAAAGACTGTAAGGCTTTCTCGCAATCAGATTTCCATTTCCACGTATGGACAGAGAGAACTAAGGCAGTTTCTAGACTCCCACATTAAGGATCACTTTGCTCAGTGTGATGGGGAGAACAGTGCCGCCCCGTCCCCCCCAAAGATGTCTGTGTCCTAATCCTTGAAAGCTGTGACGGTGTTACCTAACATGGCAGAATGGACTTTGAAGATGTGATTACGTAAAAAAAAAATAATCTTGAGATGGGGAGATTATCCTGGGCAATCTGGGTAGGATCCAATATAATCACAAGAGTCCTTGTAAGTCCGAGAGGGAGGTTAGAGTCAGAAGAAGATTTAGAAGAAGGAGACTTAGATGAAGGAGGGAGGATCTAGGAGCCAAAGAATGCAGTTAGCCTCTAGAAACTAGAAAAATCAAGGCAACCGAAACTCCTCTAGAGCCTCCAGAGGGATATAGCCTGTTGACACCTCAATTTTAGTTCAGGAGAACCCCATTTAATTCATCTGACCTCCAGAACCATAAGATGATAAGTCGGTGTTATTTTAAGCCACTGCATTTGTAGCAGTTTGTTACAGCCACAGCACGAAGCTAATACACTCCACGCTAGATTTCTTAGGTGGAGTTCACCTCTGGATGGAGAAATGTCCTTACTGCTCAATCAGGGAGGAGAGAATAGCTCAGCCTCTGCTCTGAATTTCTTCCAGGCCCCAACCTACACAATAGGAGGTTCCCCCAAATCCTTCTACATATGCCGAGAGCAGCTTTCAGGGATCCAGCTGGGAACAAAAGCAGCAGCCATCTGCTTCCCATCCCTGGAGGAGAGGGAGGCATGGGCGCGTGTAGCTAGCTGTCCTCCAGTAACTCCATGGCTTGTGGCTTCTCAGCCCAGCGGTATTTTCTGTCTACTAGATTCCACCATGCAAGCAGCCTCTCCAGTGCCTAGAAGGAAGGAATGTAAGCTCGACTTCAGGTTTGGCTTCTGCGTCTCAATTACACCCCATGTTTGTTCTTTAGGAAAGTGTCCAATTTTTAAAATCTCTGACAGCACCCTTTGCCCTTTATTCTTACTACAACCAGAGAGTCCCTGTTTTTAAAATTGTCTTATTGTCTGATTATATAGGGGTTTTTTTGTGTGTTTGTTGCAGCCATCAAAGATTCTCAGGGCAGTACCCTCATTATCTGTCAGGCCAGGCATCTATGATTAAGAACAGGTGCAGCCAACCCTTGGCTTGGTCTACCAGTTCTGCCTGCATCAAATGAAAAGCAGGAGTACATTTTCTGGGGGAATCTCACCCTCCCTCTCAATTCTCTTGCGCTGGAGAACTTTCCAAAATATTGGCAAGGAACTGGATTTGTGGCTGGCCAGTGGTCCCCCACATCCTGCCGTAGCCCCCACAAATTTTGCAGCCTTGAGATAGGAGATTTTGATGTGGTTCTACTGGGGTCATATCTGCCATGTAATTTCAATTTAATCAGCTGCCTCACATTCAGCAAATTATGGGTTCACTGATGTATCCTTTATTATTTTTCTATGATCAAGTAATTCTTTGAAATTGCTCTATACCGATGGCGGCCTTTCCTTATTTCTAAACCAGACACTGATGGCTGGCTTCTCAATTCTTTGCCTATACCTTTAGTTATTGCAGTTGTAGGTTGGTGAGTTAAAGATGGATTTTACACATTTGTGCCTAAATCACCTCACAGAGATGCTCAGGTATTTTTTTTTCTTTTTAAAAATTTTTAATTAAACTATAATTAATTCACAATGTTGTGCTGATTTCTGCTATACGGTGAAGTGACCCAGTCACACACGTAAGTTCGGATATGTTAACATGCTCAAATAATTGATGATCCCTTGTCTATCTTTTTATAAGTTAGCTTCAATATCCGTTTATCCATTATGACTTCGTTTTGTAGTTTAATCCTAAATTCTAGTGGAGGGTATAGTGGACTTGATGTCTGTCTGCGTGATGCTTTTGTGAGTTCTGGGATATTTTCATGTTAGAAGGAAGTCTAGTCCTTGAAAATGTGGTTTCTCATGCTTAAGGCAAAAGACGATAAATGATGTTTGGATTTTGCTGTCTGCGCCAGAGCCCCAACTCAAAGTATGCCAAAAATGACAAAGGGTAAAGTCCAGAAATGTTATATTATTTAGGGAAGGAGATACACACATCATTTCATGATGCTGTCAACAAAGAGGGAGACCCAAGTTTCTGAGCTGATTTATAGGAAAGAGAATTGGTTCAGGAAGAAGGGGGTGTTGATACCAGACCATAAGGACAAGAATAGACAACAGGAAGAATAGCTAGAAAATGACACCAGTTTAGTTGTCACACTATCATTTGTTTATAATGTCAATAAACTCAAAGTAAGATTGTGAAGCCACCAGCCTTATAGAAAGCACCACTGCAAATTTTATGGCTCTGCTGGTAACGTATTTAATTAAAGTGTATTAACTGGCTGGGCTCAGATAGGTTTACACAAAATATATTTTGACTTCTTTCAGCCGAGACCACTCACATTCATCTTAATCTGGGTGACCTTTCTTATAAAGACTTAAATTCTGTTATCATAGCAATAAAATTAAAAAAAAAATGTGTTTAGGCCCTATAAAGAATCACTTCTCGTGAGACAAAGTCGAGGCTCCCCAGTGGACAGCCAACTGTTCTCAATCGCATTGCTCTTTTAAATAAAGGATTCCCAGCAAACATTCAGAAGGAATCCTGTGCCTTCCAGGGACAGGCAGCTGGGCAGAGGGAAGAGCTTAAGACAGAAAAAAGCCAGGGCCCATCCCAGTCCTGGTCTTCAGTTCCTTGATTGAAGGCATTAAGTTTTATTTTATTAACTTCCCTCTTGCCCTTCCCATGTTGGGGGTGCTCACTCCAGGGCCCACATAGAACTGCCCCAGGGAACCTCGGTGCAAAGGTTTGAAATCACAGCTGGCTGTGATTAGAAGGCTTGGGCGAGATCAGTGCTTGATTAACTTTCAGCTGCTATTGGTTTGCCTCAGTTCCTGCAGAAGAATTAATCCATAGGTTCGAGTAAATGTTGGCTCTTAATGGATACCAGATAGTTTGAGCCCACCCAGACCACCAAGACTTAGCAATCCCTTTCCTCACATTTAAATTGTACAAATGAATTCATTCCTCCTTACCCAGTGGCCAAAAAAAACCTGCCTCCCTCTGTTTCTCCCACGGCACTCACTTTATTATGCCTCCTCTGCTAAGAAAGTGTAGATTCTTTAGGGTAAGGTCCAGGCCTTCGTTTTTGTATTTTTAGAAGATGCGTTGAATTCCTTTCTGAATTTTAATTGCTTTCACTCCGAAGAGTTTGTTGAATGAATAATGATGCCTTTGGCTCCCTTTCTTTTAATTTGTGTTCAGGGCACATGGAATTATTCCAAGCTTTATGTAATTAATATTCTTTACCCTCCGCTTCTATTGCAGATACTAATGTATGCCATTCTGGTTAAAGATTCTTGAATTAGGGATGTATACTTGGTATCGTAAATCATCATTATCTTGATAACACTGAAAGGTATCAGGTCATTCAATGTTTTTGCCAGAACTACCTTTGTTTTGGGATCCTCACAACCTTCACCGTGTTGATAAACTTCATAGCAAGGGGAGGTTCCTTTTTTACTCACTGAATATTCTTAGGCTCGTGGATTGAGGAACTCACTCAAAAGGGAAAACCTGGCACAAAAGCAACACACACCCCCACATTTGTTTAAACTTCGAGAGACTTCTATTTTTCCAATAGATTATTATGACAGCATTGACCTACGAGTCCCGCACTGTTAAGATCAGAGACATGTAAATAAAAATAAAGTATTCATCAACATAAATAAATCAAACCGAAGTTTTCTTAACTAGCATGTAACTCATTTCCTTTTGTAGAGTCTAATTGCAGGAAGTAGTAGGAAAAAAAGCTGAGAGAACTCAGAGCTTATTTCTCTGAAGTTTTAATTTAACCAAATGAAAGAGGTAACTTTTCTATTGGTGACTTCTTGAAGGGCTGTGATCAACTCAGAGTCATCTGTTCAGTTTATTCTCTTCCGACAATTTTTTCTGTGCCCTGTACAAATATACATTTACAAAGTAAATATTCTTTAGGAAACCACATGATAGTTCCAAGCTGCAGATATCATCCTGTACAGTTGAGCCACTTCTCTGCCAGTATCACACAAATTCAATGCATGTACTGATGTGTCTCTGTCTCTATCTATATATTGTATTATTTTCCTCTCTCAGAAGCTTTGATCAGTTAAAACGAACTTTATGTTTTTGTCTGTTTGCATGGTATCTATTCCACATTTCACCCTTGCTTAAATCACCCTCCCACCTGCCAAGCCTCAACCTTCTCTACTCAATACATCCTAAGGGATCTCTGGGCTTCAGCTCGAGAACCATCTTATCCACGGGCTTTTTCTCAATTTTCCTAAGGGTTACTCTCTTTCACTTCCATCTTACTTTTTGTTTGAACCATGCATTCAGCCCTTGATGGATTCTTGGGTAATTGTTATTATTTTGTAAAATTACCTAGTCTCTGGAACTTGGTTTTTAACCTCTCAAGTTAGAAGGTAGCCTTTAAAAAAAAATTACATCTCATTCATACAAGCAGTATTTTTACAAATCTTTGCAAATGATGATGCTTGCGGTGCTAACAAAAGAAACAGTACAGCACCCTTTACATCTTCTTTGACTCAGAATACTATCTTGCAAAACCTTACGTGTTTAGGAAAAATACCACTTGTTCGTATCCACAAATTCTGCTGCATGGAGTTCCGGAATGACAGATGACAGGTAGAGATTATAAGCTTCTTGTTAGATTGCAGGTACCATGTCAATGGAAATCATAAATGTCCTGGTTAATACTGTATTCCAGGACATTGCATAATACATAGTACATAGTTGGTGGTCAACAAGTATTTTGAATGAATCAAATGAATGAACAAGTAAAATAATCTAGATAAACATAGTATAAACTCTATCTTTCTTACGATTACTTATGATGGATAAAAACAGTGACAGCAACAAACAATAATGGAATGGCTATCAGGACTCTGATACAGGGAATCACCCTGAGAAGTGGCCAGGGGTAATTTAACCTGGCTTTCCTCAAGAAAATGAATGTACATATTTTAAATACACGGAGAATTAGAGAAAAGTAAAAAAAACTTCTCTGAGCATCAGTGTCTTTACAGCTTAACTTGGCTGACGTTTCACCTTGGCTAAGGGGATTAGGATTTTGAACATCTTAGAAAATTCATGCTATTTTTCCAAGGCTGTTCAGACCATCACTTACTCAGTAGCTGAAGGTGATCACTAAGGTCAGCGAGTAAAATTCTCACTAGGCTGAGCTGTGGTTTCCCTGTTTTATCTGATTTCCTTTCCAGTGTCCGGCCTTTAACAGATGGAGTAAATCACTGACAGTGCACGAAGCCCAGAAACGATTGTGTAAGAAGCCAGGTTCAGTGGGATTAAAAGGGACAATGTATGCTTCGTTTTACACTCACCTTTGCTAGGGTGACCGAGGCCCTTAGCACAGACGTACCTGCTCTCCACCCTTATCTAGGGACCTAGGCTTCGCTGGTTTCGGGAACATGACCTCTATTTCTCTCTCTCATCAAAATTCCAAGCTTTCAAGTGCAGCTGACATCCTCTGGCAATTGCTAAAATGCACGTAATTCATTTTCACTAAAGCATGGGTTTCTGGGCCATCGCTTCTCAAAGACACAGTTTTTACAAGTTGTGCTAACTCAGATAAATGTCTCTATATTGGACCTTCTTCTAGATTTTCAAAAAAGTCAGATTAAAAGCAAAACAACCGGCTCCTCCTAGAAATACTTTATAACAGGCTGGACTTTTCTTCTAAGTTCGTTCCTAAGAATTGCGTTAGTAGGCGTCGCTCACAAAATGACTCCTCTATTAGAATTCCTTCACTTAGCCGTCACATTTTCAAGGACTTTTCCCATGCATCTTGAAACCAGAAAGGAGAAACATGGTCCCCATAGGCAAGGATGCACGGTCCTGGTCTCATTAAGACAAGGGGGATGTGAAGGAGGGGATTTAATGATAGAAATGCTAATTCAAGTAGCTTTATGTCTGTGTCTTGGGGGAGTGATATGTCTGGGGGGGGTGAGCATCTTGGGGCAAAGGACAGAGTGACAGTGAAATTCACTATAAAACTATGTTGGGAACTTTTGGAAAACGGGTCCCCCACAATTCCCCTTGGTTATGGTCCATCCTTTGTCATTAAATCAGAGATCTAGGGCAGAATTAATATAAGTAAAATAAACCATAGCCTTCTAGAAACAGAGTCAAGATCTTTGAAATCTGTCACGTGTGTCACCAGAAGTCAAGCAACATGGACAGCAGCGTCATCAGGCACAGACGATTGTTAGACACAGAAAATTTAGTGTAGGAGTTCCCTTCGTGGCTCAGTGGTTAACGAATCCGACTAAGAACCATGAGGTTGCGGGTTCGATCCCTGGCCTTGCTCAGTGGGTTAAGGATCCAGCGTTGCCGTGAGCTGTGGTGTAGGTTGCAGACGTGGCTCGGATCCCGCGTTGCTGTGGCTGTGGCGAAGGCCGGCGGCTATAGCTCCTGTTAGACCCCTAGCCTGGGAACCTCCATATGCCGCGGGTGCGGCTCTACATAAAAGGCAAAAAGACAAAAAAGAAAATTTAGTCTAGAGAAAAGACACTTTAAAAAGAGAGACACTGAACAGAAGATACTCTGAAAGTCAGGAAATCGTGTTGCGACCTGAGTTTCCTGTTTGGAGAAGAGCAAAAAGGCATGCCAATAAAGCCTCTGTGATCTTATAACTCTACAAGTATTTTTCAGAAGCATTTGAAATAAAAACCGTATACCAACGAGTCACTTTTGACACGTCCACCATTCGTTTTCTAAAGAACTGCCATCTGCTAACGAGATTACATGAGGGAGGATCTTTTGGATTATTTCAGCCTGACCGGAAGTTGTCAGCATCGAAGATGACGAAGAGCTTTGTCTTGCTGGAAACACCGGGTTTTTGCATTCGCCTTTGCGTCAGCCTCACGACTCCCATTTTGCTTATTTCTCCAGGTATGAGAGAGGCTGCTCTTCGCTTTCCTGTTCCTCATTAGACACCTTAAGGGTCATTGGCAAGCGGTGGTCTTTTTATAGGAATAAGAGTCTGGCAAGAATGTGTCACGGAGTTTAAATAACTTTCTCTTCCCCTAGGATCCCACAAGTCAAGGCCGAGGCCCATTGCCAAAGACTCTGGCTCAGCTGGGGGCAGCGCCTGTAAGGAGGTGGGGGGGGGTTATCTTTGCACTGGAGGGTGGCCTTGCTGTATCTTCCCTGCTGTTAAGCTGCAGTTTTCAGAGGCTACTGACCCGGGAGCTTTTGTCAGCCTTAAACCCACTTTTAATAACAACAAGCTCAGGGAATCTAGGGAGTTGTTCGCCAAGGTCTGGAACGCTGACACGTACCTGCTCATAGCTCTGCCTGGTAAGGTCCACCGCTGTTTCATGGGGCTTATCTCCTCCCCGCCAAAAGTCCTGGAGGTAAAACCAAACATCACCTTTTGGAATGAAACATGCAAATAAAAGCAAATTAATGCACCTCGCCACCAGCCTCCCTCCCCGCCCCTGGAGGTATATTTGAGCCCAGCGCTTACTTTAATGTTCTGTTTTACAGCTTTTTGGTGTGTGTTGAGTTCTTTGGACAGCCACCATCCTCACTGTGTGTGATTCAGCCTCTTCATTAATCATAATGGAGCGTTCCGCTGGTCGGATCCCAGCGCATGGACTCCCCTCTCAGCTTGCCGTCCTGTTCGGTGCAACAAACAGGCGGCACAAAGTGTTTACCTTCCACGTCAGATATCGTTAGCCTTGAACCGGGACCCTCCCGTGTGAACCGTTCAGCAAGTCCGAGGCAGACCCGTCTCAGGTTTCCCTTCTGTGGTGGAAGTGACATTAGATCTTGCAGTGCTGTGACAGTGGTTTTGACTGAACCGCTCGCAGATTCTGTCTGGAAATTGACATGATGGTTGAGCCTCAGTTGAAGCAACGTCCTGAATGAGGTGTTTCCTTCAGGGCTTTTCTGATTCAAGAGCGAGGGAACACACTGGGGAGGTGTTTTGATGAATTAGCATGTTGTTTCTCATTATCCTCAACGCATGTATTTCTTTCTAGTCTGTTCCCCCCCCACCACCACCTTGAACGTGACCATACGTCTCTTCTGGAATGGGATTCTTTTCCTAGAGGCTTCATGTCCAATTACTCGGATCATTTTTCACTTTTCGGGAGAGGCTTCATACAAAGTCAACATCCAAAAGTTCAGCTTTCCATGTTCTCCAATTATTTCAGATTATGTCAAGTGTGTTACTTTCCTCTCATGGGTCAGACCATAAGCTGAGAGTGTCTAGTTCCGAAATGTCCCGGGGTCACTGAGCCTGAGAGAAGGAGAATCTCTAAATGTTACATGTGCTTATCTGGTAAGGTTTGGGGAGTAACTGTGAAGGATCCCAGAATTGAAGGATGTTCCCGTCTGTATCAGAGAATCTTCTGGATATGACGTGAGCCCAGAGTTACACATGAGCATCAGTGTTAAAGAGCTGCAAAGTCAAGTTCTTTAGATGATGAAAACTCTGGTGCAGGGACAGTATTTTCAATTCCTCTAGTCCAGTGGCTCTCAGTGGGGGGAAATTCCCCCCACCCCCTGGGAACATCTAACAATGTCCAGAGACATTTTGAGGGGAGGGGTTGCTAATGTCATCGGCCAGGTGGTGGCCAGGGATGCAGCCAGATATCCTACAGCTTCCTCACCCCCACCCCTAAACATCGAATTATCTGGCTCCAAATGTCAATAATGCCGAGGCTGAGAAGCTCTGCTCTGATCTGTGCTAATCTGTCACCCAGTGCTGTAATAAAAAATAAAATAGTATACATCAAAATCAGTTATACAATATAATAAATGCTGGAGGAAAAAAGGCATGAATGGATTAAGAAGATGTGGTACATGTATACGGTGGAAAACTATTCAGCCATACAAAAGAACAAAGTAATACCATTTGGAGGCAACTAGAGATTCTTGTACTAAGTGAGTTAAGTCAGAAAGAAAAAGACAAGTACCACATGTTATCACTTATATGCGGAATCTAAGATGTGACACAGATGAACCTATCTACAAAACAGAAACAGATCCTGGACATAGAAGAGTTATAGTTGTGGGGTAGCAGGGGAGAGCAGGGAGGGAGTGGGATGGACTGGGAGTTTGGGGTTGGTAGATGCAAACTATTCTGTTTTGAATGGAGAAGCAATGGGATCCTACTGTATAGCACAGGAACCCTATCCAGTTTCTTGAGGGAGAACATGATGGAAGATAATACTGAGAAAATGATTATTTGCTGTACAGCAGAAAGTGGCACAACATTGCAAATCTATTTATACTTTAATAAAAAGTTTTCAAAAAGACATGAATGAATCACAAGTTCTGAACTAGAATCGGAGTTCCCTTCTGCTTGCACATGCTCCCTTATTAATCTGTCCGATGCTGGATCTTGCCCATCTGCCTGGACTGATGCAACTTACTGTTTCTTCGTGCCAGCCCTCACTTCCCAGGACTGACCTACTCCAACCTGGCTCTGTTAAGATTCATCTCGCCTGTGGCCCTCATCTGTTTAAACCCTCAGTCCCTACCTTGACAGCTCGCAGAGCCAGCAGACCACGCCACAGAAGCAGAGTGCACAGAAGATCTGGAATCAGGGGGAGCAAGAATAGCCACCACCTCTTCCAAACATTGACATCACTTGATGGATTTCGGCAACTTTCCCACTTTATGCCAGGCCCTGTTGATACAAGTGCTGTAGCTGTAATGAAGTTAAACTCAATATAGTTTTTCCTCTAGTTATAACTGGCAATACTTTTGCAAGTTCCCAGCTACCGTGGAATCCATTTGGGGCAGGCAAAGAAAGCAAACAAGCTCCAGTATGAAATGTAATTGTGGTCACCACATGTGAAACAGGTTAGCTACCAACTTTTCTTGTTAGCCTTCCTCTGGTTAACAGACCTTTGCTTTTGCTTAAACCAAGTATGTTTCACTAATAGGAAATGGAGGCAATTATCTGGGCATGTTGGTTAAAGAAAAAATGGCTTTTCCTGGAAACATTCCGATTATGGAGACAAAATGATTCTTCAAATATGTTGCCAGAGGGTGTATCAACATTTTCATAGTATTTATCGGAGAGATGTGGAAATCTACTCTGTGCCCAGGCCCGGAAATATGACTAGACACAGTTAATTATTGCATGCATACTCTGTGCTGATAGTATTTTTTTTCTGGTCAATACAAGCTTTAGGAATATCAGTACATGTACACTTGTGTTCAAGTGATAACAGTAGTAGTTTCATTTCAAAACAAATTATGTTGGGGAACTCTGTTTGCCGATATGGGCATCTGTATATGAAATTCTTTTTAAAAAAATTTTATTGAAGTATAATTGATTTTAAATGTTAGGAGTACCCGTCATGGCTTAGCGGTAACGAACCCAACTAATATCCTGAGGATGCGTGTTCGATCCCTGGCCTCGCTCAGTGGGTTAAGGATCCTGCAATGCCGTGAGCTGTGGCATAAGTCGCAGCGGCAGCTCGGATTCTGTGCTGCTGTGTCTGTGCATAGTCCTGCAGCTGCAGCTCCAATTAGACCCCTAGACCAGGAACTTCCATATGCCACAGGTACAGCCCAAAAAACAAAAAATAGAATAAAATGTTATAAATTCTGCTGTCTGGCACAGTGATTCAATTAGACATATATGTGTGTATATATACTTTTTCATATTATTTTCCATTATGGTTTATCACAGGATATTAAATATAGCTCCTATGCTGTACAGTAGGACTTGATTCTTTTTCCATCCTATATAAACTAGTTTGCATCTGCTAATCTCAAACTCCCAATCCTTCCTTCCTCCACCCCATATCCCCCTTGGCAATCACTTGTGAAATTTTTTTTTTTCGGCTCTAGCTAGAGATTTTCTTTAAAAAAATTATTAAAGTATAGTTGGTTTACAACGTTGTGCCAGTTTCTGCGGTACAGCAAAGTGACCCCGTCACACATCCACACACATTCCCTTTCTTATATTATCTTCCTCATGGGCTGTATCCCAAGAGATCTAGCTACAGATCTTGATAGTGAATCTCTTGATGACAGATGCACAGCTAGTTTGCCCGGGACTCGTGGGGATAATTATATTGGTTTATGATCTGGGTTGCACAGTCCTCTTATGCCTCTCAGAGGCGTATGGCTTGCTGGGGTGACACTGTCTGACAGGTCTAGTAGGAGACACGTGGCTTCAAGACAAGACCCCTCAAGGGGATTAAGTGTTTTTGGTTATATTAAAGCAGATTTCAAGCTCCTCCATTATTTCACAGCACTTGCCTCCATCAGGAGTCCCTCCGTCTGGGTGATGAGGGGTGATGATCCATACTGACAGTTTGGAAATAGTTTTAACCTTCTTTTAAAATTGAAGTATAGGGGAGTTCCCATCGTGGCGTAGCGGTTAACAAATCCAACTAGGAACCATGAGCTTGCAGGTCCAGTCTCAAGCTCAGTGGGTTAACGATCCGGCGTTGCTGTGAGCTGTGGTGTAGGGCGCAGACTGTGGTGTAGGGCGCAGACGCAGCTGGGATCTGGTGTTGCTGTGGCTGTGGAGTAAGCCAGCGGCTACAGCTCCAATTCGACCCCTAGCCTGGGAACCTCCATATGCCGCGGATGCAGCCCTAAATAAGCAAAAAAAAAAAAAAAAAAATTGAAGTATAGTTAACTTACAGTGTTGTGTCAGCTTCACGTGTACATACAGCAAAGTAATTCAGTTGTACATGTATTGCTATATATTCTTTTCCAGATTCATTTCCGTTATAGGTTGTTACAAGTCATTGACTACAATTCCTGTGCTAACAGTGGCTCCTTGTTGTTTATCTTTTTTTTTTTTTTTTTGCTGCCCCACTGCATATGGAGTTCACAGGCCAGGAATCAGATCTGAGCCATAGTTGAGACCTGTGCTGCAGCTGGGCTTGCACCTATGTCCTGGTGCTGCAGAGATATCACCAGTCCCACTGTGCCAGAGCAGGAACTCCTATCTATATTCACAGTAGTGTGTATATGTTAATCCCAAACTTCTTTGAGTCTGTTTCTGTTTTGTAAATAAGTCATTGGTATCATTTTTAGATTCCACATATAAGTGATATCTTATGATATTTGTCTTTCTCTGCCTGACTTAATATGATCGTCTCTAGGTCCATCCATGTTGCTGCAAGTGGCATTCTTTCATTTTTATGGCTGAGTAATATTCCATTGTATATGAATTCCTTTTTTGTTTGTTTGTTTTGGTTTTTTGTTTTGTTTTGTTTTTTAGGGCCGCATCTGCAGCACATGGAGGTTCCCAGGCTAGGGAATGAATCAGAGCCATAGCTGCTGGCCTACACGAAGCTTACAGCAACACCAGATCCTTAACCCACTGAGCGAGGTCAGGGATCCAACCCTCAGCCTCTTGGTTCCTAGTCGGATTTGTTTCCGCTGTGCCATGAAGGGAACTCCCATGTGCCACGTCTTCATCCATCCATCCATTGATAGACACTTAGGGTGCATCAGTTTGAAATACTTTGATGGTTTCCCTCTGATCCAGAAAACAAACTTGTTGCACACCTCACCCATTTAGCCATCTCAAAGACCCTACAAAATATATAATGATAGTTTCCTTTTTATAGTTAAGGACACCCAGACTCAGAGAGGTCGAGTAATATATCACACAAATAGGAAAAAAGGCTTCACTTGATACTAGAAAGAACATTCAATAAAACCTTAAGTTCACTCATATTATAGAAAAATCTTAAACAGCCGTTACAAAGTTGGAACACATTTAGCATTGTGAAATATTCCTAAATCTTTAGCAATAAATGCAGTTTTCTATTTTCACCAATGTTGAGTTACCACCAATTTAAAATTCTGTGTCTGTCACTCCTGTTAACCATTCAGCTAACCAACTTCATGAAAGTATAATTTATCTCTAAAACAGAGAGGTCTCTCTCGGCCTAACAGAAGCAAATCACCTACTATTTTAAGTTCTTTTCGAGGCAGATTATCTCTCCTCTAAAAATACTATGTCAGTAACTGAGCCATGTTTTAGCATCTCATTTAGTTTTAGGTTTGTCGTTATAAACACTTCATTGTGTCTTTAGATGGAATTCCTTGGCCACTTTAAAACAAATATTTAAATGCAACTCCAGGAGGAAAATGTTTCCATGGGTAGAGAAGATACTTTGGAAAAGAAAATAAGGAAAACTTGAGGTACTTATAGCTACTGCAAATTTCTTCATCATACTTAATTTGTCTTAGAAGTAAACTCTATTTGCACAAGCGAAAGCGCACATTTTATTTAAGTAGTCCAATTTGCAAGGAGCCCTGTACATACATCTGTAACCTACTATAAACACGAACACACAGAGTCCTTTTATACATATTGTTTTTTTACATTTTTATTTCATATTGAGGATTTCTACTGACGTCAATGGCAGTCTCAGAACTGGAGTGAACAGTATAGATTTAAGAGGCAGTAGCTGAACGGATTTCAGTTCATTGGCTGAAAAAAAAAATCTTGCCTAAGTGATCTAACCTGTGAATCCTAATTTCAGAAATTGCACACATTTCCATTTTTATGAGTGGAATAAACAACATCCACAATAAGAATAGTTGAACAAGGCTTACAGTTTTGGACATTTGCACGCTTAGTTGGGTAGAAGCTTGTAATACACTCTTTCCTATTCCAACCCATTACAGTGTCTTTCCTTTTCCAAATCGTCTTTACTAGAATTTCCACGGTCATATAGGGCAACAAAGGATTATGATACAGGTAACATTCAGTGATAAATTCATATTTTTATTGACACTTGGAAAGTAGTCTCCAAGTATTCTTCCTCCAAGAGACTAGCGTCTCTCCTTGAACAGTTTGCCAACATCTTCTCAGAAGTTTCTCAGAGATGTTGAAAATTTCCATAAGATGTGTTGCACTATGAAACCCTGCATCCTAGATGGAGTGTGTACTTCCGCAAAGCAGTGGGGACTCAAACTTGCTAATTAATGATATCTTGGCCTCTTCTGTTTTTGTTTTATTTTATTTTATTATTTTTTAATGGCATATAGAAGTTCCTGGGCCAGGGATGGAATCTCAGCCACAGCTTCCACCCACGCCACACCTGCAGCAACATGGGATCCTTAAACCCCAGCATCACAGGGCAACTCCCTCTTCTGGTTGAAAAAGCAGTCGTTTCCAGGCAACTCAGTCTCAGGCAGGAAAAATGAGTTTTCATATTTCCTCCCTCAACTTCTTCAAACAGTTGTCTGGCTGTACTCCCTGCAGCCATAGATCTCTTTCTTGACCTAAGGAGATCAGAGAAGGGGCTTCCGTGAAGACCGCAGTGAAAGAAAACCAAGTACCATTTTATAACATCCTAAGGGGCGGAAGTGCAGCCCGTGGAATAATCTGACTTGTTTGAAAGCACTGCCTCCTGCCTGGTAGGGAAAGCAAGCGAATGTTTTGCATATTCTTCACAAGAAGAAGGGTCATTTTTGCGGCTTTAGATAGGACATCAGCATCAGTGAAGCCACAGAGCTTGTCAGTCATTTTAATAATCCACAGAAGTGTTTCTGCCTCTGGGAGAAGGGGCAGAAAATAAAATCAATTTTGTGCAGTTTTTTTTTTTTTTAACTTCTAACTCCTCTTGTCCCTGGCTGTTCCAGAAGTGGCTGTGAATGTATGCTTCTAGAAGCCATTATTGATAACTCACTACATCCACACTCTCTCTTATCCTGGGAGGAGAAGAAAATCTCTGACTTTGAAACCGATAGGCATCTTGGGGTACAAGGGGGTGGGTTTGCTTACACAGAATCCCTCCTGTTCAGTGGTGTTTAAGAGAAAGCCTACATTTCTCTTTTTCCCTTTGCATGAAAAACAGTGTCCCCCCCGCCCCCCGTCGAAGCTCTGTGATGAGGCAGAGGCAGCCTGTCTCTCCAACCTGCATTTCCAAACTCTCCCCCTTTTCCTCCTAACGCCGCTCCCATGCTCCCAATGAATCCCACATCCGTTGTTTTACCACCCAGCTTATTTGATCCCTGTGGAAGATGAATGGCTTTGGCTAAAAAAATTAAACAATAGCAGAACTAAAGTGCAGCACAGAATAAACCTTACTGCCCTGTAGAATTTCCTTTCTTTCTTTTTTTTTCTTCCCCATTTCTGAGACCATGTCTGAATTTCTTGGCCCTCCATGTGTGTTTGCTGGAATTTTTTTTTTTAATCACTGATGTTTCTCTTTAGAAATGTGAAATTAGGGTCATTTGTCTTTCAGAGTTTTCTTTTCAGTGGGGAGCAGTGCCCTGTGTGAATGCTCCAGTAGGTACAAGATATGAAGACCTGAGATGTTGCCTTGACCCTGTAATAGTTTGATTCCAGCTCCTAGATCTGTCACTTCAGAATGTTATTTTTCTCACTTGCAGAGGGGAAGCAATAGTTGCCTTGCTTTGACCATTAAGGCAGTTGGAAAGATACAAACATATAATGGATATAACAGCAGCTTGAAAGCTTCAAAATGGACTAAACATGAAGGGAATTAGACTGTTCACCTTGTGGCAAATTTGATTTACTAAATACATGTGAGTCGAAAGCAAGCAGGGAAATATCACCCGCGTCTATTCTAGTGTTTCATGGACTATTAATTAATTGGTGCAGAGACTCCTAATATTTAACTGGCAAGTAGGAATTGAGTAGATCTTGCTACAATGACAGTTCAGGTTTTCATCTGGAGATATACCTTGAGTGAGGACAAAAATATTTTGCCACCAATTTGCATCATCCTGAAAATATAATTATTAACATTCTAAATTGTTCAATGACTAAACTTGTGAGTTCTCCAGGTTTTGCTCTCAGAGCCTAAAGGTTAAAGTCTATTCAGTTTGGATGCCAATATATGTAGCAGGCAGCACAACTCAGGGACCAGAATGGGTGGGTCTTGATGATGGTGAGAGGGCATCTGGAGAGGGTAGCACAGGTCCACGGTGGGCACCTTAGAGTGATGCTGAGATGACCTGAAAGACCTTCCTCTGTGCAGCCCAGCAACAAGCAGGCTCACCAGGGAAGGCTGCAAGGCTTCGCAGATGCATTCCCCAGACATCTGGAGTCCTAGTGCATCCTGTTTCAAAGGCTAGCATACCTGAAAGTGCAAACCTGAGCTCTTCCAAATCTATCAGATGATGCTTTTTCCTTCCCACATCCTCTGGACATAGGCAAGGAGGCACTGTCCACACTCCCCGTGACAACCACGTTGAGTCTAAATGTATCCAGTCTAGACAAATATCTCAAGTGATGGGAAGAGTCCAGAGAATGCTGTTCACCTTCTTCCCTGGTGCCTATCAATTTCTGCATTTGGGCTTCATCTTTTGTTGGGAGTATTTTCTCTGCCCCTTTGCTTGACCAGGGGGACAACAAGAAAAATAAACACCATTCATCCTGGGGCTGTAGCCTTCAAGAAAGAGCAAGAGGGTCTGACCCAGCCCAGGAGTGAGAGGAACACCCTTATGAATGTCAGTGGGTCTCGTGGTCTAACTTTAATGGGATTTCTTGAGGTACATGGATCATTGCAACATCAGGCCCACCTGGGGACCGTGAGCTATCCCCAGGGGTGTGTGGCAATAACCTGAACCAGGTGTCTATGAGTAGTTTCCAGGTGGCCAATGTCATGTTCACATACTGTGAAAGACGTGGAGAGACGAACATACTGTGAACAAGAAATCCAAGCAGTGAGACCATTAGGAACTTTCAGTGGAGCATCTGTCTACTCCCTGGGCTAGGATGGGGTTGGGATAGTAACGCAGGCAAGTGGCCCCTTTGGAAGTGGAAGTTCAGAGTCAAAGAACCCTAAATGGTAGTCCCAGTCTCCGTAAGAGGTGAAAGACTGGGGTGGTGGAGGGAGGGAGCAAAGACAGAGATGATTGGTAAACTTACTCCTGAAGCTCCTTTATTAAGAAAAATGTATGTCCCTACACTTCTTAGAGGAAGGGATTGAAAAGGAGGAAATTAGAGTTCCTGTTGTGTCTCAGCGGGTTACAAACCTGACTAGCATCCCTGAGGATGTGAATTTGATCCCTAGCCTCTCTCAGTGGATTAAGGATCTGGTGTTGCCATGAGCTATGGTGTAGGTCACAGACATGGCTTGGATCCCACGTTGCTGTGGCTGTGGTGTAGGCTGGTGGCTGTGGTGTAGGCTGGCAACTGTAGCTCCAATTCAACCCCTAGTCTGGGAACTTTGATATGCCGCAGGTGTGGCCCTAAAAAGCAAAAATAAATAAATAGGAAATTGAAGAGATTTAAAAAACAAACTCTTGGGCAAATGTGGAAATCCGTGGTACTTAAGGAGCTTAAGAGGAAATGGACAACAGAGAGAGAGAAAAGGTAGACTAATCTACAAACTATACCACGTTTTAAGAGATTGGCATCAAGAGTCATGTGAGGGATGCTTCTGGAAGGAAAGGATTCCTCGATAGATGCCAGAGAATTTGACCCAGGATGAAATCCTCTTTGTCACATTGACTCCAGCGTCCAAGGTTAAGAAGCTGAGATGATGATATTCCAAATGAAGCTCTTCTACTTCCAGGTCAAGGTTGTTTATAAAGTGACAAGTGGCAGGTACCGATGGGGGCAGATATTGATCCCCCTAGAGAATGGGATCTAGTTAGATACCCCCGTGCCTCAGGGAGCTGCATGACTTAAAAGTTTGGAAACTGAAGGTGCCTAGAGCATATGGCTTCCCTGAACCAAGGTGATTCGTGTCCTTCAGCATGCTCTCTTCGGTCACAGGTGACCTCAGTGAAGCTGATGGAGACAGTGGACATTGATGCATGGCCATGTTTAGGCTTGTCATGGTTTGTGCTGTTGTTGCTTGTCTCTATCTTTTATTAAAACAAAGTAAACTTGGCACTGAGTGAAGCCTATTAGGTCACATGAGTCTGACTGACCACTTGAATGAAAACTACGAATAAATGTGTGTATGTGTATAACTGGCTCACTTTGCGGGACAGCAGAAATTATCACCATGTTGTAAATTAACTGTACATCTTGTAGACGTTGTAAATAAACTATAAAACTTTAAAAACGGAAAAAAATTGAAAATTAAACAGCTAGCGATGATCAGATCTAAAGAGGGAAACAGTGACGTTAAAAAATAAATTAAAAAAAAAAACCCTGCAGACTTCTAGATCAGGCAGCCATGGGTGACAGAGAAACAGAACAAGAATGAAAATATCCTGGTTGCATTATCTTAGAATTAGAAAAGTTCCCCTGGGTGGAAAGTCCAGAGAGAGATGTATTCACTTAGTGAGTGGTTCAAAGTTTCTGTGATAAAGAGCATTTAGCATGTAAATTCCTAAAATCATTTCAAATGATTTATGTCTGTATACACTACAGAGGGGAAAGGAAGTGAGAAGAGCTGCCAACACGAAAATGTCCTGCCTAAATACTGGTGACATGGTATATGTTTTTCTTCATATTTTCGTAGTGCCCCAAAGAATCTATTTGAATAAAAAAATAATAGAAGTTCATGACTTACTTAAACACCTGTGGTTTGGTGGTTTTGGGGTTGAATAAAACATCACTTTCCATTCAAGTAATTTAGGTTAAAAGGAATTTAAATGGCTGAAAGTTGCATACTGGGTTCCGTTACTTTGGGGTTCACTTGCTAATCATTCATTTGTAGCATATCTTTTGCAGATAGTGTTCTGTAAGTCGCATTTTGAAAGCAGTCTCCTCTGACTGTAATTTTAGGGGAAATAAAACATGGTAGGGACAATTGTCCTTAGTGAGACCTATAAAGCCACAGACAAGCAACATAGGCGAAATCCATCATTTCAATATTGACGGGAACATGGACTGGATGACTAGAAGGCTCTGAAGATAATTTAGACAGAATCGGGCAGTTGAGTAGAATAGCAGCATTCAACCAAGCAATTAGATAATTTGCGAAGATTCAAATTAGAAACACGAAGTGTATCAGTGCTTTAACCTTAACTCTTGGACCTTGCATCACAAGATTGACTGATCTGAAAGAGAGGTGCTGGGGATCTAATCTCCATGGCAACTGCCACAGTGAGCTCAAGTTTCCAGGAAGGTGCTTTGCACATCAAAACTCTCCCATTAGCATGGAGCTGCAGACTAGTAAGAAGAATCTCCAGCATTCTCGAAATGATATCCTTGTGTCTATCAGTGTCCAATTGCTTTTAATTCTGAAAATGTTGAGAAGAGCTAGAGTTAGACAAAGTTAATAAATCCGTGATACTAATTCATTGTGAGGAATAACTACTACTGGTATGCACTGGCTGTGTAACACAAAAAGGCAAGTTAATATTTTAGATGACTGACTAGTTTCGCCTTGGAATTCCCAGTTTTTTGTTTTGTTTTGTTTTTTTGCTTTGTAGGGCCGCACCTGCAGCCTACGGAGGTTCCCGGGATAGGGGTCCAATCAGAGCTACAATTGCTGGCCTATGCCATCGCCACAGCAACGCCAGATCCTTAACCCACTGAGCGAGGCCAGGGATCGAACCTGCAACCTCATGGTTCCTAGTCAGATTCGTTTCCTCTGTGCCACAATGGGAACTCCTGGAATTCCAATTTAAAATAAATAATTGAGTAGCTGGCCTTAGAATGGGATTGTTTTAATGGATTATTTCTTTAGTATGTTCATAGGCTGGAACATATGTAAAGTTTATTTGTGGAGGTTATTTTTCAGTCAGTAACACCAGTGGAAGGCAGTTGCAAGGTCTAGACAAAATAAAGAATTCACCGATTCCTTGTTTCAGGGTGAGGGATGGGGAAAACGTCACAACTGATGAGACAGTGGGGTCCGATGTTTGGAGACTAACAACTTAGTAAACTTCAGTTAAAGTTGCAACCCTGGCGTTACTGAAAGTGTTGTGGTCCTAATATTCTAACTTATTCAAGCTTAAAGCGATAGAGAAAAAGCCTTTGATCCTTTATAGGAGGTAAATTAGTTGTTGCCCCAATAAATTCACCTACCGTATTCTTTATTATTAAAATGATTTTATTTTTTAGAAAAACAGTGTGCTGTATCTACTTAGCTTAAAATAGCTCTGTGCTAAAATAAGTTGGTTTTTTTCTGTTTTTGCTCCTTTTTAGGATTGCACCTGTGCCGTATGGAAATTCCCAAGCTAGGTGTCTAATTGGAGCCACTGGCCTATGCCACAGACACAGCAACTCATGATCTGAGCCACATCTGTGACCTACACAACAGCTCATGGTAACTCTGGATCCTTAACCCACTGAGCGAGGCCAAGGATCGAACCCTCCTCCTCATGGATTCCAGTCCGGTTGCTAACCTGCTGAGCCACAGCAGGAAACTCCCCAGTGTTTCTTTTAAAGGGGCAGTAATGCTCTGTGTTGCAAAATCATGGTCACAATGTGATCCTGTTTAGTCCTTGGTCAAGATGAGCAGGAGGTTAGTATGGCTGTGAGGACTGAAACCAGCAAATGCCAGTGATGTCTAGGAAATTAACCCACTAGAAAGCAAAAGAACTGCAAGTGTATCAATGTACCCTAGATCCGTCTTTACACATGTCACATCGCGCAAGCATCTAAATTCCAAAGCAGTGGTGGTATCTTTCCTGAGACCCTTATCTTTTTACAGTTAAATTTTCTCTTTGGTAGACTTTTTGTTTCTTGAACAACATTCGGTCTTCTTCTAGGCCTTCCTGTCAGAATATTTATTTCCTGACATTCCAACTACAGGTTATGTCTGATGATTTGGTTGTCTCTTCTGCATGTTTTGTAGTGCACTAAAAATGTCAAGTTAAGTTCAAGACTGCACTACATTGTTTTTGCTTTGGAGTTCCTGTCGTGGCTCAGTGGTTGACGAATCGGACTAGGAACCATGAGGTTGCGGGTTCGATCCCTGGCCTTGCTCAGTGGGTTAAGGATCCGGTGTTCCCGTGAGCTGTGGTGTAGGTCGCAGACGCTGTGGCTGTGACGAAGGCTGGCAGCTACAGCTCCTGTTAGACCCTAGCCTGGGAACCTCCATATGCCGCAGGTGTGGCCCTAGATATGCAAAAAGACAAAAAAAAAAAAAAAAAGCTTTTTGGTTCATTTCATCATCAATCAACTCATTAAAAGATAATGATCTCTTTTCACAGAAATAGAAACAAGGCGGAGGGGGCATGGGACACTTTTATTTAGATTTAAGCCCAAAGAAAAACAATTTCTATCTAGTTGCTTATAAAAGGGAAAAAAAAAAGAGCTGAGCAGAGCCAGAATCATCTGAATGATTGCCTCCTTTTTTTTTTTTTTTTTAATGCACTTGAAAATATCCCCTTACGGAGACTGAGCCATGCTAATACATTCACTCTGTTGCCCAAAGGGAAGTGCTGGCTACTGAATTAAGGATATAACTCATGTGATTTGCTTATTTTATATTTAATTCTCAACTTGAATTTTTACACTGGCTATTTCTCCAGTAGACACTGGGGCTTTCTGGCGCTGCCTCAAGCCTCCATCCCACAGATGTGCTCGTAATTGATTTGAGGGGGCTGCTATACCTGACTTTCAGTGGAAGGTCAATTAGAAGGACCAGAGTAGTTCTCCTCCAGGTAATTCCAGGTTGCCTGTATAATAATGAAAACAAATCTTTTTGACACCAAAGAGTAGCTTACCTCTTTGGATGTCTCCTGTCTGGCTCCCTCCCAATTCCTATAGGTTATTAGACTTGCAATTTGGCAGAATTAAGCCAGGGTGCATATAACTGTTTCCTTTCCTCTTTTGCCTGGGCTGAACAGTTTAAGCAGAGATTCAGATTGATTTCTGACATCATCTCCTCGTCCAAAATTGAACAACTGTTTCCACGAGGAAAGTACTAATTTGGAGTCCTTTCTTTGGTTTAGAAGAAACAGACTGCTCTGACAAGTGAAAGCAAGTTTTGTAAAATGTTAAATTCACCTTTTCACAAAGATTCGAGATGATATTGTATCTCCTTGACTAGAGATTGCGGTTATGAGAAGAAATATCGAGCTGGGAGAAGCCTCCTGGAAACTAGAACAGAAACGAATAGCTCAGTGAAAACAGAAAAAAAAAAAAAAAAAAGATTATCTGGAGAAATGAAGCCAAAGGATGCTAAGGATATCTATCCCCTCAGAATTTGAAAAAGAATGAAGAAATGAAAACTAGAGAATAAAGGTGAGAGACAAAGACAGGGAAAACACATACAAGTCCAATAACAGAAACTGCAGAAAAGAAAATACAAAACATGCAAAGCCAAAGCAATAGCCAAAGCAAACAGAAACAAAGCCCCACAAAATAAACCCCAAATAGCAAAACGAAACAAAACAAAATCTCTAAGCTGAAAATTGATGTGATCTTTCATATTAAAGGGGTATAGCAAATTCTAAGACAAGAGAATTAAAAGCTATGAAAACTATATATACTATATATATAAACATATGTAGCATGTATATACATATATATATATATATATACACACACACACACACACACATAGCTTTTTTTTTTTTTTTTTTTTTTTTTTTTTTTTTTTGCTTTTTAGGGCTGCACCCAAGTCATATGGAAGTTCTCAGGCTGAGGGTCAAATCAGAGCTGCAGCTGCTGGCCTACAACACAGCCATAGCAACATGGGACCCCAGCCATGTCTGGGACCTACACCACAGCTCACAACAACGCCAGAACCTTAACCCACTGAGCAAGGCCAGTGATTGAACCTATATCCTCATGGCTACTAGTCGGATTGGTTTCCACTGAGCCATGACAGGAACTCCCTTGGGGTCTTAATTACACTGTAACCACTGGGAATATGCTCTCCTAAAGCTACACTTTGAGAGAATGACCAAATTTGCAAAGCCTGCAGTAGGGACACCCAGCTAGCTAGACCTAGACATGTGCCCACCCCGAGCTGCCAGGGGCGTTCAGCCACCATTGGGTTGGCCCTGCCTCTCCATGACTGGGATGTCTGTAGTTTGCAGAGGGTGAAGCAAATGTCCACTCCAGGAAAAGGCACACACACAGATATATGTAGACATTCTCCCACGTGATAACGTGCTGTGAATTGGGGCACTTCGGTAGGATTTTTGAAACACACTGGACGAGGCAGTCAGAAAACATATCTACGGATGTAGCAGGTGTCTCTGAAATTTCTTCTCCAGAACTAAATTCTGGGGGCTTAATGGAGTGCATTGTAAAGATGTTTAAGGAGCAAAGAAAGAAGTCCAGTAATTTTCTCTTTGTTTAAACTACTGCTTAGTTATAATGAAAACATTTAAAAATTTTCAGAAATGCATTTCAGAAATGCACAGGCCATATCACACACACACATGTGTGTGTATGTGTGTGTATATACACTATGTGTGTGTGTGTGTGTGTGTATAACCATGAGATATATATATATATATATTTTTTTTTTTTTTTGATTTACGGTTTTAGAACAACAGAATGTGACCATTACTCTAAGCATGATGGTTAGAGTCAGAATAAGATCTCTCATGTTTTCTTTAGCATACCCTACTGCTACAGTCTAGAGTCACAGTCACATCTACCTTTGGCTTAAAGACCAAATGTAGGGCTGCAAAAACGAGCACTTATGTCTCTAATATAATGAGGCTTCAGATTCAGGATAACCTCCCGTGACTCTTTTCCCAGTGAATTTTACCTAAATGTCAAAAGTTGTGCGCCAGGACTAGCTCCAAATATTTTCCTTGCCACCCTGATCTGGCTTCGAGACAAGAACATAACTTATAGAGGCTCCAGTTGCAGTGAATTGAAAGTGGATCGCTTTTATTTTTGTAAGGATTTCCCTGCCAAGTTCTAAAACATGGAAACTTATGTTCGCAGGCTTGAGATGGCACTCGAGTTAAGTGTTTGCATCTTTGCTGCCTTCTGCTTCTCAGCGCTTCTGGTAGTTAAAATGGCCATGGTTTTCAATGTTGTAAGATAGTATTTCAATTCCTTTGCTGCACCTACAGGTGTGAGGATGTCAAGATAGTATTCCTCTAGTTATTTTTTCTATTTCGATTATTCTGTAGTCACCCTATACCTTTTCAATGACCAATCTCACAGAATCTCCAGGACTTATCTGTTCTTTTCCAATGTAGATTTTTATCCTGATGCCAAAGGGGACTAGGGGGGAATTTGTCTTCAGAGTGGAGAATTATGATCTTTTTTATTGTTATCAAAATATAAAAATTATTTCAAATGGTATTATGGCTGTAGGTCCCAACATACGTACCTTAAGGTATGATGTTTCAGAGATGAGAGTGATGGTGGTTTATTTTTTAGCAAACACACACTTATTGAATCTCTGTGTTGAGCGTACCACTAGGCATTAGCAACATAACGTTGGGTAATAAAATCAAGACCCTGCCCACACGCAGCTTTCATTCCAGTGGGGAGAGGCAGACGATACATAAAACAGCCAACTTATAGAGCAGGTTACAACATGGTAATCAAACTGGAGTAAAACACACAGGAAGAAGGAAACGAGTTTGCCATTTTCGATGAGGTGGTTTTGAGGTTCTTACCCTGAACATGACTTTACCACATGGACTTGAAGAATGTGTGGGATGAGGACTGCAATGTCTGATCAGAGGAAATAGCCTGTGGAGAGACTAGAATAAATAGCCTGGGAAGACCACCGTCTCCAAGCGTCTGGAAGGGCCAAGGGTGACAGCAGAATGAACATAGCAGGCAAGTGATAAGGATGGAGGGAGACATGCCTGAGAGATTGTCAGTGTTCCCTGACTCAGAAAATGGCATTAGGCTCCAAGATCAGGGAACATAGCACAGGTGTCTTCTCTGTTAAACTCAGCGTAGAAAGGGGCCTCACAGCACAAAATCCTCAGGCTGTTAGGTCCATGAGGTTGGAAAGATGCCTTGAATACAGCAGTGCTTACCAGCCATTCGTGACATTAATTTCAAGCAAGTCTGTATGTGCAAAGCTGCAAAGTGAAGAAGACAGGAAATTTTTTTTTAGGTTTTCTTAACAGTTTGTATAGAAATTCTCAAGCACAAAAATGGGCAATGCTGGTTTGCTGGACGTAAGGGAGGGGAGATAGATTTGAGGCTCTGAGTAAGTGGTAGAGACTAGCAGTCTGGTTAGCAGCCTGGGCGAATAGTGAGGCTTGAGGGAAAAGCCAGAAAGACGGCTGCAGTGGCTGCCTTAGAACTGGAGAACAGACAGGCTCAATAGAAAATTTCAGTTGAGGTGGTGGGAATGTCAATTGGTGCAGCCACTGTGGCGAACAGTATGGAGGTTCCTTAAAATAGAGCTACCATATGATCCAGCAATCCCACTCCTGGGCATGTATCTGGAAGAAACTCCAATTCTAAAAGATACATGCACCCCAGTGTTCATTGCAGCACTATTCACAATAGCCAAGGCATGGAAATAACCTAAATATGCATTGACAGATGAATAGACAAATAGGGCATGGGGTGTGGGTATGTGTGTGTATGTGTCTCTGTATGTGTGTGTGTGTGTGTGTGTGTCTCTGTGTGTGTGTGACGGAATATTATTCAGCCACAAAAAGAATGCAATAATTCATTTGCAGCAACATGGGTGGACCTAGAGATTATCACACTAAGTGAACTAAGTCAGTAAGAGAAAGACAAATGTCATATGATACCACTTATATGTAGAATCTAAACTACAGCACAGATGAACTTATCCAGAAAACAGAAACAGATTCACAGACTGGTGGTTGCCCGGGGGGGAAGGGGGAGGGGAAGAGATGGATTGGGAGTTTGGGATTAGCAGATGCAAACTATTTTATATATATATGTATATTCATATATATATATGAATCACTTTGCTGTACACCAGAAACTAACACATTAGAAATCAACTCTACATCAATAAAATAAGTTTAAAATAAAATTTCAGTTGAAAATTAGATACAAAAAAACAAAGCAGATCCCACCATCGCCTTTCTTAATTCAGTAGCAACACTTTCCCTTGGCCAAGAGAATGAATGAGTCAGCGCTAATCTGTCCTGTAGAGCAGGTGTCAGTAAATAACTGTTGAATTAATCAACCTGATTTTGTCACACCTAACGAAAGTTCTTTGAGACAAGGAGTTCCACATCACATACAGACCCGTTTTTTCTACCCGTCTCTCAACTGCTCTAGACAAAAGTTTTCCGTTAAGAATGAAGATTTTGCCAAAGTAGCAGCACTTTCTAGTGTTCTTAGTTTTATGACTCTGTGATCTACCTTGGTCCTTTTTGCCCCATGAGACTGTGACTGACTCTAGGTTGCTTAGCAGATCTAGAAACTTGGTGTTTTTTTATGTTCTGTTGGCAACATATCTGCACCAACCTGAAAAGTCAAGCATGCCAGCCTTTGCTCCCCATTAAGATGTCCTGTATAAATGGGAGGCGTAGAAACTAGTATTTATAAGATTCTGATGTTTCAGAAACAATGCTCTATTATCTTATTTCTCATTCATCACTACTCTTTGAGGCAAGTTCTTTACAAATCAAGATAATGAGGCTGAAAAAAGTCAGGCTATACTGCTTATCATAATATAATTACATTGACCCGATTCGAAAATCTGTGCTGTTTTCATTTCATCAGATTCATATTGTTCTCATTCCCCAAAGCTGAGTTCCTGTATCTTGGCTGAATAGGCTTTTTTTTTTTTCCTGGTTGTTTCTTTACATTTTCACCACTGTCTCTGTAATATCACAACTTAAAAATCTTTTCTATTTGTTTAATGCAAAGCAGAAGCCAGAGGCGAGGGGCAGTTGGATGCTGGATGCCAAGATTAGTCTTACCCTTGGAAGTAGGTTATGCTGGGTACCTTTCATCCATCATGTTATATCACCTTTACAAACCTGTGCATTAAGTATCATTACAATATTTATGTATTATTACGTGAGGATCAGAGAGAATAACTTCTGCTTTAAAGCTAATAGCAGAGCTGAGATTGGACAAAAGTCCATCTCCACCTCAAAATCCTTGAAATTAATTTTTTCTGTTACCTTCTTAGTTATGTATGGTCTTTAGTTTTCCTTCTGAATTCTCTCCCATTTCTGAAAACTTCAATACTTTGAAAAATTTTATTTTATTGAATTATAGTTGATTTGCAATGTTGTGTTAATTTCTATCTGCAGCAAAGTAATTCAGTTATATTTGTGTATATATATTTATATACATAGTCTTTTTCATATTATTTTCATTATGGTTTAGCATAAGGTATTGAGCATAGTTCCCTATTCTCTACAGTAGGACCTTGTTGTTTATCGATCCTATAGATAACAGTTTGCATCTGCTAATCCCAAATTCCTGATCCTTCCCTTCCCCACCCACCTCCCCCTCGGCAACCGCAAGTCTGTTTCCTATGTCTGTGAGGACTTCAATATGCATGGTTGAGAGCAGAATGCAGTAAAAGATTTACAAATGCGTCAGCATTCTAGTAACAGACAGACTGACAGAGATATATAGAAAGACCAAAATAAGAAAGTAACTTAGATATTCATCTTCGTTCGTAGACTGCCCCACCCTTTGAATATACCCCTCTATATCAGACCCTGGGGACACTGGCAGACTGATTAGCAGGGTTAATCTCAGCATTTGTGGTCAGTTCTTTCAGAGAAGAGAATACTCATGAAAAGCCCTGTGCAGAACTTACTTTTCTATAGGAAATATTTTAAATGCAAAACATGCTCATTTCATATGATTACAAATATACAGAAACTCTTTAAGCCCATCAATAATAGGTAGCAAAATAACTTGGTATGGGCTTTACCAAAATTTTAAATTCTACATTTGAAAAATATAATATGGCCTATAGTGCACTTCAACTTATCCATGTTACGGGTTATAACATAGAGTGCACAGCTCTCTATTGTGGACTAGCTCTGCCTCCTTAATGATTGCCTTGCGTTCTGGTATTTGGAGTTATTACTTATGCACAATGTCAAGTTTAAAATTTTTAAAAGTACAGGTGAGGAGCTCCCACTGTGACCAGTGGGTTAATGGCCCACCTTGGCTCTGTGGAGGTGCTGGTTGAACCCCTGGCCTGGCACAGTGTGTTAAAGATCCAGCGTTGTTGCAGCTGTGGTGTAGGTCACAGACGTGGCTTGGATTCGATCTCTGGCCCGAGAACTTCCGTATGCTATGGAGGTGGGCAAAAGAGAAAAGAAAAAAAAAAAAAAAAACGGTGAAATAAATATGTTTGTGCATGCATCTTGTTTTTGTATCTCTATAGGCTATTAGAATTGCTGTGTAGGCACATTATAAAATTAGATGGATATAGGATAGCTGCTCACTTAGAAGTTTTAATACATTAAATCCCACCAGTAGTTAAAAACAAATGCCTATTTTTCTTAAAGTTCTCCAGACTGGATATTATCACTCTGTTTGGGCTTTCCAATTCGATGAATAAAAAAATCTCTTTGTTCAATTCATATTACTGAGTTTGATTCTTTTAAAAAAATTATCAGCAGCGTGTGTGTTTTTTCTGTGAAATTGCCTATTCACATATCAATGTAATTTTGTTGTTGGAATGCAAACTCATTTTTAACTCACTTTCTGGTTGCTTTTTATACATGATGGGCATTAATAATGTATTACTACATATGTTGAAAATATTTTCTCTGCTTTGTCTTTCAAAGGGCACCTTGATTTTTGGGTTCCTTGTTTATTGCTTCTTTTTTTTACACATAACACAATTTTTTAATTCAGTTTGAATAATGAATATTCCCCTCTCAATGATATCCTTAAAAAGAGCTTTCCACTTAAACTTTATTTTAAAAGATCATCTATATTTGCTTTTATTCCTCTAAATGCTTTATATTTTCTTTTAACTCTTTGATACATAGAGTGATGTTGGGATTCAAACTTAAAAAATTTTTTATATTTATTTGCTTTTTAAATAGCTATTTTTAAAGTCTAACAACCAAGTCAGTTTTCTCTCTCTGAGTTATATTTTAGGGTGGAAAACATCATGAAGTGTTTTGATGAATATGTATTTCACATCTAACAAATATAACTATATAACTATATGTATATACATATATAACTATATATAAAGTTGTATGTATATATCTCTATACATACACAGTTATATTTTATATTAAGCTTGTATATATGTATATAAATTAATCATATCCAACCTACAAAATATTTTAATTTGCCTTGAACTAATAATTTTTAGCAATATATGAACTTTTTTAGAATATTACAAAAATAAACTTACATGTAAAATTAGAGTCTTAGAATTTTATATTTAACATAGTTAAGAAAAATTTGTGTTAGATATTCTGTTCAACAAAATTTGAATTTTTTAAAACATATCTTATAAATAGGTTGGTTTCATGGTCTATTTCAGGCACTAGCCCAAAGAAATATAGTTAAGATAAATGGGCCTAATTAGTTAAAATGATGTATTCTGTCCTTTTAAAAAAGAGTTGAATATGTACTTTATCTCATCCCACTTAATAACATAAACAGACATAACTGAACACTTCAGTAAAATAACCCTTGCCAATTTATTATCTAGGACTCAAACTTAAATCATGTTTATTTTTCAGGTTCATATGTAAATTGATTTTCAAATGGTGATTTTTCATTCCTAGTACTATTTAATGTGTTTTCTTTCACAAAATCTGGGTGCTGTATAATACAAAAGTAATAGTTAATCTTACCTTGTGCTGTGGAAATTTCAGAAATTTATATAAAGGCGTCTCAAACAATTGAACTAAATTTTTCTGCTTTTAAAACAAAAATTGAAATCAGGATAACTTCAAGTCATATTTTTTTCCTTTACCCACTGCTATTTGTCAGACTTAAACCAAGAACTCTAGAAAAAAGAAATACCCGCTACCTGAATTCGTGAATCCTCCATCAAATGTGTAGAAATTTATTAAGACACATTAAACACCCAACATCCAAGATAAGTTCTAAAAATGAAAAATGGCAAGGCTCCACTCCAAAGGGGTGGAAGGGAAAAAAAAAGATTAAACAGATGAACGATTTCTACTCTGCTTTAAAAAAAAAAAAGAAAAAGCGGTATTAGCCCTCATAAAATGCATTCCATAATTTGCAGTTTTCTCACAGTCAGATCTTAAGTTAATAAACATGTGAAAGAGGTGAAAATATTTCTCCGTGAGCATTTGCCGACATAGTTTCTCAAGGAAAGGCCATAACTATCCCTTTATGCTGAGAGAACCGGTTTATTTTACTACATTCTCCCGATTTAAAAGAAAACAGCATATTGCAAAAGGCGATCCTGAACATCCTTTAAATTGTTTTTCTCTGTCTTTACTTAGCTCTGCTTTTAAATTAACCAAGAGAAGTAAAAAAAGAAGGACCAGAGAAAACTGAGGCAGGATGACAGCGTGCGTTTATTTTATGTATGTGTCTAAACGAGATTTTAGAAAATGGATACCACATTCCTTAAATGGATCTGTGTGGTCAAAGACCATTAGGCAACTTTGCAAGATTCCACAGGGACACCTGAGGCCAGACGTTTTGGATCCCACTGGACTGAGTCCACTGTTTGTGTTTCTGCATGGAGAATTAATAAATGTATCAATCTCCTACCCGCGGCCCTGAACTAGGGAACATAAAGGAAATAGAATAAGTGGGAAAAAAAACTGCACATGTGCTTTTTCCTTCCTCTGTCTCCCCATCTTCTCTAGTCTACGTGTTGAACTTAGTTTTCCTTCAGGTTTGTTTTTTTTTTTTTTAATATGTTTTCCCCTTGTTATTATGTCTCTCAGCATTTCTGACGACATTGCATTTTGTCCGCCTTAAAATGTTGTCTCGCAGCCTGGACAGGGGCTGTAGTTGCTTGGAATTGGCCGCCTTTATGTACCTTCTGCTCAGAAGATCAGTCAGTGGCCTTGACGTGTCAGATTTCATTAAAGGATTTTAGTTTCAAGCAGGGGGGAAAAATTAAGCTGAAAGTTAAGGAAACCGGCAGTCAGGAAACATGCATGGTGCCAACAGACTTAGCGTATGGGATTCCAAAAGTCATTTCAATGTTTCTGAACTGATAAGGTAATTAATTATTAAAGCAGAAACGTTCTTTGGATACCTAAACCAAGGTTATAAATACACTCCTTTTCAGTTCCTCTTTCTTTGCTTTTCTGTTCTGTAACTGCCGAGTGTTGCTTTTAAATTGTACCAAGGTGATTATAAGAAGTCAGTTACAGGGAGTTCCCATGGTGGCTAACCGGTAAGGAACCTGACTAGTAACCATGAGGATGTGGGTTCGATTCCTGGCCTCACTCAGGGGGCTAAGGATCTGACCTTGCTGTGAGATGTGGTGAGGGTCACAAATGCAGCTCGGCTCTGGCATTGGGGTGGCTGTGGTGTAGGCCGGCAGCTGCAGCTCCGATTTGACCCCTAGCCTGGGAACTTCCGTATGCCATGGGCACAGCCCTAAAAAGGCAACCCCCTTCCCCCCCCAAAAAAAGGAAATTACAAAAGTTTCAAGTCACAGCAAGGAATTAGAGGAGCTAAGAAGAAATGTAAATTGCATTTCAAAAAAAAAGGCTACAGGATTTTTTTTTTTTTGGCACAAATTTTTACTTTAGACCAACTGGTTTAAAACTCTGCTAAAGTGAAATTTAGAAATAAAGTGATAGGTATTGTCTATATGCTTTTTTTTAATATCAGCTGAACTTTCTCCCCATCTCTCGGTTTAAAACTACAGTAGTTGTCCGTTAGTAACTCCTTTTGCAAAAAGGCTGGTGGGCAAAGATAGTGAAACTACAATAAATCAAACAAAGTTAAACAGTTCTGTGAATTGCCTGTTTACAAGTGAGAGTTTATTTGTGTATGTGTTTGTATTTTGAAAAGTTCAAAAGAATTTCCCTTGAGGATTCTGTTTTTCTTTAGTCAAATAGAACAATTAGTCGATGAGATGTGAAAACATCAGTGCCAAAGACAAAGACAACAGAATCAAGAGCTGAATTGTACCACAGCAGAAAATATTACTTTTGTGTGTTGTTCTCATTCTGAAAAGAGAGGAAAAGCAAGGTAAGTATCATGATTAGAGTCTAGAGTTCAAGTCAAAGAGACCAAAGGAGTTTTAAAGCACATAGGTAGGTCAGCTTTATATTCTTGGCTTGATTGTGCTAGAAACCTTTACATGGGCCTAAATTTTTAAAAAGCCTATCATACATAAATAAAATATCTTTTTATTAGAACTTTGGTGTTAGGGCGGGGTGTTAGAGAGTGGGATCCTTTTATTTTTGTAGAAATAGTGAAAAATATTGAGTCTTCTTTCTGGTGACAGAGCCAACCTGTGTTGGAAAGGGGCAACAGGATGTCAAACAGGTTATAATCAGTTTGTATTTTTTAATTAAATTTAAATTAGTTATTTTACCAGGACGGAATTGGTTAAGCTGGATCAAAATGGCAAATGGGGAGCACTAAAGTAACCCTGTGAGAAAAGACTGTCAAAGTAAAATTATACAAGGCCCTTGTTAACGTTGGCAATGTTAGGGAGTCATTGACTGAACCACCCACTTGGCCAGACACCATATTAGCCATTTGCATGAATTGCCTCACAACAGGAGGCTGAGATTAGGAACGTGGTGCTGCCCAGAAGACCAAAGGGGAGAATCTGGGAGGGGCCGATAGGAGGGAGGAGGTGACAAACCTCCCAGACTCCTTGGTGCTGGAATCCATCCTGGCTGAGAGATGCACGTGCCACCAGGAAGGACCCTGAGGCAGACCAAGTACAGACCAAGCAAGATGACTGGCCAGAGACAACCCTCCCGTAAAACCCGAGGCTGTGAGCCACACAGCAGAGCAGGTCTCGTGGGTTCCCTTACCGTACTGCTCTCTGCCCACCTGGGCACCCTGGAAAGGGTCCCCCTTCCTGCAACAGCAAGACAGATTTTATTGGGGTTGCTGCAAGTAGGAGAGAGAAGGTTTAGGACAGCTCTGAGCTCAACTCTGCGGGATGAAAAGACAGGTTTTTTTCAATGCTGGGGCGAGCTAGTAGAGAAGTCGTGCAGGAGGGGGTGCTGGAGGCTGGGCAGTTCCCTGACTGTGTTTGCAGATCGTCCCTTATCCAAATTAATCTCCTATCCTCCAACAGAGAGTGGGAGATAGAGGGGCTTTCTTCCTTGATGATTACATTACAGAGGAAAGACACTCAGGTCCTTGAGATTGACATATTTGGGTCAGACAGCTGGAAAAAGAAGATTTACATCTTAAAGGGCAGAAGAAGAAATTTGTAACTGAAAGTTTTCTTAAGCAACTGCTCTAAGAAAAAGGGAGGTCAGAGGACTCTAGTCAGGAAGAAGTCTGTCTAAAACTTAAGAGGATGTTAAGGTCACCTTGGATTAGATGCAGATAAAAAGGGGAGACATGGTTGAGTATTTTCAAGTACTAGAAGCTTCGTGGAGGGGGCCGTGCAAGTGAGAGTCAAACCACTGAGGAAAGGACAATGCCAGACCCTAGTATGTCTGGAATTCCTAGGAGAGGTCTTCTGAAACTGGAAGCCAGGCTAGGATTTCTGAGAAAAGGTTGCCCTCTGATGGGTAATACCTCTGAGGAAGACTTGTGAGCTGGCTCTGGAAAATGTAGATGAAACTGGCCACTGGATCTGTTAGGGGACCGTTGACTGAAATTGCCCACCTCCTTGGCCACGCATGACAGTCACTTGCTTGAGTTGTCTCACAACAGGAAGCCCTGATAAGGAACGTGGTGCTGCCCTGAGGACTAACTGGGAGGACTGGGGAGGGGCCAGTAGGAGGGAGGAGATAACCAACCTCCTAGCATCCTTGGTGCTGAATCCATCTTAGCGGGGAGGCACTTGCTCCACCAAGAAGAACCACGTATGGGCCAAGCAAGACGACTAGCCAGAGACAACCCGGAAACGAACTCTGTTCCCAGGAAACCGGAGACTGCCAACCACGTGGCACGGCACTTCCCCTGGGTTCCCTTGGCCAGCTGCTCTCCACCCTGGCACCCCTTCCTAAGGAAGGCTCTTGCTTTGTCAGCACGTGTGTCTCCTTGGACAATTCATTTCCGAGTGTTAGGCAGGAGCGCATGCCCGGGCCCTGGAAGGGGGCCCCTTCCTGCAACAAATCCAGCACAAATCCAACCAGCTAGAAGCAACTGTGAACTGGGAGCAAATGCCGCTTAGGGGGTTTTTGTATGTTTTTTTTTTTTCTCTTCCAGTTTGAGATATAATTGACATACAGCACTGTAGCATTTTAAAGTGAACAGCTCAATGATTTGATTTATATACATCATGAAATGATTTGGAACCAAAACACTTCTGACTCAAACCCAGCCTAAACCCAGATTGGGGCTTGAACCCATGGCTTTTTGTTGTTGCTGTTGTTTTTAATTAGAATCACTCAGCCGGTGCCTGGACTGACTGAGGTTTGGGTTCTTGGTTTCTCGGTGCAGAAGGAATTCAGTGAGAGACAAAGTGATAGGGAAGAAATAGATTTATTTAATTAGGACACTTGTGAAGGATACAAGTGGGCAGTTGATGAGGGTGTGTGGAGAATTAGGTGGGCTACATTTTTATGATTCAAGGAGGGTGGGGGAGGGGAAAAAGACCGCCCTTTTCCTCATTCTTAGGGTGTGTGTCAGGCTTACATCACTAGCTCCTCCTTCATAGCTGGTAAAAGAGCATTCGATCCTATGAGGTCAAACTAGGACTGTCGTGGTGCTTATGCAGATCAGCAGAAGGCGATAACACATGCTAAAATACCTTGAATCATCTCAGGTTTCCGGGTAATGAGGTCCTCCCACTTTGGAATGTTATCTTTCCCTTCAATTCCTAGTCTTGATCCTGAGGATCATTATCTTGCTGAACTTGAATCAGGCCCCACTTTACTTTTTACTTAATGACTTGAGGCATATCTTGTGCTATTATTTATAGTTTTGTTTTGTTTTTTGGTCTCTTTAGGGCCACACCCTCAGCATATGGAATTTTCCAGGCTGGGAGTCCAGTTGGAGCTGTAGCTGCCGGCCTACACCACAGCCACAGCTATGCCAGATCCCAGCCTCATCTGCGACCTGCACCACAGCTTGCAGCAGTGCCGGATCCTTAACGCACTGAGCGGGGCCAGGGATTGAACCTGCATCCTCATGGATGCTAGTCAGGCTCTATTCCGCTGAGCCACATGGGAACTCCTATTTATAGTTTTATAGTTAAGCAAGCCTGCTTCATCCCGATGGCTTTCTTGAGTGATTATTAACTTACAGTGGTCTCCCAAAGTCCCATAGGTTTCCCTCTCTATCTGTGGACCCCTCCTGGGGTTTCTCCAACTACCTGTGTAACTTTCCTACTCTGTCCCTGTCATTGTCACCACAGTAAGTTGAATGAACCCCAGCATCTCATCTAGATATAAAATTAAGAAAATAGAAGAAAAATTTTCCGTGTGATGAGAACACTTAGGATTTACTCTTTTAACAGCCACCATACTAGATATAGAGCAGTGGTAATTACACCTAATACCATGTTGAACAAACACTGTTACCTGTATAAGGAACGGCTGCGAGGAGGGTGCTTTCAACAACTGGGAGCAAATAAGTAGCAGTGTTCCTGCCCCTCCCCCAGGCTTCCAGCCTTCTCTTGTTATCATCCGTGGCATCATGTCTAGCAGAAAGGCAGCTGGCACGGGAGAAATGTGGTCTGCACAATATCAGCGGGCAGGGGAGGAAAGGGTGGGTTTGGAGAAGCGAGACAGTAACTTCGTATCTGGCTACACATCAAGACGGTAAACCATCCGAAAAAAACTGAATCAAGGCAGCAGAACCAGGATGGAAGAGCTCGTAGGAACTGGTAAAACAAAAATGCTCCCCAGCCCTTGACTCCCTTGTGAGGACTAGGAGAGATCTCGGATCCTCAAGAGGGGTAGAATTAGACAAGAGCATGAGGATGGGTCCAATCGGGAGACAAAGGGCATGCAAAGATTCAGAAGCAGAAAGCTGAAATGATTATTTTTAATTGTATTTTTTCGTTTACTTATTTTTTGCAGCACACTCAAGTTCCCAGGCTAGGGCTCGAATCAGAGCTGCGGCTGAGACCTATGCCGCAGCCACAGCAACACGGGCTCCACGCTGCCTCTGTGATCGACACTGTAGTTTGTGACAATGCTGGATCCTTACTTAACCCACTGAGCGAGGCCAGGGATCGAACCTGCATCCTCATGGATACTAGCTGGATTTTCAACCCACTGAGCCACAATGGGAACTCCCTGTGTTTTTATAAAAAGGATTTTGTGTATGATAGGCTTTCCTAAACATTTGATTAGGTGGGTTTATAGCACCGTGATGCCAAGTACTTAAGACTGAAGCTCTGCTTAGGTGCTGAAAAGAACCAAGTGCTCTGGGTTTGCGCCTCAAGGGGCACAGCGCCAAGGGGTGTTTGTCTGGGGCAGAGCGCCAAGGGGTGTCCTCACGCCCACACTACTGACCAAAGGTACAACTGTGGGAACCAGAAGAAGCATGTCCCTCCAGTGACCTCTTCTGATGAGGACATTGTTATGTAAACTGCTAAAGAGAAAAGCCTAAAAGACACCTATCCCATGTCACAGAGTCGTTTTTTTTTCTTTTTTTGCTATATATATTTTTTCTTTTAATTGATTTTTAATTTTAATTGATTTACAATGTAGAGTGGGTTTTTGAAGAGTGAATTTAGGTTGAGAGATAATAAGTTGCCAGTATTCATAATAGCATAATTTGGTTTACCTTTCTGTTATCCAGTGTGCAGCCCTTGGCTGCAACTACAAAGCAGCAGGAATAAATTTGTTGAAAAAAATTTTTTTAAAGTAAGATAACTTAAGAATTTAAGAAGAAGGTAATATTAGGAGTAGGATAATGTTAAATTTAAAAAGTAAGATAACATTAAGAATTTAAGAAGTAAGGTAATATTAAAAGTGAGATAATATTGAATTTAAAAAGATAACCAGCTATGATGGAAGAAATAAAAATCATTTAAAAAATAAAAAAGATAATATTAAGATAATATGATTACAAATAATATTAAGAATTTTTAAATACTAAAAATTTTTAAAGTAAGATAGTATTAAAAATATTAAGGTAATATTAACAATGCAGAAGTATCTAACCTTTTTATTCCAGATGTCAAATAGTTGGATAGACGCTAGCCCACTATTGCAGGATAACCTTTACGCTTATGAAAGTTAATGAGTGATTTTAAAGGAATGATTTCTAATCCACATCCCACTAAAATCACAATGTATGGACCCAAAAGAAGACACGTATTTTTGTTATATTATTATACACCGTAATCACTCCAAAAGAAGTAGCATATATGTTAGCACGTATTTTTAAGGGGAGGAGTACGGCGTGCAAGGGCTTGATGTGGGATCTCAGTTCCCAGCCCAGGGACTGAATCCTAATCCCACCAGGGACTCCCAGTATATTCTTAAATGTTTGCTTCTATGCATGCACCATTCCCAGTGCATGTGTGTTCCCAGCCCATGTGTGGTAACTTTAATTAATGGATCTGTTGTTCTTCCTTGACACAGAATCTGAAATTAGTTTTTATCCTTCTTTGCCATTTTGTGAAATGTTTATAGCATGCCTTCTGTGGCTCAGTCTGTAACAATAGAAGAAATGAGAGATCTGGTGTGTCAACTGGCTAATTACATTAACCCAATTGCTTTAAATCACAAAATTTTCCCACTTTTTCAAGAATGCTCAAAAGCCCGGTGTTCTCCTTCTTTTATTCAGTATTTGAGTGCTTATTATGGAATGAACATTGCTATTTGAATTTATTTTTCAATTTTTATTTTTGCTTGAATTGTCTCAATAGTTAATTTTATTTTCATAAAAAATGATGCATATTCCTGGCTCCAACAATATCGATGGTTACTAAGCAACGATAGACAGTTAAGGAAATTCAGAAAACAGTTACTTTGAAGGACAAAAAGCATACTGAGTACTAGTTTAATTTTGAGCTAAGCAGTTTTGGCTTCCCCCATTTCATAGGGGTTGATATAAACACAAAGGCTGCATTTCAGGTTGGCATGTTCCTTACTATTAACGTAAAGGAGAAAAGTGGGCTTTGGCATCTTTCTAAATGCTTTTCTCTATCCTAACCCTAAGATCGGCTTCTGGAAGCTGAGCGTGAAGATTGTAGCTGATTAGCTTCTATATTTTTTACATTTCTCCCCAGAGTGGAGACTAACAGTATGCTGGTTGACAATTTTTTTGTTGCTGAGGTGTTTACATATATGTTGTGTTTTACTGTATATGTGAGTGTACCACGGTTTTTAAAGCAATCTACAACTACACAAGCCCTTTTTAATGTAGAATTTCATGCTATTTACATCTTGTTTTCCATTGATCTTGGAAGATTGTTTCATCATGTGTGGATAAATAATATGTGTAATGTTGATTTTATTGAGACAGTGTCATAGTCCACCGTGTTCTAATCACACCCGCATGAATCAATTCATTGAATCCTCATAGCATCCAACTGCCTATGAGACCAGTGCTACATCTCGATCTTGGTTAAATAAGTTATCTACCTAAGATCCCACCATAAATGAGTCTAGAGGACATATTTGATCACTAGGTGCTACTGTCTGTAATAGTTAATACATATGGATAGCTTTCCATGAGTCAGGTTCAATGCTAAGCTTGTTTACATCAACCTATTTATTTCTCACAGGATTCCTATATGTTAGAGGCTGTTATAAGCGCTCTTGAAAATGAGGAAACTAAGGCCAAGGCAAATATGGTTATATAGCTACTTAGCAGTGAAGGTGAAATTCAAACCTGGGCGAATTGCCCTCAAAATCTGTTCCCTTGATCAATCAGCTATTCCAGAATAAATAGCAAAAAAAATTGAAGAGAACCTCAGAGTGGTAAGATGTTGATGTTCCTTCATTTAAGAAACCCCAACTAGAATATTGGACAAAGGAGAAAACAAAGAAGGCATGAATTATCTGCCCAGGGCATTTAAGATCTGTATTATGCTTAACAAGGAACAAGCCTGGTGCTTCTTAATCAATGTCTCCTTTTCTTTCTATTCCCATACTCATTATAAAAGAAAATTTCAAGTTCGGATTATTTAATACATTCGATTGATCACCATATAAGCCATCACACTCAGATTACACAGAGAAGTCTGATCTTTACGTTCCAGAAAAAAAAAAAAAGGGCATCTAAGAAAAAATAAGACATTTCATGGGAAGAATTAGTGAAGCAAGCAAAGAAACCAGATGAAGAGATCCTAGAATCTTAATTTGAAAGTCCCAGAAAGGGTCCCAGAATTCAAAGGCAGCCCATTCTCTTCTAGAGCTCTGCTTATGCCTTCATGCCTGCGGGCTTTCTGATACCCAAGGGCAGTCATGTTTTCTTTCTCTTTTGGCATCATGTAGATTTAATGTTCATCTGTTGAGGCACATTGAGGTGATTTTCCAAATAACTCCTTTTGGCCAGAAGAATGTGCTGGGTTATTATTCTTTGGTCCAAATGAGCCAGACTGACTGTCTGCATGGTGGGAATATGCCAGATAATTACTTTAACCACGTCTTTCCCTTTAGCTGTGTATACATGGTCCTCGGATTCTAGATAAACTTGGTTAAACCTCATATTGAATAATTACTGGCAAGTGGCCATGTGCTCAGAGTAATTTAATGTTCATCTTTGGTTTCTACAGGGTGCTGGTGACAAAAGCAGGTTTTGTTTATACTCACGTTAGAAAGATTTTCTTTTCATAATTCAAAAGAAAATCTCTGAAACATAAAGAGCACTCAATGAAAAAAAAAACTGGTTTTGATTTCAAGTTTCCCTCAAGAATCACAAACACAGCGCTAAGGAAAAGTTGATGTAGTTTCGCTTTTCGAAACAGAAAGACACTAGGAAAGATGACCAAATCCCTACTGCCTTGCCAGTCAAGGGATTTTTATTGCATTGAAATTACATCTGACATAGTGTTATGCTCTCTTTGGAAAATGAGGACCAGTGTTGCTACATTTTATTACAGAATGTAAATAATATGATGCCCCAGGACTTGCCGTGTCTTGCGGCCCCAGAGTAAATAGAAAGAGCCCTAAATAGAAAGCCCTAGAATGGGAGGCGGAAGATAGGGATCCGAGTTCCGATTGTGTTTTGTACTGGTTTTAGAAGCAGATGTGAGACATTTGACGTATCTCTCTTCTTTTCCTTGTGAAAATAGTATCATCTTAATCTTGCAAAGCATGCTGGGAAGGTTCGAACTGGATCACTTAGGAAATGATTGCATAAGCGGTAGAACACGGAACGGCTTAACGAAATGACAGACTTGGTTTAGGATTTGCATCCTTTTCAAGGGCAGGACACAAAACAAGTCATGCTAGGGGTAACGGTGGGTTAGGAATGCAAGGGAACCTCAGTGAGGAGACAGACAACCTTGGGAATAATTCAATCCGGAAGGAAACTACCTTCACGCAAAGCTATACTTGCCTCTCTTCAATTGCCACAAAGGAAACCTAGGAATTCGAGAGACAGGTGGGAGAAACATGAGAAGGAAGCGAATTCGCAATATGTTTTCCACACTTTGAAAATGTTCCAGCTCTTGGACCCAGCATTTTCCTTCTAGGATCTCTCTGGGGTACACCATGATGAATAGCATTTTTTTTTTTTTTTTTTTTTTTATGGCTGCATGCACAGCATATGGAAGTTCTTGGGCCAGGGACTGAATCCAAGCTGCAGCTGCGACCTCTGCCACAGCTGTGGGAACACCAGGTCCTTAACCACTGCACCTGGCTGGGATCAAACCGTGCCTCTGCAGCAACCCAAGCCACTGCAGTGGGATTCTTAAACCGCTGCACCAGAGCAGGAACTCCTAGTTTTTTTTTTTGTTTTTTTTTTTTAGTTGTACTCTGTTTGACATATAACATTGTATAAATTCAAAGTGTACAACATGCTTATTTGATGCACTTGTATATTGTAATATGGTTGCCATTGTGACAAGAGTCAGCACCTCTCTCAAATCATATATTTATTGTTTCCTTTTTTGTGGTGGGAGTAATTGAGAGCTAGTATCTTGGCAAGTTTGATGATGATAATGCAATATTGTTTATATTCTCTATACTGTGCATTACATCTGCAGGACTTATTTATCTATGAGTTTGTATCCTTAAATAGCATCTTTCCTGATCCCCCTCCCCTGAGCCCTTGGTAACCATCAGTTTACTTTTACAAGTTTGGCTTCTCTAGATGCCATGTATAAGTGATATTGTATAGTATTTGTCTTTCTCTGTATGACTTACCTTACTTAGCCTAATGTGTCAGGGTCCATCCACGTTGTCATAAGAGGCAGTATTTTTTTCTGGAATACTGAATTATATAGAATTTATATATGTACATATATGTTTTAGATATACATATACACACGGCATCTTCTCTATCCATTCACCTGCTGATAAGCACTTAGGTTGTTTCCATCTCTTGGATATCATAAATAGTGCTGCAATAAGCCTGGGAGTACGTATATGTCTTCTATATTCTATTTCCATTTCCTTTGGTATATATCCAGAAGTTGATTTGCTGGATCTAATAAATACTATTAGTATTAGATTATTAATAAACCTAGAAAAATGTCCTCATGTCTAAATGGATAATATTAGGAGAATGATTAAGTAAAAATCATGGTGCAACCATGTGATGATTGTTATATAGCCATGGGCATAATATTAAGATAAATACATAAATGAAGTGGTGAAGTTTTTGTCATAATATTAAGCTAAAAATTAGGAGCTGCCAGTTATATCTATGGTCAATACATAGGTTTTATTTATTTATTTTGGGGAGTTCCCGTCGTGACTCAGTGGTTAACAAATCCGACTAGGAACCATGAGGTTGCGGGTTCGATCCCTGGCCTTGCTCAGTGGGTTAAGGATCTGGCGTTGTGGTGTAGGTTGCAGATGCGGCTCGGATCTCACCTTGCTGTGGCGTCTACCAGTGGCTCCAGCTCAGATTAGACCCCTAGGGAACCTCCATATGCTGCGGGTGTGACCATAAAGAGACAAAATAAAAATAAATAAATTTTAGAATTTTATTGGAGTGTAGTTGACTTACAATGCTGTGAATATAAGCATTTTAAATGAACCCTCAGAAAAATAAAATTCTGGAGTTGCCTCTGAATGTTAAGACGATAGAGATATCTATTAGTTTGCCCTGTTTTATACTTATTTTTTTACGGTTTTCAGATTTTCTATCATGGCTTTCGTGACTGAACACAAACAAGTTAAAAAGAAAAGGTCAGATGGAGTGGACTTTTTTCCTGTGGCTAATAGTGAGTTATGGGGTTGCAACAATCCCCTAAGATTTTGGAATATGTGCATATTGAGTGAATGTACCTTGTAGAAGAACCAGTTATCGGGATTTTTGGAGAGTTCATATTATCCGTTATTTGGATGCAAGAGTTTGATTCTTGAAGGTATTAGAAAAAGCACAATTACCTACTAGAGCACTGTCGATAGTTATTTTGAAATCTTTGTTCTTAATTCAAATGCTATTCTGTGATACAACATGAAAAACATGGGCGGATTAAGACTCAGTAACTTGTTGATATCATTCAATAGTCTTTTTAGTTACTTATCTGAGTTTTACATATAATAGTGGCTTGGAGTATAAAGCTTACACTAAGATGTACGTATATCTCGATTTATGCAGAAAGCCAATTGATATAATTTTTTCTTTTCAGTTATGCATTATGATTATCAACTTACCTAAATTTACTACACAAAGTTCATACTCTATTTTTTAGTTTGTTTTTCTTTATTGAGATGATATTCTGTTTGGGATTATGCTTTAAAGACTCCAGGGAAAATTTACTGTAGCCACGGTGTAGAAACATATGTATTAATGCATGTGTTTAGGAATAAAATAGAACAAGGATTCCGCTCTCTCCTTGTTCTAGCCAGAAAATAATCCCATTCAAGAACATGCTGTCAGTGGAATCAACCTAAATGTCCATTGACCATGAATGGATAAAGATGTGCAATATACTGTCTTGTAGACAAGTTTGCTTTGTATTTCTGTTTTCTCCAAATTATGATGTTCAAGTCTGAATTTGTTTTATTCTTCCACAAACTTGTTTCACTTCTTGTGTTCCCTAACTCTTTAATCTATGCCTTCATCTTTAATTCAGCCTTTTCTCTTTTTTTTCCCATTTTTTAGTTTTATCAAAGTATAGTTGATTTACAAGGTTGTGATTATTTCTGCTGTACAACAAAGTGATTCAGTGATACATATACACACATCCATTCTCTTTCAGATTCTTTTCCAACAAAGAATATCACAGAATATTAGGTAGAGTTTTCTGTGCTAAGCAGCAGGTGCCATTGGCCAAACATTCCATATACTTCGGTGTGCATGTGCCAATCCCAAACCCCCAGTCCATCCATCACCACCCCCTACATGTCCCATTTGGTAACCATAAGCTTTTCCAAGTCTGTAAGTCTGTTTTTGCTCTGCAAATAAGTTAATTTGTATCTTTTTTTTTTATATTCCACATATCACATGATGTTTGTCTTTCACTGTTTGACCAACTTCACTGGTATGATAATTTCTGGGTCCACCCACGTTGCTGCATATAACATTATTTCATTTTTTATGGCTGAGTAATACTCCATTGTATATATGTATATCTTCTTTATCCATTCCTCTGTCAGTGGACATTTAGGTTGCTTCCATGTCCTGGCTGTTGTAGATAGTGCTGCAACACTGAAGTGCACGTATCCTTTCAAAGTATGGTTTTCTCTGGATAGATGCCCAGGATCTATTGAGATTGCTGGATCTCAACATTTTCTCAGAGACTAGATCCTGAGAATTTTATTTCTTAAATATGAATAGACCTTTTCTGCCACCATGTTTATCTGGTCTACAGTATTTCTCACCTGCACTTCAGCTGCCCTTCACAACTAACTCATCATCAATCCATTCCCTACACTGTATATTAGAGCGGTCTTCCAAAATCATGACAATTATATCAGTTAGGTGTTCTTTATGTTGGAAGAAAGTCTAATCTCATCCCTCACTACCATAAGGACATGGCATTTGCGAAGCAAAACTCGTGTGATATAGTTTCAAATTCAGAGGGGCCCTAACCCCTCCGTTCAAAAGGAGATGTGGTCCACTGTAAGAAGGCAGAGAAGGTAAGGCTCTCTCTCAGTTGAATAGATGGTACTGGATTAGAAGAAAATACTCTCCTTAGGAAAATACCGAGTTGAAAGGGACATCTGAGTTAAGTTCAGGGACTGTGTTTGCTGGTCGATAGAGATGTTGAGTATCAAGAATCAACACTATTCAAGAGCACAGGTTAAAAAGGATGCACTCTCAAGGCAGCTGGCCACAGCCAAGAGCAGGGCTTTGTGGCTCAAGCATGTGTTTGAGTGGCTAAAACTTCAAGGTAACTTTTTATAAAGAGGATTGGATAGAAAACAATCAACATGTGAATATGGATTTCAAGGAAATTCCTTGTAGATCTTTATAATGATCCTGCTGTCAGTCCTAATTTTTAATGATAAGCATTTTTACTTACTTTTTGGTTGTTGTTGGTTCTACTGTTTTCTTAAGTGTTTGGTGGAAAATGAGAATCGGCTGAACAAAGTTCTTTTTAGCCTGGTCCCCTGTGAGACTAAAGATTGCATTGTTCGATTCTTAATATTCTCTTTCTGTTGTTTGTTTCTTCCCTTTTATCTTTCCGTTGGATGCCAACCCAAGATCAGAAATGTTTTACCAACATCTGTTTATTATTTTATTTAAATCCAAGGACTGTACACATGCACATTGTTTATAGGTTTGCCTGGAGCCCTCAGATGACTTCCTCACATTTATTCTTGATGATTTGGCTCCAAACCCATCTTTTATATTCAATTTTTTTTTTTTTGCCTTCAAAGTCAAGCATGTTTCTAAGTGGTACTAGTTGGATGATCACAACAGAATTTCAAACAAGGAAATGTTCTATGTTTCATGTTCAGAACTAACAAACACGTCCCATGGTTTATATGAATCCTTTACAATAAAGCCAAAAGGGTGCTAGCTAAAGCACATCCACCACTTACTATGAAAAGTGTGGAGAAATTATGGAATTATATGGGTAATTATGGAAAAAGTCAAGATATCCTTGCCCTCTACCTAATACGTTCATAAATAAATGCAGTACTAGGTATTTCATTTTTAACTTTTAAAATCTTTTAAATATCTCCCTAATAAGCATTTTCTTGAGCAGTGGTAGGTTACTTCATGCATTCAATTATAAGTAAAATATTTCTCGGGTGAAGTTGTAGAGCTGTCTACATTCCATTCCAAATCAGTGAGATTTATCTGTAAACAAACTCACCTTTCTGGTCTGTTAATTTTATTATGAGCTTCCTGATCTAGCCTCAAACCCATGTCTTTCACCTGTGCTTGGTAATTTGTTGGCTGAATCATTAGATGGGATCTGGACTAGAGCTGGCATGGAAGGAAGGATTTCTTTTGTAATTTTAGGGTCAAATTAGAAATACAGATTTCTACATTATCTAGTAAGGGGGGAATGGAGGTCTTAATTCAGTTAGGCAATTCTGATTAATATAATTTTCCAAATTATCTGAATAATAAAGACAGAGTAGATTTGTCTTGGCACAAACTAATGTATGCAGCATGTTAAATTAACCGTGTTAGTATCTCCTCCATCACTCTACTGTACAACTCAAAAGCATGGTCATTATTTTAAAAACAGAAAATATATTAGTGTGAAACAAAGATGGTAAAGGGTTTTAATTTGTGTTTCTTAAATTTGTTTTTCTTCTTGTAGATAGCTAGATGGTAGGTATTTGAAGGAAAATCACATATTGCTCAACCCCAATAGCTTAAAAAAAAAAAAAAACTAGAACAACTCTCCTTGGAGCTTGTAATTGAAAAGTTTTAGTTCCTGAATCACTAAGTTGTTATCATAGACAGTTAAAATACTCCTATGGTTATGGTTTTTTTGGCTTTGGGAAAATGCGAACAGTCCCTAACTGACCAAAAATTTACACTGCAAATATTTTTGCAAAATTAAGGATAGCCCTTTTGGACAGTTTGATGATCATTATTAAATCTTCCACCCATTATTTAGTTTGAATTTGGATATTGTTTGTGTTTGTGGGTTTTTGGAAAAAAAATGTGCTTTACTCTCCATAAACTGTGCTATTAGACTGTCAAAATATATGTTTAGGTTTCAAGGAATCACCATGAACTTTTGTTTTACAGTTTAATATTGGCTCTGACCTATTTCTTTCAAAATCATAGAGGCATTGCAAACCATCTAAGAGAGATGTCTCAGCTCACACAGCTAGAAAGGAATACAACTGGTCAGTTTTGACCCAAGAACCCAGCAGAAGTGGCATAATCTAATTTAGTCTAAGACTGACAGATTTAGAAAGGAGTAAAAGAAAATAACCCGCTCCATTCTTATGCCAACAATTTCCATTCTTCCAGCTTTGTAGAGTTGGAAGACCATAGGTTTCAGAGTCAGAGAAAGCTGAATTCAAACTCCAGTTTACTGGCTGTGTGACCTGGGGCTACTTATCAAACTTTGCCGAGACCTCACTTATTCTCTTGTAAAATGGGGTGGAACAAGTATAATTATTGAATAACATAATCAGTGTTTGCAGAGCCCCTGCCGTAGAGTGAATGTGTGATGAATGATGAATTTCATTCTTCATACCTAAAATTCTAAGCTTGTTGTCTTAATGTCATGGGGCATTGTTTGGATTTGGGTTGAAAGTTTGGTATCTGTCGCCCATTGTCACAGGAGAAATAAGTGAATATAGTTACCCTCTGTTCTCAGCTGAGGGCTGTTTAGCTTTTCAGGGGATATCTGGCAATGCCCAGAGACAGTTTTGGTGACCAGCAGGGAAGGGAAGGAGGTGCTGCTGGTCTCTGGTGGTTAGAATCCAGAGAGGCCGCTAAGTTTCCTACAACGCACGGTGTGGACATCACAGCAGTGTATGACGATGAATGAAGCCAAGGCTGGGAAATCCTGGAATCCCGTGTAAAACATTCCAGACTTCTTCACCCCCAATTACCCGATGATAAAAAATGAATTCTCAATATCCATGTGATAAATTCAATTGAAATTATAGTGTACATTTAATTATATTCAATTCAACTAATGTGACTGCTTGCTTCAGAAGAAGTTTGCAGGTACACTGTTTAATTTTCATATGTTTTGTATCATATTAAATATAATTATGTTACACTACAGATAGAAATTTAAGATGTAATTATGAATGTCATAATCCAAGAAATAGTTTAAAATTTTGCTTGTAGAATCTGTGAGTTCACCTAGTCCTTACTGATCTTAGCTTAGGAATATATATCTATATTATATAGATTATATACTTATAGGTTTTATATAACTAGATCTGCTAACACAATACATTCTCTATATACCTTAAAATGGCTCTGAGGAAAAAAATCTGCCATACATAATATTTGAACTAGTCACTTAAAAATTAAAACAAAACAAAAACAAAAACTTTTCAAGTCTTTGAAATGCTGCTCTTGGAGGAAATGCCTAGAAAAAAACAACTTTGGCATTTTCCACACTCTTCTTGTTCAGGAAACCACTTAGAATTTACAAGATTTATTCTATATATCTGAAACAAAATACTTTTTGTTTCATCAGGTTTCTTTGAAAGATATTTGTTTTCAAGATGTTTGCCACCACTTGTGAGTAAAAAAATACAGAGCTTTTTCATACTGGAGACTTTTTGTTCTGCTGGCCCCCAAGGCAGGCATTCTGAATTAGGTGATTCAGGAGGAATTTTTCTTTCCAGATTTATTAAATGTTAAACCAGCTTAGGCCTCTTCCAAGACTACAGAGACTGATTACAAATTTCCTAAGCTGGATATGAATTTAAAGTGCTGAAAATTTCTCTTCATAGTAGATTCTTCATCGTTTAGAAATTTTTTTTCTCAGAAAGGAAAGAAAAAAGGAGATATCTTTTCCTGTTGTGAGAGGGTTTCAGATTCCAAATCTAATATTTCTACACCGCTAAAGTATGCTCTGAATTAGAGTTAAGAAAAAATAATAAATAAATACGTCACCTTTCATCTGAGACTTCTAAGAGCATTGTGATTATTAGAGAATTTTCACAGCCTCACCCCAGGAGACCCAAACTAGAGTCAGAACCTTGAAGAAAACTGTGAATGACATGTTTTTTTTAAAAAAATGGGTAATGACTGTAAATCTGGTTATCTGTGGTATATTGTTGGTGAAACTGGCCAAAATAATAGTCCTTCCTTTATCTATAGCTTTGGTTTGGTCCCTCTTATAATGGTTCTTGATTTAGTCAATGAAACTATAACAGATTTGATGTAATCAGAGACTTGAAAAGTTGCTTGCATTTTGGGACTTGGAAATGCTGTGATCACCAGTATCATGTGACCAAATCTTGATGAGGTTGAGACCTGTGACCCAGTCCCCACTTCCCACACCCCCTCCCCCAAACCACCCAGCCCCGGCCATACTGGTCCAAACTTGAAGAACTAGTCAGTTGATCCACAGATCTATGAAAGTCAATAAACAGTAAGTATTTTGAGTGGCTACGTGTTAGGGTGGTTTGTTACAGAGCAAAAACTTTGACATTATCCCTGGATATTTAATCCTTAAGGTTAAAATATTCGTGTGGACACAGCTGGACTTTGTGAAACTTCCTATTCTATGATTTAGCTTTTAACAGAGTGAGGTGAACTAGTGTTGGGTGGAAAGAGAGCTTACACGGGAATCTGAATCCGGGTTGTGTCTCTTGTTCTTCTCATTGTCGGTTGGAGAACTTAAAAGGAATGAACTGACCTGTGCCTCAGTTTCTTTCCCAGCTTTCTTTTCCTAAATCTATCAAGGGCTGGGTCCCTCAGGGTTCTGTCTCCAGCCATGATTTTCACACTTGGTACAGCTTCTCTTTGGGAGCTAATCAGTGCATGATTTCAACCACCTCTATACACGCAGACCTCCGTTTCTGAAGCTCAGATCTTCTTTTCCCTGACTTGCACTCAGCAAATCTTCCTTACTTGCATAGCATCTCCAACAGGCCATTCAAGCTTCAGAAGAAAAAAAAAAAAAAAAGGCTTCAAAGAAAGGGAGGGAGGGAGGAAAGATGGAAAGGAAGGAGGAAGGAAAGATGAAAGGAAGGAAGGAAGAGAGAGAGACAGAAATGGTTTCCCCCTTCACCTTAGTCTTATTTGGCATTCTGTATCTTGACTGAGAGCACCGCCCTTTTCCTAGGTGACAGAAGACAGCACTGGGGCAATCCCTCCCATTCTTATCTCTTCCTTAGTCTTAAATGCAATCACTTATCAAGACCTACTGATTTATCTTTTAATTATTTCCGAAATTCATATACTTCTCTCTGTCCCTTTTATGACCGCCTTTTCTTTACATCTTTTGTAAAATACTGTGAAAATATTTCGGATGGCCTCCCTGCAAACAGCCACATTCTCTTCAAAACCATTATATCAACCAGGGTAATCCCTCCAAAGCATAAATGGGGTACTGTCACACCTTATTCCTTCTTGCATAGGATCTTTCAGTTGGTACATCATCTCCTTCAAGTTAAATTCCAACTGCCTAAATGTCACAAAGATCCCACTGAGTTGTTCATATTGTTTTTGTTTTCTCTTTTCTTTCTTCTTTCTTCCTTCCTGTCTTTCTCTCTCTTTCACTTTTCCTTTAAAGTAGAGGGATAAGAAAGAACATGAGTTTGGTTTTAAGTAAATTATTGATAACAGAGATATATCTGAACAGAGATGTCTAAGAACTTGGGATAATGGGCCTGGAGTCCCAGTGAAAGGATCAGAATGGATGTGCAGAGAGCATACTTGACCTTCCATGGATGACTACGGGAATTTTCACAGCCAAGAACATGAGATGTGTCAATATTTAAAGAATAGGTGCAAGATGGCAACCTGCAAAGCAATGGGAATGAATGGTCAATGAATGTTTAAAAAAAAACACCCACCGTGTCACAGTGGAAATGAATCCGAGGAGTTTCCATGAGGATGCCAGTTCTATCCCTGGCCTCCTTTACTAGGTCACGGGTCCAGTGTTGCTGTGAACTGTGGTGCAGGTCACAGACGCAGCTCAGATCCCTCATTGCTGTGGCTGTGAAGTAGGCCAGCAGCTGCAGCTCGGATTCGACCCCTAGCCTGGGAACTTCCATAGGCTGCAGGTGTGGCCCTAAAAAGCAAAAACAAAACAACAAAAACAAAACATGAGAGATTGTGATATAGTTTCAGAAACACAGGAGAGAAGTATTTTAAGGAGAGAGCACCTAAGTTTCCCTGCTCCTGGAATTTCACGAAGGGCGAGAATTGTGATGTACCTTCTGGTGACGGCCGCATACTGGCCCAGCTCAGAAGGTTCAGAAGGACCATCCATCGCATGAGTTTGCCCCTGAGACAAAGATGGCAGACACGACAGTAACTGTCATGTGCTTTCGTAAAATTACTTTTGATGACTAAGAGGTTTACAGTGATGGGTTTGTGTCTATTCAAATTTCATGGAAGAACATGCCAATGTGTTGACATATTGTCAGAGAAGTAGAGAGTAACTAGAAGCATTGAGGGAATAATTAGTGTATGTTTTCCCGCAACTAAACAGGAATAGAGAAAGAGGATTCTGAGCATCTTTTGAAGTCTGAACTACTCGCGAATCAAAGACCAAAACAAGGGGACACATTTAAGGGCCTGTATTTATAGGAGTTTTTAATCTCGTAGCCCTTATATTATTCAGGGTTCTAGAAGGAATGAGCAGAGGCATCCAGTGGAGGTTTGGGGGAGAATTTCAGGGATGGACTGTTTGCAGAAGTGCAGGCAGGTGTAATAAGGAAACCAATGAGCAAAGCTGAGACTTCCAGGAGTGCTGGGAGGCTTACCACATCAGGGTCTCAAGGAGCAGAGGGTGAGCACAGGATCTAGGGAAGGTGGTGGAAGGAAGAAGGAGACGAGCCTTCCAACAGGAATTAAGGTTTGGGGAAGTGTCATCGCAGGTGCTGATGTCCAGATAGAACAGGGAAGAAGTATTTGGGCTAGTCTTATTCTCTTCTTGGCCAACCAAAGCAGAAGCCAGAAGGCAAGGAAGTTTGAGGGGTGCCTCCCTAGGGCACAGGACTTCCAGGGTATAGGACAGGGCCAAAAAGGAGAACACATGCATATGGAGGGGAAAAGAGAGAAGTGGCGATACAGCTTTTATACCTAAGCGTGATACACGCTACACCCTCTTCTCCCCTGACCATACAACAGCAAGTTCAGAGCAGGGTCAAAAGGCAGCCACCCAAGGTATTGACATCTGAAAATTTGATCTCTAATCTTTTTTGTTTTCAATGGAAGTTCCTGGGCCAGGGATTGAATCCGAGCTACAGCTTCGACCTTCGCTGCAGCCAGATCCTTTAACCCACTAAGCTGGGCCGGGGATCAAACCCTTGCCTCTGCAATGACCCGAGCCGTTGCAGTCAGATTCTTTACCCACTATGCCACAGCAGGAACTCCTTGACCTTTAGTCTTAAATTCAAAGACAGAAGGGTGCAGTGCCTGAGTCTGGAGGTTGATTCACTGGGGTTTGAATTCTGCTGCTACCGTGCACAGCTACATTATAGGCAGGTAACCTAACCTGAGCCTCAGTTTAACCAGTTGTAAAAATGGGACAATAATAAATTCTGCAGAAGATTTACAAGAATGCTTGACACGTAAATTCCAGTTCCCTTTATTTTTTTCCTAGAAAGATCACTGTTGCTCACCCTTGCCCTTTAAAAATGTACCACTGCCTTTCAAAATATGCAAAACTGCCTAAGTGAAAATCCCTAAATCACAAGCAGTAAGCTCCTGATGTTTCCCATCTTCACTCCCAAGGACTTTTTCTTTCTCAGTATTTCAAAGTTATAAATAAACCCCGCTTTCATGTGCACTTGTGGCCTTTTAGAGATTGGTTCACTAATTCTTATTTTTCTTCCTCAGAGTTCTCACATGCCCACACACCAAGACACACACATCTTTTCTTCTGTCTTGTAGGCATTAGTTTCCTATCAAATGCAGTTCAGCACCAAATCACAACTTCCAGGCGAAAGGAGATCAAGAAGAAGGACCTTTCAAAAATCACTGGATTGTGTGCTTACAGAAATACCACCTGGCCTTTCACTATTAATCAGATCCATTTGCATGCCTCTAATATTCTGTAGACTCTTATCGTAACTGGTACTAATTCTGTCTTTTGGAGGTTGTGAATTCCATAAGATCCTGTGGCCTGAAAGTGCCTGGGCAGAATCTAAAAATGTGCATGTTTGATGTAGTTTGTGATATGAGGAAACAATCTTATAGCCTTAAAATCCTTCATGAAATTAAATATTATCTTAAGAAATCCTAATTAACTTAATCTCCAACTCCATCTTCACTTTCTTTTCTGTGACTTCATTCTAGGCTGGCCTGCCTATGACCTGGAGCACATTGGCTTCACATTAGATTAAATGTTCCTAAAGCCTCACAAAAATAACCTTTTAATTACCTTTTAAACTCTATAAAGAGAATGCACTTTTTAGTGTGACATCATTTGATGATGGTTTTAGCACGCTCATTTGATTCCTCTGCTGCACAAATTTATCTTAGTTTACCTGGATAACCAACCAGATGTTGAAATATTAAAATGGGGTTACATTTTAATATTCCTGGTACATTTCTGCTCGTACAAAGAGGTTGCAAACAAAGAATGCCTCAGTGTTCCCAGCACAGTGTTGAATTTATCGATCGCGTTTTTATTTTATTTTTTAAAAATATTATTGGAGTGTAGTTGACTTACAATGTTGTGTTAATTTCAAGTGTATAGCAAAGTGAATCAGTTATACGTGTACACATGCTCATCCTTTTTTCAATTCTTTCCCCATGTAGCTTATTACAGCACATTGAGTAGATTTCCCTGTGTCGTACAGCAGTTCCTTGTTAGTTATCTACTTTTTGTATATGGTAATTCTGTCCTTATTTTATAGTGTCTGGCAAAGAACATCAAGAGTAATAATCTAGTTAGCACAGTAACAACATTTCTGAGGGAGCAAAAGTTACCTTAGAGACTCCATGGCAAAGTGATCATTTTTAAAGTTATTAAAATAGTGTCAAAGCAAGTTTACAGTGACACATCCAAGTGGTTCTATGAACCCCAGATCTGCCATATAATAAAGCCAATACCGCGTTTCACAAAGTGGTACTTTATTTTCCCCTGAAGATCATGTATGGCCCAAAAATGAAAGTGTGGTTGATCAGCTTGAAAATGACAAACTGAAAAAGTGCCAAGTTTGAGGTTTTATCTTCGTCATTGCGACCATAAGTGAAAGCAGAAATCTCACGGATTTACCTGTTACTTAATTGTTCAATCCATGTTAATCGGTCAACAGTTATATGTTTTTATCTTTTTCTTCTTTTGGTCTTTTTCCCTTTTCTAGGGCCGCACTTACAGCATGTGGAGGTTCGCAGGCTAGGGATCTAATCGGAGCTGTAGCCGCTGGCCTACACCACAGCAACGCGGGATCTGAGCTGCATCTGCAACCTACACCACAGCCCATAGCAGCACCAGATCCTTAACCCACTGAGCGAGGCCAGGGATCAAACCTACAACCTCATGGTTCCTAGTCGGATTCATTAAACACTGAGCCATGACGGGAACTCCTTTTTTTTTTTTTAACTAAAAGAAGCCTAGTCGAAGTTGATCCTATAAACAAATAGAAACCTGGCTTGTTTTTACATATAGTGATTGAATATAAAATGTAGACTTGAGAAAGCCGACTTATTCAGCAATATTTTTAAGTTATATGTTCTAATCACTGGGCAGACATTGGAGGATAAATACACAGGAGTCAGGAGTTCCCATCATGGCTCAGCAGGAACGAATCTGACGAGCATCCGTGAGGATGCAGTTTCAATCCCTGGCCTGCTCAGTGGGTTAAGGATCCGGCATTACCGTGAGCTGTGGGTGTAGGTCACAGACGCGGTTGGAATCTGATACTGCTGTGGTTGTGGCGTAGGCCAGTGGCTACAGCTCCGATTCAGCTCCTAGCCTGGGAACCTCCACATGCCACCAGTGTGGCCCTAAAAAGCCAAAAAAAAAAAAAAAAAACACACACACACAAAGAGTCAGATTTAAATTGCTCAAGAACCTGGGGATATTTCCTATAAAATAAAGTTGACTGCCATAGGATTCAACAGTAGTGCATTTATTCTGGCTGCGCTGGCCTGAAAAGTCTAGTGAGAAAGAGTGGCCTTTGAGCTTGACTTTGAATGGGGGGAGGCTGTTGGTCATCTGGGGTGAGGGACAGTCATTCCAAATGTAGAAAAGTGGCGAGGTGTTTAGTGAATGACGAGTGGTAAAGTGTGGCCAGAAACAAGAGCTTCGTGATAGAATTCTGCGTCAGCATGGCAAGTGGATTCTCTGTGTGATGTTCTTGGATTTGTGCTTTTAAATCATAATTCCTATGGATATTGAATAGATGAAAGAGGAGAGACTGATTGCATCAGTCCATCAGAAGCTGACCTGATGGTCCAAGTTACTGTCACCAGATTTGTTTGCTCGCAAACCCATGATCAGAATTAAAAAAATGAAAACACACCACACACGCCCAAACGGGTATATTTACTTTTTCATAGTTTTCTGTACACATATGACACATACATATGCATAAATATAATTACTTCAGTATATGATGTACACTATCAAACCACACATATACATAGATTTTTTTTTTTTTTAAAGATGAAGTAAAGTTTAGCGGAAGGCTTTTTCTTACTGGGCCCCCAAGATATTTTGGAGTATCTCCTGCCACAAGTGCACAGTTCTTTGGTCATCCCCAGGCGAAGTGATACATAACAGAAGCAATAAGGGCTGTAAATAAGACAGAAAAAGGGATTGATGCGAAAGGCATTGCCGTGATTACAGTTGCAGATGGCAGACGGATGGGAGATTAAATGCAGGAGTCTAAAATGGATAAATAGGTCAAGGTCACGAAACTAAATATGGGGGAGGCATCAATGAAAAAGAGTGAGAACCTTCAGAAATCGCCTCCTTCATAAAACGTACTAGAACACAGGCAACCCTTCTGGTAGTAAACTTCTATAGAACTCTGGAAGTTGACTAGAAGGTTGTTGTTACAATCTGGGCAATATTTATTCAGCAAGTAATGACGAGTCTCAGAAAGAACAGTGAGTCTTGTAGCCTTTTAACTCATCATTTGTTGCCAGTTCAAATAGCCAATGCAGGAGCCTTTCTCTCACTGGCTGTCCTTGTAGCGTATGACATCATGAATCTCCTGGTGACCTACACTTTGCCTAAATGATATGATGCAACATTATCTCTATTGTACTGCTGTTTCTTCTTTGTTTATTTGTCACACCTTAAATGTTGATATTCCCCCAAGAGGATGACATATAGCCTCTTCTTTTTATCACTTTATAGTATCTGGTTGGTATTCCATTCAATCAGATGGCCTTGCTCAATATCTGTGTGCTGGTAATTTCTAATTTGGTATATTTGGACCCAACATCTATGTTCAAGCAATTTTTTTTTTTGTCTTTTTGCCTTTATCTAGAGCCGCACCTGCGGCATATGGAGGTTCCCAGGCTAGGGGTCTAACAGGAGCTGTAGCTGCCGGCTTTCGCCACAACCTCAGCAACGCGGGATCCGAGCCGCGTCTGCAACCTACACCACAGCTCATGGCAACGCCAGATCCTTAACCCACTGAGCAAGGCCAGGGATCGAACCCGCAACCTCATGGTTCTTGGTCAGATTCGTTAACCACTGAACCACGAAGGGAACTCCCCAACATCTATGTTCAAGGCTCATATCTTTTTGAACATCGAAGCACACATTTTAATAATCATAACACATTTATGATTTTGGCTCTCTCAGCTCTCAGAATGCCCTTATTTCCAGAATCACAGTTCCAAGCTCTTTAGTCATTGATGGTCTTAGCCCCTTCCACAGGTGTTTGGTTCATTTGGAATGTATTTAATACCTTGTGCTGAAACTTTTTTTAATAAATATGTGTCCGTATGTTCCATTACTGTTTGCTTTGCGCACACACATCATTGTCGGAGTCCTGGAAAGACATTTTAGGAAACTTCTTAGTAACTACCCAGCATAGGAAATGAAGGAAAAAAAGTAACTCTAGTCATTTTATCTGTTCGGGAGTTTACCCTGGTTTAATCAAAGCAAGCAGAGTTTCAACCCTGGCATCTTTAGCATCATAAGCATGTTCTATTTATTGAACATGTTGAAAAAATTAATGAATAAAGGATCAGAACAGTCAATGAGATCAATGGTTTTTAGGATATTTACAGAGTCGTATGAGTACCACCACTGCCTAATTTTAGAACCTTTCCATCACCCTAAAAAAAAAAAAATGTCTAACTCATTAGTAGACATTTCTTTCTTCAGCCTCCCCTCTCCTGGGAGAAATAGCAAATTTCTCTTAGTCTCTCATGGCTGCTAAAAACTCAAAAATATGATTCTGTCTTTAAAACTCAGAAACTAAGACTAAGTTTATTTTTCATTTGTGAATTTAAGAATTCTACTCTGAAAGCAGTAATGAAGAAATATCTTGAAGGGTGACAATGTACTTGTTGATGTTCTAAGAAATTCAAATAGTATTTGACCAGGCATCGGATCTATAAGTGCCCCATGAATGAGTGAGCTTTCCAACACATTTTCAGAGGAACTTTGTAGATCATGAAGACTATGCCAGCAATACACGTATGGCGTCTTTAACTCTCAGGGCTTAATCTATAAAATATCTTCTACTATTTTCAACCACACTTCCTGTTAATAGTTTATCAGACATACCCTACTTGGTACTATGTGTTTGGTATAAAGCCAGTTAAAAGAAAAAACAAAGATGAATAAGACAAAACATGCATTTTCAATTGATGCCCTGCCGAGAGGTTAATCTTTTTTGAAATCTCCCCATCTTCTAAAGCTCTTCATTGAAGTCTTACCTGATTTTCATCCAAGCGTAAGGACTCTTAAAATCAATTAATTGACTGAAATCATCTACTCTTGAATTTCCAAAACCCTCCAATGAATCTTTTTTGTATTTTTAATTGTTATATACATACATTGAACTTTCTCCTTTGTCTAACAGTATAAATCATTTGTGAATAAGAATTGTACTATATTTTTAGTCTAGCTTCCTGTGCTTCTCATTTTTAGCATCTCCTGCAACTGCAATCAGATCAGTTATTTGTTTGATGCCTAGCTTCCTTGACAAAATATAAACTCCATAAACTTAGAGGTATGTGACTTATTGATCCTTGAATCTCCATCAGTCGGAGCAGAACACAAGTGTTAAACAACCCCAAACTATTTTTGACTGTATGTATGCATGCTTTTCCCTCGCAGAGCCTGTTGAAAACCTAGTATTTGTTTGGCTCTGAAGTAATCTGTGAATTGATTTTTAATAGACGACTGAAGCCCTTTCTAGCCTCAAGTATGCTCGTAAGTCAAGTTTCTTTTTTCCCTTCCTGAGCTGTTCAGACAAGTTGGTGATCAATGAGATCTGAATATTGGTTTCTGTCAATTTGCTCCTTACGCTGAGGTATGAACCCGAGGTAAACTTTAACTCTATGTGGCACAAATGAACCTATCTATGAAACAGAAACAGACTCACAGACATGGAGAAGAGCCTTGGGGTTGCAAGGGGGTGAGGGAGGGAGTGGGATGGATGGGGGGTTTCAGGTTAGTAGATGAAAACTGTTAGATTTAGAATAGATAAGCAGTGAGGTCCTACTGTACAGTAACTATATCCAGTCTCCTGGGATAGTTATGATGTAAAGGAATATTTTTAAAAAGGAATGTATATATATGACTGAGTCACTTTGCTGTACAGCAGAAAGTGGCACAATATTGTATATCAACTGTACTTTAATAAAACAAGAAACAAACAAAACCCTTTAACTTAGCTTTGTAGCCCAAGCACATGGTTTTTTCTTTCTACATCGGGTTTTGTAGTAACTTGTTATTCTGTTTCTTTCTTTATTCTTATTTTCTTTTGTTGGCATTTTTTTTCTTTTGATCTTAGCACCAAAAGCAATCAGAGACTATCTTGAGTTTGAGATAAGAATGGTGTTTGGTAATGTTTATGCCTCAGGAGTCTGGTTGATTAGATTTGATTCTGCACTTGACCAGGTTATGACTTCCAATAAATTATGAAAATGCCTTCATCTTCATCTTAACATGACAATAACAATAATGTCCATCTCACTAGATTGCTGTGAGTAGTTTAAACAGCATAAATTAATCAGCAATAATAACAATGACCAAAGTTGATGATTATTGCTGTTATCATTTACTGCATTAAATGAGGAAACTGACCATTGGCATAACAGTACTTTCATGTGTATGAGAACACTGAAATCCAATAGGAGAAAAACAGATACTTGCAGATTGCTTTTGCATTTCCTTGCATTTGTCTCCATGGTGCCAAGACCATTTCTGTAAGGTAAGCCATCAGCCCCAGGTTTTCAATGAAAGATTATTCACTCTGGGAGCTCAGTTCCTGCATTATTCATGTCATTCTGCATGCAGCTAGATTTATGTGTCAGGAAAAACATACAAATGGAATCCGATTTACTTGCACAAGTTCCTGGACCATTTGATTTATGTTTGAGTAAATAAAGACATATGTCTTATAGGTATTGGCTTCTCTTCTCTTTAGAAATGTAAGTGCAATGCTTCAAGTTCTTTTCTTGGCAGGCATGGACTTTTGAAGTTTTTCAAGCAATGCAGTCTCAAATCATACACTTTCAATTTTCAGCTGTGTTCATTTTACTTTTGTGTTGGCACTCAGCACTTTCAGTACCAAGACAATGGAAAATCTACAGCTCTTGCAACACTGAAAAAAGTTCCAGAGTTCCAGTAGTTGAAGTACAAGTCATAGAAGTTTCTAAAATAGGAATTTCCAATGTAAAACCTCATCCAGTCTTCCTTTCGTGTCACTTCAGCCTATAGTGTATTTAATACTGCCAATAACTCTTCCTCCAGAGGGCTCTAAATCGGCCAGAGTACTTTTCACATAGCCTTGCTGCTTTCTATTCATTGTGCATGAGCTTCTCAGGGGAATGTAGAGCTTGGGAGTTATTTTCTTGAACTTTTTAATCAAGTTATTGATTTTTTAATCAAATTTAAAAACAAAGTTCTTGGATAATTAAAAAAAATTCATTATCAGTCCTTTTCAAAGATGTCAAGGTCACAGAAAAAAAAAAAAGACTAGGAACCTCCAAAGAATGAGACATGGCAACTAAATGTGATGCATTCACATGAATTGGATCTTCAAACAGAAAACAGGTTAATAATCGAAAAAGTAATGACTTTCAAGTGAAGTTTGGGGTTTATTGAACAGGTATGCCAGTGCTGGCTTTGTGGTTCTGACAAATACATGAGGGCATTATGAGATAACATTAGGAGAAAGTGAAATGGGTGAAAAATCTATGGGAACTCTCTGTACTATCTTTGCAAATTTTTTCTAAATCTAAAAGTATTTAAAAATAGAAAGGTCTATTAAAAGTGAAACAATAAAATTCTTTAGGACATGAAATGCAAAAATAATGAATCTTTTTCTTTTACAGACAATTTTACATAAATAGACGAAATCTCCAAGTAATATACTAGCCACTTTCTTTCCTCTTGTCTCTTGATGTCTAAATTTTATGAACTCAAAAAAAGTATTACTGAGCCTGGTTATGGCAATAACACTTCTTGAAAATCACCCAGTGTGAATGAATGTTTATTTGGTGGTTCATGTTACCTAGAGCTCCTTTGGCTGTTAGTTTCTGTAAAAAGTATGTGCCACCAAAACCTGAAAACATATTTTACCAGCAGATATGTTGGCAGGTTTATTGAATCTTTACAATTTAAGTCATAATTTTAAAGTCAGGACTATTTTTGAGTTAGGATTAATGAAGGCCAATATGTAAAACAGCTTTCGTTTAAATGTCACATTTTCTATAACAGTAAGAGGAACAGAGGGTTATTTGGATTTCTTGTTTAAAATATTAAAAAGTACCTGTACCATTAAACAACCCGATATAGATCACTGCACTTTTATGTACCCCCATGAAAGTTTTCTTTTAAGAGTATTTAAAGCTAAGGATAGCTTTTTGAAGTCATCTTTAGAATTGAAATGTGTTCAATAGATGGTGTTCCTGGGGTGACACAGTGGTAGTGAATCCCACTCATGAGGGTGCAGGTCCGATCCGTCACCTCGCTCAGCGGGTTAAGGATCTGACATCGCTGTGAGCTGTGGTGTAGGTCACAGACGGCTTGGATCTGGTGTTGCTGTGGCTGTGGTGTAGGCTGGCAGCTGCAGCTCTGATTCTACCCCTAGCCTGGGAACTTCCATATGCCCCTAAAAAGCCAAAAATAAAAAATAAAAAAAGGAAGAAAAGAAAAAAAAAGAAATGCATAAAGACGCTTCTGTTTAAGATTAGGCTGACATTTATATTAAATCAAGTAACACCTGACAAAACAGTATTGGGTTGTGCAAATCTAAGAACCAAAGCATTACTCTGGGTGGAGTATAAACAGGGAAATAGATAATATTTTCATTCACTAAATATAATTCTTAAACAATTATTTTAGAAAATTAGAGGTCTCAACTAAAGGAATATAAATGTACTATACATTTGTTCAGTAGCTGTTTGTCATATCCACACTACTTTTAATGAAATCCATAAATTTTGCACAGATACATATGAAGATATATTGCACAATGTTACTGAAATACCAGTTTAGGTATACATTAAAATATTTTTCTTAAAAACCTCAGTCATTCTGAGTATCAAATGTCTAGCATATTTTACAGAGAAACTAGTAATGATTATATGCAAACAACAAAGAAAACCCTAAAGCACCTAAGTTCAGTCAGATTTGTGAGTGAAATCTATGATAAAATACAACTGAACTTAATTAGGGTTAGAGTTATATTTTTCTGCCTCATAGCTTATTGTCATGTCAAGAAGGGCCTATAATTTAAATTTTCCAAATTGTATATGAAAAGAGAAATTGAATCCTACAGTTAAAGTTAGCAAATGGCGTAATTTTCGTTCAGACTTTAGTTGCTTTTGTCATCACAAATATTCTTGGAAAATAACACCCATGCACCAGTTATGGAGTTGAACATAAATTTCCCCAGATTCTACAGTAAATATTTTGGAAACCAAATATCTGCACATGAAAATTATAGTCTTATGTTCATGAAACAATAACTTTTTCCCTGTTGGTTATAACTCAGCTAATAAAATGCTTATTCTCTATTGAGCACCTTTAAAACCAAACCAGGGGAGTTCCTGCTGTGGCGGAGTGGGTTAAAACTCCAACTGCAGCGACTCAGATTGCTGTGGAGGTGCGGGTTCGATCCTTAACCCTGCACAGTGGGCTGAAGGATCAATGTTGCCGCAGCTGTGGCATATATTGCAGCTGCAGCTTGGGTTCAGTCCCTGGCCCAGGAGCTTCCATATGGTGTGCATGTAGCCATTAAAGAATATTAAAAATTAAAAAAAAATCAAGCTAGAATCAATTTAAAAATACACCTTTGTCAATGACTCCAATATATGGTACTCTAAGCTTTATAAAGTTGAGACAACTGATTATGTAATAGCTGTAGAAACATTAATATAAAGTTATGTAGCATCATCTGAATTCAGAATCATGGGAGTCTTCTTAAAAATGGTATAAGACCTTTTGAGGTGTTATACTCACCTTAATACATTTGAATTCCTGTTCTACATTTTCATGGACTGAGTGTGCTTACAATGTTTAGAAGAAAATAATACATGGGTAGTTGAAACTACATGATCCTTACCACCATAATATAAAAGGGAGGGCAAAGTTATAGCCCTTTTTAACAGGTGTAATGGAAAGATACAGCATAAGAGTCTCACTGAAGACATGCCCCTTATGCATCTTTCCATTAGGGTATATCTTGCTTGTCTTTTTTTTTTTTTCATCATAGCTGGTTTACAGTGTTCTGTCAATTTTCTACTATAAAGCATGGTGACCCAGTTACACATACAACTATACAATCTTTTTGCTCACATTATCATGCTCCATCATAAGTGACTAGACATAGTTCCCGGTGCTCTACAGCAGGATCTCGTTGCCTATCCATTCCAAAGGCAATAGTCTGTATCTATTAATCCCAAATTCCAAGTCCATCCCACTCCCTCCCCTCCCCCTTGGCAACCACAAGTCTGTTCTCCATGTCCATGATTTTCTTTTCTGTGGAAAGGTTCATTTGTGCCCCATATTAGATTCCAGATATAATTGATATCATGTGGTATTTGTCTTTCTGACTGACTTCACTTAGTTTGAGAGTCTCTAGTTCCATCCATATTGCTGCAAATAGCATTATTTTATTCTTTTTCTATGGCTGAGTAGCATTCCATTGTGTGTATATACCACATCTTCCTAATCCAATCATCTGTTGATGGGCATTTAGGTTGTTTCCATGTCTTGGCTATTGTGAATAGTGCTGCAATGAACATGCGAGTGCATGTGTCTTTTTCAAGGACAATTTCGTCCAGATATATGCCCAAGAGTGGGATTGCTGGGTCATATGGTCATTCTATGTATAGTTTTCTAAGGTACCTCCATACTGTTTTCCATAGTGGTTGTATTAACTTACATTCCCACCAACAGTGCAGGAGGGTTCCCTTTTCTCCACACCCTCTCCAGCATTTGTTATTTTTGGGCTTATTAATGCTGGCCATTTTGACTGGTGTGGAGTGGTACCTCATGGTAGTTTTGATTTGCATTTCTATAATAATCAGTGATGCTGAGCATTTTTTCATGTGCTTGTTGGCCACCTGTATATCTTCTTTGGAGAAATGTCTATTCGGGGCTCTTGCCCATTTTTCAGTTGGGTTGTTGGCTTTTTTGCTGTTGGGTTGTATAAGTTGTTTGTATATTTTAGTGATTAAGCCCTTGTCAGTTGCATCATTTGAAACTATTTTCTCCCATTCTGTAAGCTGTCTTTTTGGTTTTCTTGGCTGTGCAAAAGCTTGTCAGTTTGATTAGGTCCCATTGGTTAATTTTTGCTTTTATTTCTGATGCTTTCAGAGACTGACCTGAGAAAACATTTGTTAGGCTGATGTCAGAGAATGTTTTGCCTATCTTGCTCATTTTTGATCTGAGTACCAAGAGCTAAGAAAGTCTGAATAGCTCGATTTCGCTTTCTTTAAATTATTATTTTTATTTCTTTGAATTACACCAGTCTTTTCAATGAGTATACCCCTCTTTGGAATTATATCTGGCTAACTGCGGATGGCAAAGTTTTGGACAGCATTACATAAATGGTTGCTAAAATAGGCATGGAGTGGGAAGTGAAATGTGAAGAACTGATTTTCATGTAAATTGCATCACTTTGTGTCAGTCATATTGCTTTGATTATACAATCCCATGATTTTAATAAATGAAAACATACACTTAAATTTTCTTTCATTTATTTTTCAATTTACTTTTTTTTTGTTTTTTATTTTTTTGCTTTTTAGGGCACACCCATGGCATGTGGAGGTTCCCAGGCTAGGGGTCCAATTAGAGCTACAGCTGCCGGCCTACACCACAACCACAGCAATACAGGATCTGAGCTGCGTCTGCAACCTACATCACAGCTCACGACAACGCCAGATCCTTAATCCACTGAACAAGGCCAGGGATCAAGCCTGCCACCTCATGGTTCCTAGTCGGATATATTTAAACTGCGCCACAAAGGGAACTCCTCAATTTACTTTTTAAAAACGTGTTGGGTTCGATCCTCAGGCATCACCCTAAAACACAGAACAACAAAAAGAAGTTGGAGAAGTACGTGATGCTGATAAGAACTTTCTTTTGGAGAGACAAATCATAAGGCATCACTCTGCTCGACATCCAGCCCTTTTATTTCTCCCAGGAAACCGAGCAACTGCCTCCTTCCATGAACCCATTTCAGTTCTACATCAGATGTTCCTTTTCATTTTACCTGGAGAGCAGGGCAGCCGTCCCTAATACCTCTCACATTGAGTAGGAGGACTGGATCTCCTCACAATATGCAGTTTGTGGCTCTTCAAGTTAAGTGAAACTGGACCCTCCACCTTTTCTTGTGCAGCCTCCTATTTTAGCGCTTGACATCTTATATTCCTGGGGGGAACGGACCCTACCAGTGGACCCTTGAGTCTTGCATCAGTTGAATAGGCTTCAGATGACTGAATTCTCTTCTCCGAGCTCTTCCCTGGAAGTAACCTGGTCTCCTGAAACCCGCCATGTTGAGAATCTGTTTTCTGATATGGTGCCCTCGTTGGATCCTACCTGACACTTTTTGAACTTCAGAGAAATCACTCTTGCTCTGCTCAGCCTCTGGGAAATGCTGAAGTTACCTAGCGCTCACGTATGAAGTGTTTGGAATCTCCTTTATTCTACTGAATCTGCTTTATTCGGACTTTAGGACGGGAGTTCCTTCCTTCCCTGTAATTAACCTATTTCCAACAGTGGTAGGAAGACTGTTCCATATGTATTTTTCATCTACTTAGAATTGGCCATAGAATGGCAGGAAGTTCTCCTGGAGGGCTCTCAGGAGAGCAGCATATACTTATTAAAATGGGAACCGCTTTATAAAGCTCAGTGATACACTTTAGGCTCAAAAGTATAGGCAGAGAATGTTTGGTCCCTAATAACAGACGCAATGAAGTCACTGATGATAGCTGATGCAATAAGTAGTTTGTAAGTGTAGGGAAAAAATTCTTCTGTTTGGGAAATGTCAACGTGCAATTTCAAATAAAGAATTTGTTATGCCTAATGCCTATTCTGTGAATGCAGACACCTTGAAAATTAAATAACACATGTTAATAGGTGGATGGAAATTTTTTTTTCCTGAATAGATAAAAGGATTTATTGGTTCATAAAATAAGAATTTATTGACTTCTTATCATGTATCACGTGGAATTAAATGATGGAATTCAAAAACAATGTGGAATTAAAAAACATTGAATAATACATTTGTTTTGCTCTTACAGAAACCACTAAGAGAAACACAGATTTTTAAAAATTATTATTTTAAATACATAGGGTGAAATGTGAAGATGTGGACAAATTATTAGAAAAACCATTAGGAGAGACAGAGAGAGTTGGGCAAAGATCTAAAAAACAGGTTTTTATGGGAAATGTCTCCTGAACTATTGGAAAAAAATGTAGGAATGAGACAAAAGGACAAAGACATGCCAGGAAGACAGAAATCAAAACACAGACATGAGAAATTGCATACTGTGTATAAACAGAGAAATAAAAAATGTCTTTTTGGAGAATAAATCTGAGGCAGGAATTAGTGCAGAGCAAGACTGGAGAGTTGGGAGAAGTCAGTAACTTTTCCTGTGTTAAGGAGACCGTCTTTGATGCGAAGCTATTGATGCATTTTAGACAGTAAATTGTCTTTGGAATGAGTTCACCCTAGAGTCTCCATGGAGAATCAGTTTAAAGGGAGCAAAGCCCACTGAGAGTAGGAGAGGCAAGTTAGAAGGTTATTGCTGTTCGTGAGGCCAAGGAAGGCCAGACAGAACTGGGGATATAAGAGATGTCAGCCATTTCCACTCGCAGACCACAGCTAGGGTAGCACAGTGCACACCTGCTAAGGACGTATAGGCGAGAATGAACTAGCCCATCTTTTCCTTTATGCGGGTCTATTCAAGCCCCAGGGTTAACACTGCAGTCCTTGAGATCCACCCACCTCCAAATGGAAATTCTTCACACCTCATATTCCTAATTCTTAGATTTTTTTTTTCTTTTACTCCACCATTTAGACTGTGGTCTTGTCAGAAACAGAAGTAATTTCCTTTCCTAGGGTCACCTAAAAATGCCATTGAAATAATACTAGTCACAGATGGCCTCGAGTTATAGATTCCATTTCCTGTTAAAGATGAAGAATTCTTGTGTGTGTGTGTGTATTTGAGAGGGAAAACAGAGTGAGGTGGGGCTGAAGCTCTTTGTATATGTTACTAGTTCAGAATACATGCCTGTCACTGACGTGCGTTAAATCTGAGAGGTCTGCAGGTATCCATCTGTAATGATAACTTAGGTTTCTCTCTTATCCGTCTTTCAGATATTGGTTTCCTTCTAGACTCTGACCTTCTTCCACTTCTCTCCTCCCTACTGTCCTTCTGGGTGACTGCCTCCATGTCTATCTACAGGATAACTTCCATGACTATGCCCCTACTTTGTTATTGACTTGTATCTTTTAATTGCCTATCAAACACCTGTCCTTGTTTCCCGTGAAGAATGGAAGCATAGCATTTCTAAAATGAAACTGATCATTTCTGCAAATCCCTCCTCTTCTCCACCCAAAGCAGGTTTCCTCCTTATAGCTGCTTGTCCATCTCTGTCAATGGGTGTGTAATCTCCCTTTTCTGGTCATGCTACCTCTCAACGTAACACTTTCCAGTTGTTGCCCAATGCCATGAGAATAAAATCTTAATTTCCTACAATAGCCCAGGTCTAATCGTGAATTTATCCTGTGTATTTCTCTAGTCTCATTCCTTTAATTTTTTTTCTTTTTCAGCCACAGCTATGACATATGGGAATTCCCAGACCAGGGATCCAATCCGAGGTTCAACCTATGACCACAGCTGCAGCAATGCCAGATCCTTAACCCCATGTGCCACAGTGGAAACTCCTATGCCTTTATTCTTTCCTGCTCCCTTTCCCATAATTGTTGTTCAATATTAACTTTTCCAGAGGTGGATTTATCCCAAAGCTGAAGAAGCTTAGGTTTAGGCCCTTTCCTTTACATAGGGACTCACCTGCTCCTGGGCTTTTGTAAAATATTCAGAAATAAATTACTTTAATTGCACTTGCTTATGACCCTGCTTTCTCTCCTCTTCAGTTTCCCCTCTGTCAGAGACTCAGTTCCCCTGGTGAGTGGCACAGATGATCAAGGACATCTTAGGGATCTGGCTAAGAAGAAGGGGAAGCTGAGATAAATACCCAATGGATTTTAGCTTATTGGTTGTTTTAGTAGCATGCACAGCGACCTTCTAAGGGCCAGGGAGGGGGATGATTCCCACAGAGGTGCTGCCACTCATGGTGCCAACTCAATAGGGGTCACGACAAAGAAGTACAGGACCAGAGTTCAGCTGAGGATATGAATGAGCCCCCCGGTGCCCAGAAATGGGCACATGTTGATAGCAGAGGATACATAACATTTCTTGTTTCCGCAGAAACTATACATGGAAATAATCTCACACTCCATGGCCTTTATGTGAAAAAAATCTTGACCGAGGATCTCCATGCTGTGACAAAATTCCAGAAACTACAGGGTGTCCACAAGTTGTGAGGTGTGAAGAAACTTTTATAACCTAGCTGAAAAAAAGTCAGCTGTAATAGAGGAAGGACTAAATGATATTTTTATTCTCTTTATAGGACATATAAAAAAAAAACAAAACCACTCCATGTATTATCAAGGGATAGGTAGCCAAAAAGAGGTAGGTGGAGTTCCTGGCCCGGCTCTGTGGAAATGAATCTGACTAGTATCCATGAGGACGCAGGTTCGATCCCTGGCCTCGATCAGTGCGTTAAGGATCTGGCATTGCCATGAGCTGTGGTGTAGGTCGCAGACATGGCTTGGATTTGTCATTGCTGTGACTGTGGAGTAGGCCAGTGGCTACAGCTCCTATTTAGCCCCTAGCCTGGGAACCTCCATATGCCACAGGTGGGGCCCTAAAAAGACAAAAAAAAAAAAAAAAAAGAGGTAGGTGAAAGCTGTTACAGAAGCATAAACAGAAGTATATTATAGAAGTATGTTGGCATTTTTATAATATTTATGAGCCTTTCACAACCTGTAATTTGTGGTTTCTTTCTTCTAAATACATGTGGATATTCACCACCCCCACCCCCCAGACAGCGCATTAATAGGACATGTGTTCCCCCAGCAGGGACTCAGTTTCCACCAAATAGTTATTTGAAAACAGTAATCAGTGATTTGCTCCATCTGATACGGACTGAAGGTCATTCCGGGAGGGAGGGAGATTCCTCTCTCTATATATATTCCAAAGGGTGGTGTGAAATGACCTCTATTTTTACCTACCGCTTTAACTTGGGTCGTACATCAACGGCTAACAAAGAAGGTATTCATTCAAAATATTTTAAAAAGGAACATAATGTTTTTGAAACCCAAATAACGGCAGGGATATGAGAGATCTAGCCATGTCCTCTGCTACTTAAAGCATCTTCAGGGATTCCCATATTAAGTCTAGTACGCCAAAAAGGAAGAAATCCAAGTATCTGCTGAAGGCAAAAGAACAAATTGAAACTAGAGATTGGAACGGTAATACAGTTATTTGGAAGGAGCATCTTTTCTACCATAAAAAAAAAAATGAGTGAGGGAGGTTTCCTTGTGGCACAGTGGATTGAGGATCTGGCAACGTCACTGCAGCAGCAGCTCTGGCTGCTGCTCTGCTGTGGGTTCAGTCCCTGGCCCGGGGGAAATTCCACATGCCATGGGTGTGGCAAAAACAAAAATAAAAGTGAAAATATGTGATTTCAAAAGCATTGTAAGTAATTTAATGATAGTGCTTTAAAAAATGAATGAGGAGTGCCTGTTGTAGTACAGCAGAGAAGGATCCGACTAGGAACCATGAGGTTGCGGGTTCGATCCCTGGCCTCACTCAGTGGGTTGGGGATGTGGCGTTGCTGTGAGCTGTGGTGTGGGTCGCAGACGCGGCTCGGATTCTGTGTTGTTGTGGCTGTGGCATGGGCCGGCAGCTGTGGCTCCAATTTGACCTCTAGCCTGGGAACTTCTATATGCCGCAGGTGCAGACCTAAAAAAAAAAAAATGCGAAAAACAGGAAAAAAATGAATGAGAATTACTCTCTTAATGTATATGTATATGCATTTTTATATGCATATACACACACACACACACACACAGTCCTCCTTGCTGTGATATAAGAATTATTCTTAACAAAAACTCATTCTTACTGTGTGAATACCAATTTTCTCAGTGATTTTTCAAATGTTTTAACTTCTTGTGTAATAGTTTATTATTGGACTCCGTTTTCCCCATCTGGTCATTAACATGATCTCCTTTACAATGGCATAGTATTTTGCAGGTATCGTTTTTCTTTTCCTCCTGTTTCTTTTTCTGCTTCATCTTCTTCTAAACTCCATTCTAACCTCCGTTCACGTTTGTGGCTTTCGGAGAGAGCCAAAATGTAGAGCAAAGGAAAATATCATAAATTCATTATGAAATTCTACTCTGTGCATTTTGTATGTATTCTCCCGCCTGCAAAGGATATGTTAATAGGGATTTCTAATGTTCTTCAGAATGGAGTAGTGTTGAGTTGTTGAATTCCTGGGGTCCTAATCCATTTTCGAGCCTGACACTATCCGTTTTGTGTGTTGAAAGACATCTTTTAATCCAGTAAGTCGACTAATATTGTTAAAAAAAAAAAAAAAGCTGACCATTTTTTTTTCCGTCTTTACAGGGTATGTCAATACTTTTCTTGTTGCCCAAGTTCTCCGGTCAAAATGGGCCTTTACTTACTGTCCCACCATTGATTGTCTAAGCAGTTTTCAGTACGAATCCTGGCCTTCCTTCAGCAAATTTTAATCTTTTCAAGTCATAGAGACTTATGTCTTCAAATTAAACATATTTATTGCCTTCCTGCATAAGCTTGACAACACACTGCTAAGTGCCTGTCTTAGCCTGGCCAGCCTAACCAAAATACCATAACACAGAATTAAAATGTAGTTCTCACAGTTTTGGGAAGTTCAAGCTCATGGTCCTGGCAGACTCATTGTCTATTGAGAGGTCACTTTCTCACTGATCCACGTTTCCCAGCGTAACCTCATATGGCTGGAAAGGCAAGGTATCTCCCCTCTCTTTTATAAGGACACCAAGCCCGGTGCTCTCGTGATCGAGTCACCTCCCAAAGGCACCACCTCCAACTACGATCCCACGGGGCATTAGGTTTCAACATATACATTGGGAGAGGGGCACAGACATTCAGTGCATAGCAGTATTTTTATACATCAGCTGCTGGAATATATTTAACACTCTGTGAGCAAGTATTTGTTGTTGCCCATTGGCATATAACTAATAAATGGTTCAGGGAAATTAAGCAAATCAGACGTGCAGAGCAGCAGGCGCTTTCATTGCTGGTGTAAGCAGTGTCGTGGCAAAGACCTTGGACTTTTTTTTAGGGCCGTGTCTGCAGCATCTGGAAGTTCATGGGCTAGGGCTCGAATCAGAGCTGCAACACCGGGTCTGAGCTGCATCTGTAACCTACGCTGCAACTTGTGGCAATGCTGGATCCTTAAGCCACTGAGCGAGGTCAAGGATCAAACTCTCATCCTCATGGATACTAGTCAGGTTCTTAACCCGCTGATCCACAACCAGAGCTCTAAGAGCATGGACTTTAAAATCACACCTACCTTGGACAGCCCTTCCCACTGAGGGCCCTGGGGTCTGTAGCATGTTACGTGTAACTCCACTGAACTTCAATTTTCTTACCTCTAAAATGTCTTAAGTACAATACAGGATATTTATCAGTGATTCAATGAAATAAGATATGAAAAGAACTCAAACTTACGCAAATAAGACAGCCTTAGCTACTAGCAGGAGCATCTCATTTCTGAACCCAAATTCAGTGCTGTCTGCTAAATCACGGGGCTCCTCATTAAAATCTGCCTACGCAGGAGTTCCCTGGTGGCCTAGTGTTTAAGGGTTCGGCATTGCCATTGCTGTGGCTTGGGTTCAATCCCTAGCCCAGGAACTTCTGCCTGCCGTGGGAGCAGGAAAAAAAAAATCTACCTATTTTAGATGAAGGAAAACAAAACAACAATATAAAAGTACATTAAATATGTGATGTTGCTCTTCTCGGTCCAAGGCTCATAATTATATAGACCAGCAGGCACCTAGCATCATAAGTAACATTTCTGCCATTTCCGCTTTACTGGGACCCGTCTGCATTTCACCCTCATGCCAAGACTCCCAAATGTAATATATTATACTCAGTGCAGTTCACCGAGAAAAAGTTTTAACGTGCAGTCATCAAAAACATAACATATATTTGAGCAAGTGGGAAAACTAGAGAATCTTTGTTTTTAATTGCCGACGTCGCCGTAGCCAACTCTGCTGCCTTCCTTAAATGGAAAAAGGGCTTAGTGGAAAACCCTCTTCTATAAGTTAAAAATCAAATTTGTGAAGATTTTATTAAGGAAAACCAAAACAACTTTCCATTTCTGGTTCGAAACGCAGAGCCAAATATCCGACCCTAAGTTAGGGATGGGCGGCGGGAGAGTGAGAGGAGCAAACAGAGCTTTCAAAACTGGCGTTCTCGATAAAAAGACAGACTTCAGGCGGCTCTTTAGGTTTAGGTGTTGTGGGTCTCTGATGTGACCTCCTTGGACACAGCCCATTAAGTGATTATATGAAAACATAAGAAAATCATTTTATTCCAAGCAGTAGCCACTCCAGTTTTCATCTGGAGTTAACCACAATTCTTAATGTTCCATTAGTCCAGGGGAAGGTTCAGATTCAGAAGGGCATAAATGAACTCTCCAGATGAAGGCCTATGTTCTCTCTGGTTTCACATTCTGGGCAAAAGTTCAGACAATTGTGTATTTTATCAAAACTATCAATCCCCCCCCATGCTTACCCAATTCCCATCTAGATCACTGCCAGTGAAATAGGTGCTATATTCTGGAACATCTATGCTCTTTTTCTAATCATCCAAAGCAAATGACTGAAGTCAAACATCTCTTCTGTTTGCATCATTAGAGTCGTGTGTGGCCCATGCCTTGGGACAGAAACAGGATTTAGAAAAGACTGGCTATTACTGTTCTAACCCATGCCAGCTATGTACAGATTCTGTCCAGTTTCGATAAATGGCAAATACTCTTGGGCCGTATCTGTGTTACCAGCATTACTTCAATGTTTCAATCTCTCTGAAGAGATTAGTGCTATAACCAACCAATCAAATTAAGAAATGATAAATGTTTTGAAAACGCCGATTTTCAAAGAGAACATTAGTAACCATAAATGCCTCAGGCTAGTGGAAATTGCTCCTGTATCCAACACAACAAGACAATCCAAAGAGGATATAAGGAAATGAACCTGAGCCTGGCTTCTCACTAAGAGACAAACCACCTAAGCTAGGAACAGAGTAATAACCCTAAATATAGATCTCCATCTACCCTCATTAATATGGCAAAAATAGCCTCAAGAATACAGCCATGATAAATGACACTTCCAATGATCTCACATTTAAAACAGAAAACCTATAGATGCTTCAAAACATGGAACCCTTCTTCCGGTAAACAGCAGTTTGAATTCCCTCCCCGTCGAAATAAAATATAAGAGCTGGAAACTAAGATGCTTTGTATAAATGCTGATGTCATTTTCACTTTTTTTTTTTAATGTTGCTAAATTATATTGACTTTTCCATTCCACGAGGGGAGCTCTGGAACAATTTTTAATGCCTTAAGGATGTGGTCAAATTCTTGAATGCTTTATAGTATAAAATCGCACTTGAGGGAGATGTAAGTCTTAAAAGGTATGATGGATAGAAATGAAGGACCCGTAAATTTCATAAGCACATCTCTTACTCTGTCCTCTAGAGACACCCACTTCCTTCGCTGCATTTGCATTTTTAGTTCAGGTTGCTGACGTCATTCCCACAGACTGTTGCCTCCTGACTGGCACCCCAGCCTCCGGTAGCACCCCTGAAAAAAAAACTTTACGCATGCTCTCCCCACTAATACCTTTAACCAACTCAAATGTAAACATGTCCCTTCTCAGCTGTGAACTCTCCAATAGATCCCCATGGCCCACAAAGGATAAAGTCCCACCTGAGCGCTTAGCTTTAGGGACAATGTCTTGGGTGATTTCAAATTTTATCTTCTCTTAAGCTTCCTTGTAACCCTACACACCATCATCTCCTAACACCCAACTGCTTATAGTGGCTTAAAGCCACCACGATCATTTGATACCTAACCTGTCTTTGCAACTCACTCTTCCTTCTGCCTGGACTAAGGCCCGTCCCTGCTCCAGCAAAGTCTCTTCTTCATATGTTTGGGAAATAGCTGTCATTCAGAAGTAAGACAGCTTGGGCATCCACGGTTTTAATGAGACTTCCTATTTACCGCTTTCTGCTTTACTCTCTCCTCTAGACTACTTTTCTACCTTGACTGCACTTTTATCATTGCCTGCGTTCAGGCTTCCATCTTTGAATTATTGTAGTACATGCCCAGTCTTGAGTTCTATTTATTCTGTTGTCAGATACATAGTGATGCTGTGACCATATGTGGTTCAAAACATCCCAAATCCCATATAATTATTGGTTAGTCATTTATTTTTCTACAGATTGTGTTACTCCACTTTTAAAAAAATAACTAAATTACAGTGTCTACATGAATTGTTTGTGAATATATCCTTTTTACATGATTGATCAATCCATACATTCTTGCTTCAGTATCACACACTTTTTTTTTTTTTTTTTGGCTGTGGCTGTGGCATATGGAAATTCTCAGGCCAGGGATCAAACCTGTACCACAGCAGTGACAATGTGGGATCCTTAACCCACTGTGCCACCAAGGAATTCCCACACTTTTAAAATAGGTATAGTTTAATAATACGTTGTTACGTCCCAAAGGACAGGTCTTCTCTCCCTTCTCTCCATCCTTTAGATGCGTTGTTATCTGTCCTCAACAGGTTACCCTGTTTTCTGACTAGTTTCTAACTAGTCTTGATTCTTGGTCTTTAAGTAAAGGGGCACACTGGAGGAGGAGAGGGGGAGAAAGTGAATTTTTTTTTCTTTTTATAAGATATAGAGTCTTGTACATCACCTTAAAAAATCCAGGTCTTTAAAAAGTTGTCAGTCTAGATTCCAGCAATACGTTAACTTTTGATTTTAATTTTGTTAGTACTGCTAGATGTTTTCCACATTTCTAAATCATTGTTAATTTGTTATAGGTACATTGAGAAAACTTACAAGAGAGCCTTATTTAAGTACATGGTTTATTATAAAGGCTGGTCAAAACCCACAAAGAATTATATCACATCTGAAGAACAAAGAAGTAATAGATTGCTCAGAGTGGCTTAGTAGAAGGAAGGATTGTTTCGGGAAAGAATTCGATTACATCTCTTGGAGTGACAAATCTAGATATTCTCAAGCTAATAATCTAGCTGTTCATTTTTGCTTTTCATGTGCCTGTGAAAGATGATATAAAATATTCTGTACTCGAACAAATTTTGAAATACCAATTTCGAATACAGAATTCATGAGATTCTAATGCATGCTATGCATTTGAAATCATTCCCCTCCAGCCTCCAGTATTATCCTTTACCTTCCGCATTGATCTGAGTCTGTACATGCCTGACTAGTACCGAAGTGGTGGGTCCATTTCTCCAGGGTCTTATTTCTCGTGCTCAATTTGCTGATGTTGAAATGCCTCGTATTCTACTGGGCACAAATATTCCCAACATTACTCACAGAAATTAAAGGAAAGTAGACCATATTGGAATGGAATTATTCATTCAAGTCAATGCAGTCAAACATAGCTAATTCCATGCGGGAGTCTTAAGTTTAAATAAACTTTCCATGGCAATCTATTTTCTGAAGACTTTCGCTTTGTTTGAATTCTTTTATAGAAAGACATTTTCCTCCATATGTTTATTCTCACAGACAAATACAGGAAAAAGCCCACTTGCTCTTGTTGACCTTTCTGCTTAGCAGCTATTACTTGTCTTAGCTCAAAGGTAATTCTTTATTCAAGAAGGCCTTATTTAGAACACATGATAGGCATTCAGCGTTTTCCAGTAGCCTCTGAACACCGGGGTATTTATTTACATTGTATAAAATTAGAGGAAATGAAGGGGATATGCATCTGAAGTAGAAGCAACAGCCTAATTCTCTTTATGGAGAGATTTCAGTCAATGTCACTTTAGGGAAATGAAAAAAAAAAAAAGAACTCAGGTTACAGACATTTTAAACAATATAGATTTTTGTTACCTAACAACGAAATATGTTATTTTCTAAATAAGACCACGGTATGAATTAGGGCTATTTCTATTCTATGCATTCACCTGAGTCCATTTTGATTCCCGTCTTAACAAACTAAGACATACGGAAAAATCTTTGCTGACCTAGCCCCAGTGAAAACTACCTTTTAGGGGAAATATTATTTTAAAAGGACTTGTAGGATATCTAACTTTATATGAGTTCATGTATTGACACATAAATCATTACTAAAAAATCAGCTAATGAACAATTGGTATCTGATATGATACAAGTGGAATTTGCCCCAGAATGCTTTTAATTAACATGGATCACAATTCTCGTCCTTTCCATTGTTTTTAAAGTGAGAATCTTACTCATTTAGCTTGCATTTAATTATTCTTGGGAGCAAATAGAGTAGAACAAAATGATTAAGTTAGAGTTGGAAAAAATGCTTTAAAAACTCTTTAGATTTCTGAATACAACATAAAAAAGTAATATTTCAACTCAAAGGGCAAAACGACTGCACAGTGCCTATTTGTGGGATGTCCATTACGTAAAACATAAAGAGAAAGCAAGGCTATACAAGGCATTCTGGAAACTAAACTAAATGATTTAGATGTGGTGCAGATACCAAAGTGGTTGGATATATCTTCATCCTGAAATGATTTTAGGGGGAAAAATATGCAACCTCTTACATTCATATGGACCCTGAAAATAGGCCTGCTTGATCCATAATGATAAATTCCCCTTTAACATAGTCAGTTTTTAGGGGTAGTGTTTTTCCCGTGTGGAGCTCTACATCTAGTTTCTTAGGTGATGTACATAATATCAAAATAATGGTGGGTTTTATCCAAATGTGTGGTCTCTGGACTGATCAGTTATCTAGAAGAAGCAGACTATCAAGAGGAGACACTTGTCACACTCGGCAATCACATCGACAAAGACATGATTTGCACGTATTTACTTTAAAAGACATTTACAGGATTGAAGAGTTTTAACAGAGGGTATGTATTCAAATCGCAGTCTTAAATGGTTTATACCGAAACTCTTCTAATTCACTGTAGCTACAAGCTGAAGACTTACTTCCTGTTCCACGTCTTTTGTGGCACAGCTGACTCTTCTACAAACTCCTCCAGAAAATCATTTGGAGGTGGGCTGAATTAATGGTACATATTTTTAAAAGCAAAATCTTCTGAGTTCTGAAAAGCCGTTGAAGTATTCTCAAGTTGTAGAAAAAAATGTTTACTTGTGCTTCTCTGATGGAAACCCAATGGATGGTGCTTCTTCCGAGGATATACAGATCACAGTCAGAAGCCCTAAGGAAAAGGCTGAAATCTGTATGGTGATATACCTGTCAAACTGACACAGGATTGGGTCTGTTGATATTAGCCTGGCTAATCATTTTGCTAATTGGACGGCCAGTTGGGCCCCAGTGCAAAGTCAGATCAGTTTTCACTTTAACTACTCACACAGATGATGTTTGACTCAAACGTATTACTTTATATCAACACACTGAAAGGCTGTAAAAATAATACCACATGTGGGGCTGCTTCTTTTTAATGAGTGTCTTCCTCAATTTTCACTCCTATAATAGAGATTTTAACACCAAAAAATTAAAGGTTATTTAAAGGATATCAGTTGAAAAAAAATGCACCCATAAGACTCTGGAAATAAATGCAACTTCTAGTGCAGTTCTTGGTATCATTATTTTGTCACTTGTCTCCACTATAAGCAACTCTATTCAAATTGACCTCCCTTTGATTTCCTGTTTAAAAAAGCATGGTGGCCTTTCCTTCTGCTTCTTTCATACCAATAATGTGGCTCCATCTCAAAAATAAATTCATATTCTGAAATATTATATTTATTCCATTTTCAGTGTTTATAAATTAGATGCTTGTGGATAGTTTCACAAAGCAGATGGAAAGCAGAATTTTTATCATCATCATTGTTATTATTGGCCATGCGGATGTTCCTGGGCCAGGGATCGAATCCGTGCCATGCCACAGCAGTCACCCTAGCCACTGCAGTGACAGCACCAGATCCTTAACCCACTGAGCCACAGAACTCCTAAAGGCTCAACTCCTTTTTAATAATCTTGTGAACATACATAAAACTTCATTCCTAGTTTTGAGACATCTTGTCTTAAAAGCAAATACTTGCTTATTTTGGAGCCACAATAATTCAGTTGATCTGAAATAGGTACAATAGTTTTTGCTTTGGGTACTCTTTTCTGTGGCTAGCATACAATATGCTGGCTTTCATGACTGACTCACCTCTACAATGTTACTTTGCAACCCTTTTTTTTTTTTTTTACTTTGAAGATGAAAATCATTAATAAAAGGAAGAAGTGAGTTGAAACCATTATCCAGTAAGTGGTTCTGCTCCTTAAAATATATGCAGTCTTTTTGACTTAATGCTATGCACTTGGTCAAAATAATTCAAAATTTTGGCAGAGTCAAAATAATCCTACTTTGGAGTTCCCTGGTGGCTCAGTGGGTTAAGGAACCAGTTTTATCATAGCCGTAGCTTGAGCTGTTAAAAGTTCTGCTTCTCTTTGCTCTTAATTTCAGGAGCCTCATATGCTTCATACAGTCTCACACATGCTTATCTTACTAAGACATTTATAATACTGCTTTCCAAGGGCCAACTTTTCTTTCTCCCTTTGTAAAATTCATGAGAACATTTCTTATCTTAGAATCACTCTTGCCCAGAATAGTACCTGCCTTCCATGGAATAAGTTATAAATAAATGATCAGTTCATCGACTTGGCACCCAGTTACTGGGACAATTTTTCAAAATTTAAGCTGGAGTTTATGAGGACAATAATTCAGACTTTCTTTCCTTGGCATGAGTAGGTTAACTGATTGATACCCTTGATACAATTGCTGTGAACATATACAGATGAGAGACTAACATTTTCTTCTCAGAGCTTCAAATACCGTGTCATTATTTTGGTCACTTGTCCAGTCATTAACTCAAAAGGCTTATTTATTTTATTTTATTTTTATTTATTTTTTATTTTTTGGTCACTCCATGGCATATGGAGTCCCTGGGCCAGGGATCAGCCCTGAGCTGCAGTTGCAACCTACACAGCAGCTGGGGCAATGCTGAATCTTTTAACCCACTGCATAGGGATGAGGATTAAAACTGTGTCATGGTGCTGCAGAGATACTCCTTATCCCATTTTGCCACAGCGGGGAACTCCGTAAAGGACTCATCTTTAAAGTGAGGAGATATAAAGATCCAACCAAGTTTTATAGTCTATTAACCTCAACAGCTTTGCATGATGAAAATAATACCTGTTTATTATAAATGCTTCAAGGACCGAAACTATTTTTTTTTTCATTTCTCTATTCTTAGTGCTAACACACTGGTTGATGTTATTTAGATCTTCATTGAATTAATGAGCAAGTAGTATGACTTTTCAAGATTGCCGTTGCCTCTAGGTGTTATATGTCATAAATTAAAGATTTTCATGTCTTTTTGAGATAAATGTGGTCAGTCTGTTTAGATATGTAACAAACTAGTACCTCAGAATAAATTTGCCTGAGGGGGCCTCAGTGTGCCTTTCATTAAAATAGAAAATATTATTACCATCAAAGTATGCTGACTAGTAACCAGAGTCCTGGACAACCATATATGATGGCCCATCACTCTGGCCTTGAAGATCCTGTGCAAAAACTAGACTTCACTGATTAGTACCTTTTCATTATTCATTATGGACCAGTCACGTTGGCCTTTTTGTGTTGTTCGTTTAGCATGCTTGTTTCGAAGCTTTGTTCTTATTTTTTGCCCTCAAATCATCTCAGAGTTGACTTTTGATCATCCAGATCTCAGTGCAAATATCTCTTCAAATTATCTTCCCTAAAGATAAACATAAGTCACCCCTTTCAGTCTTTCTTTATGACATCACACTGTGTTACTCGCTTTATGGCACTTACCACCACCCAAAAACATCTAGTGTGTTTTCATTTTCTGGTCCAATAGAATATAGAGAGGTTAGAAGCTTCATGAGAACAGGGTCCTTGTTGTTGGTAACTGCTTTTTATAAGTGAGGATAATGTGAGAAAAAGAATATATATATAAATAAGTGGACCACTTTCCTGTCCAGTATAAAATTGACAGAACACTGTAAACCAACTATAATGGAATAAATAAAAATCATTTTAAAAATAAATAAATATCAGTTCTTTCATTTTGCCTATGTCTCCAGAATGTAAGTGACCACAGAGAATTGATGTGGTGTTCTTCGAAGTGTATCTATAGTCTGTGGCATAAGCATATCATATAATATAGGATTTTCTTCCAAGCTATGCAGCAAAAATCGGTAGCACATCATCAATGACTCTGGTTAAACGTAAGTTGAAGAAGAAAAATTTGTTTTTAGCACTTAAATTTTTAGGGGAAAAAAAAGCACTGTACTGTGAATACTTATTATCATTTGGTCGAAATGGATCTGATGTGGATTTGAGGTGCCTTAGAGGTGTCTGGAATTGAAGACAAGGGTCTGTAAAGATAATATATTATTCTAGGCTTCCTCGCTTCCCTAAAATTGAAAGTGTGTTCTCTGTGATCCTCCTCTGGGAAAGCAGACTTATTCTGAGTAGGGGTTTGCCTGGATTTGATTGCTCAGCTGTATATCAACTGGCGTGGGTTCAGCAGAGGTCTCTGCCATTTTGCATTCAATCCTCCAGAAAATCACGACCCAAATATCCTACAACAGGGATCAGGCTCCGGTTTGAGTGCTGCTCCCCTCACATACTTGTGTTCTAGTCATTTAGAAAAGTGTGATTAAAAACCATTATGTGCCCTAACAGATGTGACCTTAAGGAGTCTACTAAGGTTTAAAAAAAAAAAAAAAGGTGCAAAGCAATAGTGGTTAGACTAACACCAGGAAAGTATTATATGAGCTGAACCACACTGAATGCTTCTCATTGATTACTACCTTCTGTTTCAGGATAAATACCATGATGTTTTAGAAGGAGCTGCAACGTTCCCAAATCAGCCCCCTTTCCCCATCTCTCTGCTCTCCTGGTTCTAATGAGGAAGAAATTAAACATAGCTGGTTTCTGAATTTTAAATTCTCTTCACCAAAGATGAGGATTATTGGCTTGTTACCATCTTCATTTCCTCTCCTCCCTGATAATTTAATCCATGTGCCAGGAAAATACAAAACAAACAAAATACAACCATGGAGACCATTTAGAAAACGAGATCCCCTTGTTTGAAAAAACCATCTCTTTGTAAATATTAAAGCACGCTTAGCAATCTTGGGGAAATAAGTAGCTACTTTTTATTCATTGGAGTGCGCCTGTTAGCTGACAGAGTCTTGGTGATTTCGCCAGGAATTCACAAAAGCATCTCAAGGTTTTGTGTCTTTAACCTGCTTGGCCACAAAAGTGCAGTTTCTGAGCCACCAGTGGTAGAACATGCAGTATAAGCTGTCAATACAATAGGAGAGCTTTTTTGAAAGTAATAACCTCTCCTATTTGTAAGGATTATTCTGCTCTTCTTTTCATGCTTATTTCTTTGTCCTACTAAAGACCAGTGGTATAAACTGATAAGAATCCTTCCAAGCAAATGGTAGAGTCTGACAACATTGGACTTGGACTACTGAATGTGCATTCAGTAATATTAGGCACAAAATGCAATCTATTTGCCTGAAAGATCTATTAGCAATACACATGAGGTTCACTCGTATGTATAGTAAAATTAAGCTATTTTTGCCTCAGTTGTGAGCCTGAATAATGTTTCACTTCAATTTTATCTTTTCTTTAGATGGAAACTTAGTTTTATAACCAATAGGGCAACAAAACAAGGTTAGTTGCATGTTGGAAAAGATACATGTGGATGCTTTGTAAAGAATAAAACTTAGAGCAAATGAATCCTCAACAATTAAGGTTTTATAAATTGTACAACATGTTTTTAAGCTACAAGTACTTTTGAGATATCCAGTAAAAAAGTATACTATAAAAAATTTATTTTTAGCCATTTTAAATTTAATTTTTAATAAAGATATAATTGACATATAACATTGTTTTAGTTTTAGTTGTATAAGATAATGATTTTGAAATTGTATTTTTTTTTTGTCTTTTTCCTTTTCTAGGGCCACACCCGCGGCATATGGAGGTTCCCAGAATAGGGGTCTAATCGGGGCTGTAGCCACCGGCCTACACCACAGCCACAGCAATGAGGGATCCAAGCTGTGTCTGCAACCTACACCATAGCTCATGGCAACGCCAGATCCTTAACCCACTGAGCAAGCCAGGAATCGAGCCCACAACCTCATGGTTCCTAGTCGGATTCGTTAACCACTGAGCCACGACGGGAACTCCTAAATTGTATTTCTAATTGAGGTATAGTTTATATACAGCATTAGAGTAGCTTCAGCTGTGCAACATAATGATTTGAATGTTTAAAAAATTCTTTAAATGGTCTTCAACATATCCTGCATAAAAAGACGGAGGGGAAAATATCAGGAGTCACTGTACCCAACACTAGTACACTTGAGCAAATTTGTGGTTTGAAATCAGCCTCCTCCGCAACAAAGTTACCTGGCCTTCCAATACCAACCAATTTAAAAATTAAAGTTTGCAAAAAAAATAGTCTGCTACTGTGGGTTGTTGCAATAACATGATATGTAGATTTAATTATTTAAATAGCATGTGTCATGAGGGTATAAATCAGGAACTTGTGGAAAGTCATTATCCTCCATCCCTGCCTCGGGAGAGGGTCATCAGAGAACTGAGGGAAGTAGTTGTGGTTAAAAGAAGGCACTTGATCACTTGGTAAACCCAAGTCATCACTGTTCTTCCATTGAACTGCGAATTAGTATTATTTCTCGGTCAGGACCAAGAAACTTATTGGAGAGAACAACCCAGCAAAAGATGATATCTTGCAAACAGGAAGCCAAAGAATTTTTCCCAAATCAACTGGAACAAAGATGATGCCTTCCTTCAGATTTCTGGGTCCACGACCTCACCCCAGCTGGGGCTCTAATAAGAGCTCGTCCCCAAAGTCATGATTTCACTTAGTGGTGGAATATAGCTCATACAAAAAACATAACTCATTTACTCTCGGTATCTAGGATGATGCTCTGATTTCTAAAGTATTGTAGGTGAATATGGAACGTGTAAGTTTTTTTGAAGCAAAAGTAGACTCGTCATGAGTTAGGAAAGATGACAAGACCCATGATAATCTCTTTCTAGTCCGGAGACGTTGGTGCCAATCCATAGGGCCGAGTGAAGACATAAAGTTGGAAGGTACCATGTTTAATCTGGCAAGACTAAAATTCATTCTTGGAATCCTACTTAGAAGAACTCACTCTTTTCCAACTAAATTTGTGTTTCATATCTATACAAGGGGTATATTCATTCTTTAAAGCTCTAAACTTTTGCTTAGTAAATAATTCATTCAGGCTTTTTTGATGGGGGGAAAGAGATTTTGGTGGGAAAGTGGGGAAGATAATAGCAGTGAGAAGGTTGCAGTGGGAAAAGGCAATGTCTGAAGATTGCTGTGTTTTCCTTGGCAAGTCACTTTCTCTGACTAAACCTCAGTTTCTTGGTGTGTGAAATGGAAATAATGATAATGACTTCACGGTCCTCTTTGCCAGATCATATGAGATGATGCTTAGTAAGGGCCAAATGCAATGTCTGGAATGCAGTAGACTCAAAAACATTTGTTTCATAAAGTTCCTTTAGAAAATTCATGATCTGTCTTGATGAATAAAATAAAGGAAGGTAATTTTTAGCATTATGTTCTCATTATCTGCTTGGGTTAAAATTTAGATAGAAAACAACATGGACCTAGAGAGCACTAACCTAGCTGTGCTACTAAGAACCATGTGCTCACGTGACTTAGAACAAAGAGAGCAAGAAAGAAAATGAACCAGATCAGCCATAGGAACAGCAGGGCATAGGCGTTTCCCAGTTTTTGCAGGAATTCGTAGTGCTCTACTTTTGTATCTTCCAACTCCTAAAAGAAATGGGGAAGCAATATTTTGGAAAATGAGTTATTATCAGGTATCTTCTGCACGTAGGATGAAGTTCATAGCAATAGGTTGCTATTTGAACAAATCTTTAGAACAAGAAAATGAGAAGGTAGGAGGAGAAGGTAAAATTCTTACCTTCTGACCTAGCTCTTCTGAGTTAAAGCTTGATTGGCATTTTTTAGGACGAATTGTTATGTGAAGCATACTGTCCTATAAGGAAGTGAAAAGTTGGGAACACACGCACCTCCGCTCATCCCCAGCTTGTTAAATCTTGACTGTATAGTTAAAAAGCACTGCGATAGTTAGAGAACCAGCCCTGTGTTAGATGTGAAAACCAGTTGCCCAAAGACAACTTTTAGGTTATAGAAAAATATGATCTCTCTTTTCTTTAATAATTATAAGAGATCCTGGAAACCTTTTATCAATGGGTTTTCTCCTACTCTGTTTTGTAACAGACACCAAATAAGGTGTTTTTACTTTGACAGCAAGTTTGGTTTTAAACAAAGATGATTTCAATGCATTTCAGAGTCTCTGTAAAAAGATTTTCAGAATAATCATGAATTCTGATCTCATATGTTTTTTGAACAATAATACTTTCTTATTTAAATCAATTTTATCACCTTTGGAGTAATTGCCAACCCCGATAGTAATGAATACTTCATTTAAAATTACACACAGGGTTAGACATTTTTACAGCTTATGTCATATTACTGACAATGTCTCAATCCACACATTGACATAATTTACTCACATATATGAAAGGCATATGCTCAGTAGAGACACAGAGTAATTTATATTATAATTCATAACTTAGTTTTTAGCCCTTTTTTCAAAATTAGATACATCAGTATCTTTTTCCTCTAACAATAAAGATACTTGTATGTGATATGTCAGTTACACTTATGGGTAGCTTCAAGTATGTTAAATGAGAGAAGAATGAGTAAACATTGATCATATGATAGATAACTGACAACTTATAAATATATTTTTTCTATTCTCATTGTTTTTCTTTTTTGTTTATTTTGGATAAATAGGGGACCAAAAAAATAGATGTGAAACTAGTTCTTCAAAGATTTCATATAGTTGAAAGAGCTTTAATTATTTTCGGAAATTTTACACTATTAAAAGAGGCATACAATGACTAAGATTTTTAAAAAATCCTTTAAAATTAAAACACAAATGTCATCATAAATGCTTACCTTTATATTGCAACATTTAGACATTATGAATAAATCCAAGCTCAGGTCTCCTTGTATATTTAATATGGTAAGCACTGTTTGGAAATACTTTATAGAAAAATGGTTAAAGTATTTCATTATAAATTAAAAGATTTAGCAGCCATGAAGGGATCACATATAGGGACTTAAATTATTATTTTGTTTTTTAAATAAAGATATAACTTGAACTGATTATAATATTTCATATATTTTGATGTAACAAATGACTTCATGGGATATAACAGGAAACCAAGCTAATTTCCCATCAATTGCACTGTCGAAGATTGTCCTACTGTAATATTTTGGTTTTAAGACATTAGGACTTATTTCTAGCAGAATACTGGAGCAGAACTATTCAGTTCTGACATGGTCATTCATTTCTGTCTCAGGACCTAGGTACATTTTAATAGATGGGATGAGAGAGAAAGGGCTGTTTTGTCTCTCAAGGAATTGCTAAACCAGATGTGGAAAAGGGAGGAGAGATTTTCAAATTTTGGCTGAAAAGCACTATCCAGCGAATTAAAGACTGACATCCAATCAGTAACAATACTTCCAGACAGATAGCTTTGAGCCCTTCAGAGTCCAGCTCCAGCCACTTCTTTACTCCTCTATGAGGTGACTTTTCCAGGTCACTTCTTGTTGTATATTTGCGGAGGATTTGTGCTAAAAGCGTGCAGATCACCATCTGCTCCTCAGATCAAAGGCATCCGTCTCCAGAGTTCCTGAACGAAGCAAGGGTCAATGTTGGGAAATTTATCATTGAAAGCCACTCAGAAATGAATCGCAGATTTTAATGAATTTGAATTTTTCAAAGAATCTAGTCTCTATGTTAGCTAAAAATTAAAACACGATAATAACTGGGGTTATAATTAGTTTTCTCAACTTACCATATTTTCTAGTTGGGCCCTTAGGGAAAAAATGACATTGTCATATTTATGAGAAAAATTTTAAAAAGGGCTTCATTCTGACTTAGCAGGCAAAAGATTTTATAAATGTGATTGACATGTAAATCCATAAAAGATTAAGCTGATTTTCAAAATATAAAGATATTTTGAAGTTTTCCTGCTAAGAAGTTCATTAGCCTTCAGGTCCACAATTTTTCAAAATAGCTTATCTTCTAAAGATTTATGTGAAGAGCTGAAAATACCAAAAACCAAGGAACTGAACCCCAACTTTCTGACCTTGGAAGATGGGAATGCAGCTGAACTTTCATAATAATCCTACAGAGGGCAGTAGAAATCCACAGATGAATGTGATGGCGAGTGAAAACTAGATCCCCAGAAAGTAAATCTCTGAAGAGAAATCAGTCTTAACACAGCTACCTCAGGAAGAGAGGAATTATTGCACTTAATTAAAGTGTATTGACACCATATGGGGCCACGCCTCCCTACCTCAACTTTTTTGATTCATTAATAATTAAAGAAAAAAAAAATCAGACACCAGTAAGGGCCATATTCTCATAGTCTGAACCTTAACCTCTAAACATTAATCCTATAAAAATTACACTTAAACAAAAAACCAGTTGGAAAACAGAAGCTTTCAAATGAGACTATTTGTTTTCATTAACTGTATAACTCAAAATGTCATTGGATTGCTTTTTATCAATATTTTCAACCACAGTTTATATGTATTTGTAATATTTAAACAATTTTGAAAAACAGAAAAGATCTAATTATTTTTGCCAAAGAAGTGCACATGAAAATTTGAATATTTCTCCTCGCCTAAATAGAAATAGTAATTTTACACTACTGATTCTCCATATACCTTAAAGTCCTTGATCTTTGAATAAAATATATCTATTATTGTAATAAATGAAACCTTTTTGTCATGACTTGGACATCTATAAAAGAAATTAAACTAAACTCTTTGGGAAAACATTATATACCAAAACATCCGATTTTAAGAAGCATTTTAATATTTTCTCTTCTTTATGCCCTTTATTTGCCAGAACCCTTGTTTGTGTCCTTTTTTGGTTTTCAAATTGATTTTTCACCTAAACTCTTCAAAGTATACTTGGAGGTAGAAATACATACTACTTTCATATCTCAATCTGTTCTGGAATGAACACCTCAAATATGGATTTTTCTTATGTTTTAAATCTGTAGTCTTCATAATTTTTAGGATTATGGCATTTTATTTAAAATGTCTGTTTATTTTCTGATAAAATAAAAGTCAATGATTGCAGAGCATGTAGAAAATACAGATATGTATATAAAATAAACTGAAAATGACCCATAGTTCTACCTTCTAGATATACACTCAGTGATATTTTTCATATATGTACACATGAAATATTTATATATTTCATGTATATAAATATATTTTAGTCATCTCTTTATATATTTCATATATAGGTGTGTGTGTGTATATACACACACACACACACACACCTATATATACATGTGTGTATACCAGTTATAGAATTTTGTAATTTGCCTAACATGCTTTGAAGACTTTCCCAGGTCTTTAGATTATTACTGTATGACCCTCTTAACTATTTGATATTTATTTATTGAAATATAGCTGATTTACAATGTTGTGTTAGTTTCAGGTATACAACGAAATGCTTCAGTGTGTGTATATGTGTGTGTGTGAATATATATATATTTTTTTGGATTTTTTTTTATTATAGGTGGTTAGAAGATTTGAAATACAGTTCCCTGAGCTACACAGTAGGTCCTTGTTGAGTCACTATATGATTTTAAATGGCTATGAACTATTACATTATATAGATTTACCACAATTCATTTACTTTTTCCTTGTAGATCAGTGATTTACTGACACTTCAGTAGTCCAAAAATTGAACATTGACTCACTTGACGTCCAAAGAATTCTATGAGATTAATTCTAAGTCTTTGGATTTGCAAATTCTGTTTTCTTTTCTATTCGGCTCCTCACAAGTCTCAATAAGTAGTAACTGCAGTTAAGGTGCTGTGAAAGAAAAAGACTATTGACTGTATGGTTTTAGGGATGAGATAAATATGTTAATGGCTATATTTTAATAACATGATTAAAGAAAAGCTGGTGCCTCTCACTTTATCCATGTTATCTATATGTGTGTGTGTGTGTGTGTGTGTGTGTGTGTGTGTGTGTGTGTATAACTTTCTTAACAGATGCTCTTGTGTATAATAAAACTTTCCCGATCCCTTTGTTAAGATAATACAGGGTGATTACCATTTTTATCGATATTCAATATTCATGTACCCCACAGTATTTTCAGATACTTTTTCTGCTCCTGTATAAAACTCGAATGACAAATTAGATACTTCATTATATCATTCTGAATCGTACTTGCAGCAGCGAAATGCACGGTATGCAAAACTTAAAAATCTTACAAAGTTGGGGGATGCTAATATTAAGGGAAAAGTCTTATTGTGGAAAGAACTCTGCTTCCCAAATTACCCCACTCCCCATAAATCCTAGTTTCCAAACAGCTGCAGGCTGATTCATTTAATCACATTGATATAAAAACTTTGGCATGGCTTGTAAAATAACTGTGTATTTGACACACATGCAGAATGAATACCCAGAATCCAGTTCTACGAGTAGCTGCCCTTACAAATTTTGTAACTACCTTCGTGCAAGGTGAATATCTATATAAATATCTATTTCTATTTATTTTATATGCCTTGCCACTTTTAAAAGGTCTTTTGTGATTTGGGGAGGAGGCAGAGAATATTAGAGTATTCTCCTTACATTATATACGAGAAAGATTAGAATAGGCTGAAACACTGATACCATATTGGTGAAGTTACTAGGCCTGTGACGTAGCAGGCAGAGAACTGAATCCCCCCCGGTTTTTTTTGATACATATTCTGTTCATCCTACCACCACATGATATATTTCTTTAACCTACTGAAGTGTTTTCGTATATGTTTCTCAGTGATTGCCTAAACTAAACTTAATATCTAAATATATCACATATAATGGATGTATACAGACATATATGTACATAGAGAGAATACAAAGAAAGTATATAGAGAGGGAGTGCAAAAGAAAATAACTAACTGTATATACATCGAACTATTTTCAGCTCATAATTAGTCTGAGAAAAAATAAATAGCAACTTTAAGAATCCTACATTGCTTTACACTCTGGCCTATGGATTTCTTTCTTAAACAAAGAAACATTTTCAGCCTTAATCATAGCTCTAAGTAAATGAAAGCGTTCCTGCATTTTTGAATTTCACAGGTTTTGTATTTCACACTGGGAGTCAGGCTTTCACAGTTCTTTAACTACCTTAAAACCTTGTTAACTTTCGGCTGAAATTGCTGTTTAACAATGTTATGTTCTTGTGGGGATACAGGATCTTTGAGAAAGCAGTTTTGAGGGACTCTGGTCCCAGAGCAATTCAAATTTGACGCCTAGAAACCGAGCTAGTTGGTAGGAGTAACTTCGGCTCATAGGGCAATTTACGTTTAGAGACAGACTAGAATGGAACCCAGATGAGTTTGCTCAAAAGTCAGCAGTCATTGTATGAGAATGCTTTTCTGATTGACAGGGACGGGGACCAGCTCTCTTGCGGCTTATTGCGGGGTATACCAGTTGCTTCCAGTGGCCTCTTTCTGTTTCCATCCTCTAAGGAAGGGGTAGCAACTTATGGGTGACTCCTGGATGATGGCCATTCTCCATCTGCTCCCACCTGGTGCTTCCCTGGGTAGCAGAACGCGAGAGAGCGTGAGTCTGAGATAGAGTCAGGCCACCGTTGGGATCTAAGTTAGAGAGCAGAAGGCATTAATTCTAAATGAAAATGAAAAGCCAAGCTGGGAACCACCTGAAGATTCCAACGGTCAGTAGGTATCGAAAGGGGCTCAGGCAGTTTCTCTTTGAAGTTCACCAAAGGGAAAAATAAGAAGAGAGTGAACACTGGGTAGGGATCCAAACAATTAAGGATTTGCGATCAGGGATTTAGATGTCAAGAGTACAGTATCCTCGGCTATCAAGGGTGCTGTGGATAGATTTTTTTTAAAGGCACGTGTTATGCTCTTCCCTCTCAAACTCTTTCTTCTAAACCAGTGGCTCTCAGTCTGGGATGGTTTTGCCCCCAAGTGACCGTCGGCAATGTCTGGAGACGTTTTTTGGTTGTCACACCTGGGGGAAAGGGTGCAACTGGCCCCTAGTGGGTAGAAGTCAAGGATGAAATATCCTACCGTGACTGGAACAACCCCTTGAAGAACAAAGAATTATCCAGCCCCAAATGCCACCGTGCAAAGTTGAGAACCCCTGCTTTAAGCCCACTTTTCAGATCCTGGGACAGTGTCTACCAATGAAATGCAGGAACACGTCAAAGTGGAACCATGGCGCCTGGCCTGACAGACAAATCCATAGAATTCCCACAAAGGCATCATAAGCCAGAAATTATTCAGCCTCATGCATCATCTGAGAAGACCCATTCTTGCATTTCTCATTTTTTTGTGTGTGTTTTTCAGGACTTTATCATTCACTTTAAAAATGTTCGCCTTAAAGAGGAAAGTGTCAACAGGGATCCAGAATGCCAATTTCCCTAAACAATAAATAAAATAGTAACAGCATTTCAACTTGGGCAAAAAAAAAAAAAAAAAAAAGCTATGGAAAAAAAAAATGTTGTGTGCCTGCTAATGTAATATAGTTTTTTTCCTTTTTTTTTTTTTAAAAAAAGATGCATATTGAACTGTTGAAAGAAAAAGGCATTTGGTTCATCAGAGTGGTGCTGCATTCCTCATCATGGACTTGGCTCTCCTAAAAAGCTTTCTAGACCTCTCTGCAGCAGACACGGTGGGGTGTGAAACTGTCAAAGGCAGACAAAAGCTTCCAGGGGGCCTAGCTGTGCCTCAGAAGGCACTGGTTTTCCATCTCAGAATCGAGCTCGCCTGGGATGAAGTCTGCTTTTTTCTAAAACTTGGCAGCAGCTGACCAGTAAAATTTGGTCTTTGCCGGAAGTCTTAGCTCCAGCGGTGGCAAGGGTTAATATTAAACCCACCGCAGCATTTTGCACAATCTCCCGGGAGATCTCGCAATGGATTTCCACTGCCACTGGATATAATGGCTCGCAGCTGCAGCAACCCGTGGTAACACTTGATATTCCCCGTCACAAGCGGGCCAGCGCTTTCAGTGGAAATGAGAAAATCACTAACGCCGTGCTGTACATTTTGCCGGGGTCACAATTCCTCAGCTGCCACCTCAAATGACCTATCCACCCAACACTCAGCCCAGGTTGCTTCTAGTCGGGTTCCTGGGTTCATCATCTCCTCGTTTTAGGAAAAGGACACACAGGGACAGGCCTGTAGGAAGGTATAAGACCACGAGGAGCCACAGGGAAATGGACAGCTCTGGTGCAAAGGGAATTGATTTCTGCTTTCCAGCGAGCCGGTTTCCATCGGCTTAAAAAGAACCTAGGGTTATTCTTTCAAAGATGAATAAGGGAGGCCAAACATGCCCAGCGATTGAAATGTAGTGAAAATGTTTCTCCCGACACAGTATCTCCGGATCTCTCTAATCCAATGATCTTCGCGCTAAAAGCCTGTCCTGGCAGGTGTCATTCTCCGGAGACCCAGCTTGGAAGGGCTGAAATAACTGGCGACAATGAAAGTGCCTTCAGAGACATATGGCACGCCGTTATTTAGAAAAGTCCTGATGCGTGGCGCATTTGCAATAATTCCAAGGCAATTCGTATATCTTTCTCTCTCTGATCATCTGATAAATGACCATCCACGCAGACAGGGATTCATTCAAGTAGTCGGGGACTTGTTTGTCCAGTCCTTCCTTTGCCTTTCACTCCTTCCCTGGAGAGACTCTTGCTTCATGCCCAGCTCAGGTTGGGCACTGTGCTGGATGTCACTTTGATGGGTATGTTCTTCATTCTCATCCATCCTCCTGGAGAAGGAAGCACTCAGGCTCTCCAGATACTGCAGCGATTTCAAACAAGCCCAGCCTTCACCCCATTGCACCACTACATGCCAAGTTATATATGTTTTATTTTTATACTTTGTATGATCTATATTTTATTTTAATTTTACTTTTGAAGATTATAGTTGATTTACAGTGTGGTGTCATTTCTGCTGTACAGCATAGTGACCCAGTCATCCATATCCACATTCTTTTTCTCATACTGTCTTCCAGTATAGTATGGTCTATCCTAAGAGATTGGATAGAGTTCCCCATGCTGTACAGTAGCAGCTCATTTCTTATCCAGTCTAAATGTAATAGTCTGATGTATATTTTTAAATGCTCTATATTGTATATCTCTATATATGTACATATATATTTATATATATATGCATACACACATGCATATATACATACATGTATGTATGTATATAAGGGAGCTTTGTGAGACTACCCCCAAGAATCCCACAATCCTCAGTAATGCTGAGAATTGGCTGTGACAGAATTTTAAAGTATCAGGAAGCACTGGGTCTACTCGATGATGTCATGGAAGTCCCTTGAGAAAATGTGGTCATTAAGTGAGTCGCATGTGGTGATAAGAAGCCATTAAAATAAACAGAACTTCTCTATAATTACTAAATTTCCCAGAAAAACAATTAGAGTGCTTGAGACATTCTGTGTCTGTCTTCCACTGAGTTCAAAGTTTCCGCTCCGCCCATGTACTGAAAAGTGCTTGTTGAAATTGTGCAGCGTAACCAGAAGAGAAAAGAATTGGAGGTCGCCCTGGAGTATTTGACAGCAGTTCGGGCTGTGTTTAATTTTCTTTTAAACAGTTGGGAGCTCTGAAATAAAATGGAATAAATGGACTAGTTCTATGTGAAAAACGCAGTCGCTTTCAAATCCTTTTGCATGATTAAAGTTCTGAGAGTTGTAATGCTGAAACAGCAACCTTGCATTATAATCAGTCATATGTATCAGCGTGTAATATATTATATAAACGTATTTTATAACAGAGTAGTTTATGTGTATGTGTGTGTATAAATACATGAGCTTATCATATATAATATATCCTAACAATTCATTATCTTACATCTTTCCTTAAAAGCCAAGCTCTTAGCATCTGGAAATCTGGAATTAGAAATGCATTCCCATGTCATCAAATTCTGATCTTAACGAAAATGTTAGAGTAGTAAACATGAAAGCTTTTTTCACTGGAGCATACTTTCACGTGAATGAAATATAAAGGGAAAAAACTGGACCACTGAATTTGCATCTTTAAATCTAAGAAGATGCAAGTAGAGAAGATATGGAGGCCTTGAGATGTTAGGAGGGAGAAAGGAACTGAAAAGCGATATTCGAAGGCATGTTAGTCAAGGATACAGTCCATAGACTTCACAGGTTTGCTCTGGTCCTGCCTTGCTGACTGATGTTATACAGTAATTTTGATTTAAACTGTATCAACTGTTCCCCCGAATCAGGAAAAACTGTGTCCCTGGGCTCTGAGCTATTTTTTTTTTTTTTTGGTAAATTACATCCTATTTTTCTTTACATAATAACTGTGTTTAAAAAGCTTGGTTTTTATTTTTAAAAGTAACATAAAAGATTGTTCTATGGCTGGGAGTTCCCGTTGTGGCTCAGCAGGTTAGAACCTGACCAGTATCCATGAGGTTGCAGGTTTGATCCCTGGCCTCACCCAGTGGGTTAAGGATCCAGCATTGCTGTGAGCTGTGGTGTAGGTTGCAGATGTGGCTTGGATCTGGCATGGCTGTGGCTGTGGTTCAGGCCATCAGCTGCAGTTTTGATTCTACCCCTAGCCTGGGAACTTCCATATGCTGCAGGTGCAGCACTAAAAAGCAAAAAAAAAAAAAAAAAAAAAAAAAAAAAAAAAAAGCGATTACATTCAAATTCTATCAGCTTGTATTAACAGATCTTACCTAATGAGCCAGCTATTTTTGCTGCCTCAGAATGCCCTCCTTAGGGAACAAGGACTGTCCTCCTAGCCACCTTAAGACACTTCGGTTCTCTTTCTTTGTACCAAATAGCACCATGTCCTCATTGCAATCAGAGCCTACATTTCCATGTATATTATTCTTATTTACATATATTTTGTCTTTGCCTCTTGCGGATATGCTTCTAGAAGACAGGGGTAAGGCTGTGTTTATAAAACAGCACGAAGATCCTCTCAATACTCGGTGCACACACTCAATAACATTTGTGAGATGCATAAGCAAAAGAATGAATAAATGGGTCATTTTGTGATGATGTGTAGAGTGAGTGCATGGGCATCTGGGTCACCTGACTAGGAAGAAGATGTGCTTTTGCTTTCCTTGCCTATGCTTCTGGCACATTAGACATCTCTCGGCATACAGAAGATGGAAGGGTTCACCATTCTCCTAGGATGTTGGGGAGGAATGTTTGGAAAGCTCTCATTTTATAAATAATCTACCAAATTTAAACCTTGTTCAAATGTTGAGAACGGAGAACATGTTTTTAGTGGTTGCAAGGAGCAATGACCTCTAGAATCTATTAATATTCTGCCAACTTTTGGTTACTAAATTTATCATCAAGGATAGATGTTATTTTCTGCACCATATAGAATTTTCTGTTAGAACTGGAACTAAATTTAGAGGAATAACATACAGAACTATGTGTAGGCTTCCCTCATATGTGTATAAAAATAAATACCACGCGTGCATGGAGTCACGTACTTAATGCGGGCCATTTCTTCATGTGGGTAGACCTCTATTGTTTTCACTAATGGAGGGGCGCAGAAACAGAGATCATTTAAAAATGATCCGTGGTGATCTTTGCGAGGCATTTTTAAACTTTAGGTGTTATCTTTGCATTGCTTCTGAAACCAGCTTTAAGCAACGTGTTGAACTCCTATTGAAGGAAATGCATATTGAAGCCGATCATTTTAAAGATCCCTCCCGCTCTCCAATTCTGCCTCTAAATATCTGAACCTGTCCCATGTAGGGAAGGGGGAGCATCTTTTTCCCTCCAATTATTACACAGCATTGATTTATGACTCCAATTCTTCTTAGACTTGGGAAGCTAATGGGTCTTAGTTTTATGGGAATGTCTTCATGACTTTAGTTAAAATAGGACTAAGTGAAGTATAAGGAGATGTTGACAAAATCAAGTCACAGCGAAGGTACTTTGTTACCTGTTCTCTGTCCCTTGCGAGTCTCCTTGGTCTGAGAGCAGCTGCAGACCTCCCCTGGGAACAGGTCGGGCTGACTGGCAGCTGGGAAGCACCTGCTGGGCTGGGCTGGTGGTTGTGGCTGGTGTCGGTTTTGATGGGACAGGGCATCTGTTTCTGATTGGTTGTTGCCCCTGATCTACCAGTTCTTAAGTATTTTCAATCTCAGCCCTGGGAATAAGTAACCACACTATATTCTTGATTCTTCTACATCCGTGTGTGTGCTGAAGAAAGTTACCTTTCTCAGAATTTGATTGAATGAAGGTTACACTCGGCCAAGTCCCACATGGAGGCAAAAATGGTGCAAAGCACTATAAAATAGGTTAGATATCTAAGTTTTAGAATACTTTTAAAGAAAGTGGAGAGAATGGTAAACAGCAACAATTACTGAGGCACAAATTTAAGTCGGTCAGGTAGGCAGTCCATTCACTCTTTGCTTCCTTAGCAAACTGACGTGATCAATGATTTCAAAAAATAAGGATTCCAACAGGAGGTGAATAGACTCTATTTAACTCCGTATTTTCATTTTTACAAAGCATCCTTTTTTCATAGGCAGCGTACATGAAATTTCACCCCCGACTACATTTGCAAGGAGTAAATGAGTTGGCTAAGAATGAAGACTTCTTCCTATTTTCACTTCCTACCCTTGTCAGAAACTCGAAATCCAGGGAAGAGGGAGGCATGAGGTTCAAGGAGCAGGAGTGATGATAGCCGTGCATAGAACTGAATCCACCTCTACCTGACATTGGACATTCACTTGAACAAATAAACGAGTAATGGCACTTCACAACTATTTTTTTTTTTAAGTCCGGCTGTGAAGGTCCGCTTAGTGGCTAGACACAGCTGGAAATAATTGGGAAACAGAGTACAGTGCAAAAGAGTTTAAAAACCACATGGTCTCAATGATATTTTCATAGTGCTCCAAGCAATTTTCTTCCGCAGTCAAATGGTTTCAAGACTCTCCAGCTCAAAATTACCTACAAAACGTAAATGCCAAAAAAAAAAGGTAAACTGCAATGCATTAGGACAAAACTACTCGGAACCCTTGAGGAAATTCCTTGTCAAAATTGTGAATAGGACACTCTGCGGCATAGACAGCCATTGCCCAGCCTTTCACCCAAACTGCTGTGTCCCTCATCCACTCCAGTGGAGGGTAGGTAGGTGACTCATGCATGATGTTGAGACAGCACTTGAGTCACCTGCTCCTGTTTATTTCTGCAGATGGTGGTGGGGAGGAATTCTAGAACAAGTCTCTGAAGGTGTACATCTAAGCAAGTAATGGTTTACTATGAGAAAACTTGTGTTGCAAAATTGAAAACCTTTATTTCAGGTGACTTTGTGAGTTAATGGACATGTGAGTCAAAGAAAGGCTTAGAGCATCTTTCCCCATAATATGTACTCTCATGAGCCAACAATTCAGAAGTTAAAAAGTCTTATACCTAATTTCCATCTCTAAATGACAGTGAGATGACTTCTGTTGAATTAGATACTCTTGGGGCCCGGTGACATATATTTTTTTAAATCTTCTGATCACAGAGTTTCCAATGTGGCACGGTGGGTTAAGAATCCAGCTGCAGTGGCTCAGGGTGCTGCAGAGGTGCAAGTTCATTCCTTGGCCCAGTGCATTGGGTCAAAGCATCTGGCATTGCTGCAGCTGCAGCACAGGTTGAAGATGTGGCTCAGATTCAGTCCCTGGCATGAGAGCTTCTTTATGCCGTGGGTTCGACCATTTAAACAAAAAATTCATAGAATGATGTCACGTGATAATATCATCTGCTAATATGTCAATCTTTTTTAGCTAATTAAATATACTAGCAGCTGTTCATTTAACATACTGCATATAGATAACTTTTCTAAGCTCTTTCCATGTGAAATTCACTTACACTTCATAAAAATAATGTGTTATTATCATCGTATGCATGATAAGACCATCATATTTTAGACACAAGCAAACAGCACAAGGTGATAGTTGTTTGTTGTTAGATGGACTGGGATTTTTTATTTCCGTTCTCTTTTAAAGTACATGAAAAACAAATATATCAGAAAAGAGTAAACTAGTGTGGGAGTTAATTATTTCTCATACTAAAAAAAATTAAAACTGACGATGTGGCAAACTCTTATCTCGGAGAAAGCCAAATACAAAACCCTAAATAGTTCCTAAATTAAAATGTCTTCATATTTTGCTATGAAGCAAACAGGATGGGGATCTAGGGCTGGATCAGAAAACACTGGAAACTGATAATATAAGGAAGATTAAGATGCATGAGACCCAAAAGCTACTAGTGGGTGTTCAAAACATGTAAGATGTTGGCAAAGCTTAGCGGCAGTGCACATGAATACAGCTGGAAAGCTTTCTAAAGTTTTTCCCACCAGGCGGATGCTAGTTGAAGAACCTTTTCAGACCTCTTTCTAAGAGCGTATAGGCTTATAAGTAATTATAATCCACTGACTTTAGTTTTTCTAAGATAAAGAGAGGTTTATAACTCCATGAAAAAGCTATTTCTCTGTATTCTCAACACTTTGCATGAGGGTGAGATTTTTACCAAGAATTGGTAAACCGCAGACTATGGGTCATTTTGATCCCTTTCCTTTTTTTGTAAATAAAGTTTTATTGAAAAACAGCGAAGCTCGTTCGGTATGAATTGTCTATGGCAGCGTTCACTCTGCAACAGTGGAGCCAAGTAGACTCAACAGGGACTGTCTGGCCGCAGAGCCAAGAATATTTATTGTCTGGTACTTTACCGAAAGGGTTTGCCAACCCCTGACCTAGACGATTGTGGCATATGTTTAAAAAAAAAAAAAAAAAGGGAAGAAGAAGAAGAAGGAAAATAAAGAAGACAACTGAGGCCTTCACCTTAGTAGACAAAGGGAGACAGAGTTGAAATTTCATGCTCCTTTCCAGACAGTGCCCTGATCCCAGTGGCATGCCATCTGTTATTGCACCATCGTGATCATTATTGCAAAGGACATCTCTTTGGCCTAACTGCAGTAATGCCACAGACAGAATTTGCAGAAAGAAAAGAAAAGTTGCCAGAGTCTGTTAGTTTGAGATAACATTTTATTGAATCCTCATCCTATTGCAGAATTTCAGCTTCCTCACTTCATCTCTGCCCAAACAGCCTAACTCCTTCGATGTTTTTAATAGGAGGTAATTATTTTCATAGGATTTTAAACAAATCTCTGTGGAATTCAAATATTTTTCAAAACTGTCATAGATGGTATATTTTAGTATAGAATCCATGTTGAATTAGCTGTTTCATAAAAGAGGTGTTAAAATGATTGAAATCGTAGGAGAAAAATCATTAGTGGATACATGTAAGTGTATTTAAATTGTGGTACAGAAAGGTTGACTAAGACGAGGATGTGGGATGCTTTATCTGTAGCCGTGTATGAATTAGGACTTAAAATAGACTGGGGAACTCTGATATGTAAATGAAAGGAATGATCCAGAAGTCCTTGGACGCTTAACACTGAATGCTACCAGGTAGCTCAGGAGTCTGACAATTTCACTACCAAACAGCTCAGAAGAATTCTCGGGGGAATGATAACATTATATTAGCAAATGATTGTATAAACAATTTTGTTAGTATATACATTAAAATTTTGTAGGGCTTAGGTTGTATACCTCAAAGTATCTACAAAATGAACATTTGAGAGAGTATGGCTTAGTCTGTCAGAATGGTGTTAGACTTGTTTCTAATAGAACTTAGAGCAGACCCTGTAGCATATTTGTGAAATAATGGGTTGACATACTTACCTGTAATTGCTTTCTGCTATATAATCATTTTTTTTTTTTGAGTGCTTTCTTAGGGACGCATCTGCGGCATATGGAAATTCCCAGGCTAGGGATCAAATCGGAGTTATAGCTGCCTGCCACAGCCACAGCCCCAGCCCCAGCCTCACAGGATCCAAGCTGCATCTGTGACCTACACCACAGCTCGTGGCAACACTAGATCCTTAACTCACTGAGCGGGGTCAAGGATTGAACCCACATCCTCATGGATACTAGTCAGGTTCCTTTCCTCTAAGCCACAAAGGGAACTCTTTAATCACTATTTTTATGTAAATTGGGTACTCCCACATTTTTGTTTTTTAAACAAGAGGATTGTCCTGAAAAGTATTCAGGACATTAACTCATTCAGAAAATGAAGCGGAAAATTAATTTACTTTTAGGTTGTCTTTTTGAACTATTAATTTTTTCCTTCATATATTTAGGCAATAAAACTACCTAAGCATCAGGAGGACACAAATACATGTAATCTCTCTCTCTCTCTCTCTCTCTCTCTATATATATATATATTATTATTATTTTTTTTTGCTTTTTAGGGCCTTACCCACTGCATATGGAGGTTCCCAGGCTAGGGGTCTAACCAAAGCTACAGTTGCCAGCCCACGCCAGAGCCACAGCGACACCAGATCTGAGCCACATCTGCGAGCTACACCAAAGCTCAAGGCAAGGCCAGATCCCTAACCCACTGAGCGAGGCCAGGGACCCATCCTTCAACCTCATGGTTCCTAGCTGGATTCATTTCCACTGAGCCATGACGGGCACTCCGTAATCTATCTATATTCTTTAAACCTAGCTTATACTAGCATGACATTGAATTATTTTATTTTTCTGAAGATATTAAAATTAGCTCATGTAAGGCTATAGAAACATGAAGGTGAACATATAAAAATGCACATTCTGATAAATGCTTGTATTAGAATACGATGCTTCCATTTAGTTGTAAATACTAATGAAATAGTTTTGGGGGAATAAAGTAGTATAGAAATTCTTTAACATTTTTGTGTCTTTGAAGATACACCAGCAAATCAAGCAAAAATGTTTGAATCTTTGTCCGAATGAGCATACTTTAAAAATCCGTCCATTTTCCAGAAACTAATATGATGAGTTTTGTGAACCTTTGGTTAGATGTTTCATTGACCACCCAGACCAAAGGCAGTTTATACAAATCTTCTGAGATACACCCACCCATTAAAAGGCCACAAAACAAAATGCCAAGTAGCACATCCTCGTCAGGGTGGATGCAGTCATGTCCTAGAAATTATTCAATGAATCGTCTATTTCTGGGCTTGTGAATAAACTATTCTGTCTCGCTTGCTCTTAGGCTTAAAATAGGAGGAAAATTTCCATATCCAGAATCCCCTGACTGCTCCTTATCCATTCTGCTACTCGATTCCACTCTCTGAGCTTATCTCCCTTCTTGCACCTGGGGAACAGTTTTGCAGGATTGTTTTACCTGCACTCCTTGGATCTTTAGCCTCAGGTTGGGTTTGATCAATTGGCAGTGCTAACAGGAGAAGAAAGGCAGAAAGAGAGAAAGGGGTTTTCGTTGCTCTGATTTTTCTCAGCTGGTATGCAATATTAGTGATATCTGTGTCCCCTCATTAGGAGCTGTGACTACAGCTCCTAATGGGTGGCCCTGCTGCTGGGGCTACAGCTCTCACCAGGTGCAAGCTTGGAGGTGGTAACCATTGTTCATTCATGAACACGTCATCACTCTCAGTAGCCCCTTTCAGTCTTCCCACACCTCTGTAAACAGATGCTCCCTTTTCTCTTTAGCTTTATTGAGGTATAATCAACAGATAAGAATTGTATGAAGTTAGGGTGTACAGCATGATGGTTTGATGTACATAAATACTGTGAAATGATTATGGCGATCAAGTCAAAACATTTGTTATCTTGCAGTTACAACACTGAAGATCTACCTCTTAGCAAATTTCAAGTATATAATAGAGCATTACTTTATTTATTTATTTATTTATTTATTTATTTATTTAGGACTATTTTCAGGGCCGCACCCACGGCATATGGAAGTTCCCAGGCTAGGGGTCAAATGGCAGCTGCAGCTGCCGACCTACACCTCAGCCGTAGCAATGTAGGATCCAAGCCGTGTCTCGGACCTACACCACAGCTCACAGCAACGCCAGATCCTCAACCCACTGAGCGAGGCCAGGGATCGAACCCACAACCTCATGGCTCCTAGTCGGATTCGTTTCTGCTGCACCACGACGGGAACTCCCAGTAGAGCATTATTAACTATAGTCACCGTGGCGTACTGTAGATCTCTGCAACTTCTGTGTCTTCTAACTGCAAGTCTGTAACTTTAACCAGCATCTCCCCACTCCCTGCACTCCACCTCCCAGCCCCATTGCTCTGCTCTCTGCTTCTGTGACTGATGTTTTTAGGCTCCACGTATAAGTGAGATCGTGTTTGCTTTATTTCACTTAGCCTAATGTCCTCCAGGTTAATCCATGTTTTGGCCATGACAGGGTTTCCTTCTTTCTTCATGGCTGCATAATATTCCTTTAGGTAGAGGTATCGCATTTTATTTATCCATTATTAATCAATAAACATTAAAATTGTTTCCTCCCCTGGCTGTCGTGAATAATGCTTCCACAAACATGGGAGTGCAGGTATCTCTTTGAGTTAATGATGTTATTTTCTTTTGAACACCCACCCAGAAGTGGGATTGCTGGGTCATAGGCTCATGTTGACAAGGGTGTGATGAGAAGGGACCTTTGTGTACTATTGGTGTGAATATAAATTTGTATAGACAGCCATGGTGGAAAACAGTAGGAAGATTACTCAAAAAATTAAAAATAGAACTTATCGTGGGATATGGAAGCTCCTTTTACACTTCTGCACATAATCCTTTTGAAAGCATCGTCTCTTCCTGGTTGGGGGTGGGGGGCGCTGCTTAAAAGAGGTATCGCCCTCTGACAGTTTGTTGCTGCAGATTTTCAAATATCCACAAGACTCATTTGCTTTTAACAATGTATCTGTAAAGATTAAGTGCAAAAATAGAAAAACAAAGAAATGCTGCAGGTTAATTCTAATAGGAATTTAGTTAAAACGGAAACAATATGTTCCGTGTGTTGGTGGGGCGACTGTGTGTGTTATGATCTATGGAAGCTGAAGGTTCGAGGTCCTATTTTTCAGGATATTTTAAAGTCATCTAAAATTTCTGACAAACTATTGAAAAGTGAAAGGCCACAAAATGCAGTCATGTAACAGTAAAGACAACACTAGCTTTTTCCTCTGCATTATAATTAAAGGAGGTTTTGCTCTCTCAGGATCCATACTCTTGCAGGTAGGCAGTATTTTCAGGCTACTGACACTGCCAAAACTGTATTTTGAAATTTAAAACTGAGAATTTATTTATGGATTTATTTAAACTTTTGGGCTGTGCCCGAGGCACGCAAAAGTTCTGGAGCCAGGGATTGAACCCATTCCACAGCCATGACAACACTGGATCCTTAACCCATTGAGCCACCAGAGAACTCCCAGAATTTCTTTTTTTCTTTTTTCTTTTCTTTTTTTTTTGTCTTTTTAGGGCTGCACCCACAGCATACGGAGGTTCCCAGGCTAGGAGTCCGGTTGGAGCTGTAGCCGCCAGCCTTCGCCACAGCCACAGCAACATCAGATCCGAACTGCCTCTGTGACCTACACCACAGCTCACAGCAACGCTGCATCCTTAACCCACTGAGCAAGGCCTGAACTCATGTCCTCATGGATGCTAGCTGAATTTGTCAACTGCTGAGCCATGATGGGAACTCCCAGATTTTACTATAAGCAGTATTTTCATTTTTCTTGATGGTATTTAAGCCATCATATTAGTGATTAATGAGCAACTGAGGAATTAGATGGAAGAAGTGTATTAGGTATCAGGCCAGGAGATATTTATATGTATATAGAATGTTATATTTCTAGTGAATGGATAGCTAATTCAAGAAAATTTTTGGTGGAAATGGACCAAATACAATTACATCTGTGTTTTCATCTTTAGATGACCCAGGGAGAATCACATGGTAACATATATCGATATTGTAAATGAATATAAACTTTCAAATGACAGTCATATAAATCAGTCTCACTAAAAACTAGGTTGGTTTGTTAGTTCTGGTATAAATGTCTTCCTCCATCAACAACACAGAATAGCAAAAACTGTCCACTGTAAAACACTACTGTAGGTATTTTGTCAGCCAGAAATATACATTGAATGAGATACGAGTTCTTGAAAAATCAATGGAACTGTGATGCCTCAAAACTATAGGTATAAGGAGTTCCTGCTGCGAGGAAGTGGGTTAAGGATTTGACTGTAGCAGCTCAGGTCGCTGCACAGGCTTGGGCTCCATCCCCAACCTGGTGAAATGGGTTAAGGATCCGGTGTTACTGCAGCTGTGGTGCAAGGAGCAACTGTGGCTTGGATCGCATCCCTAGCCCAGGATCTTCTATATGCTGCGGGTGTGGCAAAAACAAAATGAAACAAAACAAACACACAAAACCACCAAAAACAAAAAGAAACAAACAGAATACCCCCTAAAGGTATAAAGGTTGATAGTTTGATAGCATAACATTTGTCATTGTGGTAAGATTGTATAAAATCCAAATGTAGATTCTGCATTTATTACATTAGTCACTCATCCCACTTCTAAAAGTGGAATAGCTACAAATGGGCTTCATCAAATATTATACCTCGTATTATCCATAGTCCAAATCTTTAAAAAGGCTGACTTAACCAATCAATTTGCAATTTTTGCATTATTAAGACCATATTCTCTTCATACCATTGAGAAAAGCATCTGTAGATCATGTTCTCATTCCAGACCATTGCCTCTGGCCAAAGCTTTCTTCTTAACAACATAAAAAGTAAAAAATGCAGAAAACAGCGAGTCCCAGAAAATCCAGTTTAAATGCCCAGCATTCCTTTAATAGAAATGGCAGGTAGAATTTCATCTGTATTAGTCAGGGTTTTAGAATAGCAGGTAGCATGTGGCTCTGACTGTCAAATTTCTATGAGTAATTCAATTGGCATGGAATAAATTTGGTTATATTTTTGACTGCTTGGTATTTCAAGGTTTTTGATTTTTTTTTCCATTGGGGAGATGGACCCAAATCTAAAAACCATATAGTGTAGCAATTTCCCCCCACTAATGACCTAACCCCCATATCTCTGTCAAGAAGTCCTGCTTTGAAAAACTACAGTGTATTTCTGGTTACATAGGATCAATCGAGCCCATGTATTTAAAATAATTTCCTCCCCAAACCCCACAAATAAAAGCAAATTGAATAAAAAAGACATAAATGGTGCAGGCCAGTCCATAATATAGTTTCCAGTGACCCTTGCCTGCTGGTATTCACAGCCTCTGTAGTCTGCCCATATTGTTCCAAGGTTGGTGCGTTTGACCAATACCATGTGACAAAAGTGAAGTCTGTCATCTCTGATGTTGGGTTATAAAAGAATTTTGCTTCCACCTCTCTCTTTTCCTCCTCTGTCTCTCTCTCCCTTTCTCTCTCATCTCTCACGCTGGCAAAACAACCTATTACGTTGCGAGCAGCCCAGCAGATTTACATGGGAAGAAGCTGAACCTCCCAGCCAACCTTAACCATCAGTGAGAAACCGGGGCCTGCCACCAACCCTATGAGCGATCTAGGAATCGATTTTTCCACCCCATTTTGATGATGGCAACCCCAGATGAAAGCTCAGCAGCAATCTCACAGGAGACTCTGAGCTGGCACCACCCAACAAAGCCACCCCTAGCCTCCTGAGCCTCAGAACCTGTCAGATACCATCAGTGATTGCTGTTTTCATCAACTGAGCTTAAGGGGATTTGTGACGCAGCGACAGATAATGAATACATAAATCCATAGTGAGCAAGAAATCGGGAGTACCCGCCCTAGACGATAGGTAAGGAAACTAGCAGGAATGCAGATGCTAATTAGAGGTATTTGCAGGAGGAGTTATCAACAAGGAGCAATCGGAAAGACTCAGGCATCAGAGTCACAGGCTATCAAAGAAGGTGACAATGGAGCAAGAGGGTAAAAACAGGAAAATTAGATGCAAGTCTATATAAGAAACAGCCTGATAGAATTAGGTGGATTATATCCTCCACCTAAATGGGGGAGAGAAGACGTGTTCTGTGGAGGAAGCAAACCAGAGAGCTGCTGGCTGGACTGTGGTAGATAGTTGATGAGAGGCGATGGACTGAAAATCTGAAGGTCCAGTGAAAGTTCATGCGTGGGATAATCAGATTCTCAGCCCCCTGCTCACTCTCAGTCCAAGCATATATTATCCACAACCGTCTACCTGCATGAAGTACATGAGGTCCACAGTCTAGTTGATAAGAATCTCATGAAGAAAAAAGGGCCATTTTAGGGCAGTAAATTATCGAAGCTTTATTACCAAAAAGAAAAATGTTTACCAGAACCGAACTTGAAATTTTACGTTGAAAGTAACCATCCACTGACAAGCAGAAAATGAGGGACCAGGTACAATAAAAAGTCAATGTGGTTGACAAATACTTTCAAATGGAAATTTGGACAAAGAGTTCATTGATACCTGATCATATTTTTATGTTTTTTTCCAAAATGGTAAACCTTCTATTTATAGTCAATTATCTATTTCCCTTACATAATTATGTTTAATTACTACTTATATTTTCATTTGGTTTTAAATCATTTTCCTGATTTAGTCAATATGCCCCTCTTCTTTCAAACTCAAGCAGCCACTGTTTGTTTAGTTTAGTTTTGTTTCTGGTTTTGCCACCCGTGTGCTGAACACAACTGTTCAGGGTCTCGCCCTATTTACTTAGGTCCAGTTTTTCATCAGCCAAGTGGTAAAAGTTATTTTCATATTGGGGAAAATGTTGGAATATACAACATGTGATGCAAAACTTCCCTTCCCACTCATTTATTTCTGTATTTTTTCCCTCCCTAAAGTATAGTGCATGCCTAATGCCTTCTCACATGTATTAATTTAATGAAATGCCTCTTTACAGGGATTGCTTGCTAATGATAGGATTTGAGTTGTGGCAGGCAATATTTAGGGGATTTATTTTTAAGTAGGGATAATATGTGTATTTATAGGCAAATGGTCCCATTTCCCTTAGAGAGTCATGGGCATTTTTTTGAAGGTTATTTTCTTGCAAGTATAAGCTTCTTCTTGGGTATAGAGCCATTAAAAGTGAATCTAATTTCAACTCACATTTAACATATGTGTGTATATATATATGTATATGTATATGTATATACACACACACATACACACACACACACACACATATAATATTTATATAACAGTGTATTTTATATTAAATATTTAATAATTTAAAAAGTCAGAGCAGTAGTTTATACTTTTAAAAATGGTACAAAGACCATGGGCGGTGACAAAGTATCTATTTCTGCCTTGCCTCTAAAGAAAGCATAATTAATCTTTCAGAAGACATTTATTAACCCAGATGATGATTTCACAATGTGGATCCCACCTGAGGTACTTTTCAGTTAATATGTGTTTAATTCTGACCTTGGAGACACTACCTCATAAGGGATTGACCAACAGCACGGAAACGACAAAAGAGTCTCTGAATATTTTTAATGGGGATGACCGCCATGGGCAGGGTAAAGCCATAATGCTAAGGTCAGTGGTGAGACACTGACTTGGCCAAACTTCATCAATTTAACCAAGCGTGAAAACAGGTCTCTAGCCAAGTCTGTCGTGGTGGGCAAAGGAAATCTGGAGAAGGCTTCACTCCACAGTTGGCTTTGAATGAGCAACAGTTGGTTAGCGCATTGTGTTTATGAGAATAAGACCAAGGACATAATCCGAGCCTCATCCAGTTAACATCATTTATTTCCATGACCACCAACTGCACCAGTAGCCTTGCCAACAACATTAGAAATGCTCACATTTGGTTACCAGGACAGTTGGGCAAGAAGCATCTTAGTCTAACTGTACTCAAAGTTGTGGATTAAAAGGCTTAAATGATGTGGTCAGCATGATTATATTTGCATGTATTTACATTTTGTCATTTTCTACCTATATGGTATTTTATCATTTTAATAGGGGCTTGCCTGAAAATGACATATAAATGGGCAAGGCCATAGACTAATTTGTACTAGAGGGACTCATGGAGAAGTTCCTAGAATTTAGAAGATGGAATTCCCACATTCTGCATGCTTAGCTTTTCCAGTTAATGTACAGTAGAACTACGGTGGGGAGGAGAATCCAAGTTTTCTAGCCAAAATCTTCACATGCATGATTTTCAGAAGTGAAATGGTATGACTTACAGGACGATATACTCTGGGTCTTCCCTTCCCTTAATTGCCTTGATATTTAAGTCATAAAATAAAGGGAAGTGGAAAAGCTAGTGGCTATCAGTTTCCTTTCAATCAAATAATAAAATAGAAGCTTTCAAGCCGTAAAATTATTTTAGGAGCCGTGTGCTGTTACATATGGACTGAAGATAACAGCTGTTCTATGTAATTTCTTTGCTGGTAATGGCGGTGATGGAGCGATGGCAATGACGTTTGTTGGAGGGATTAGAGATGACAGTGGAAATGATGGCGGTGTGGGTGTTGGTACTGGAATGGGTGCTGGAGGCAGCAGCAGAAGTGAGGATGAGGGGAGGATCATGCAGCTGAGTGTGAAGATGATGGTGGAGGTCGTGGTGGTGCTATTAGAGGCAGGCATGGTGATGGGAGCGGTGCTGTGTAGATGGTAGCAAAAAGATCATGGTGATGCAGTGACTGGAGGTGGAAGAGTTGATGGCATATCAAAAGAGGAGCCTGTGATGACAGAGGTATTGGGGGAGGTGGAGGTGGTAATAGGGTGGAAGTGGAGGTGTCTGGGTTGGAAGTGGCAGGAGTGGTGCAGGGGTTGAGTTCCTACCCTTTTCCGAGCCTCTCTTTTTCTGTGTGAAAAAGAAAATTGATGTTCAAACTCAACTTTCTGTTGCTGCTGTAACAAATTGCCGCAAACTGCCATGCAAAACATTTGTTATGGCGAAGTCCATCCTTCAGGAGGACAGATGGCTTTTCTGGCTTCTCTGCTCCAGGTTTCATACATCCAAAATCGAGGTGCCAGCTGTCTCGGCACTTAGGGCGATGCTGTGGGGAGAATCCTTCTGCAAGCTCATTTGGGTTCCTTGCAATAGCAGGTCTGGGGTCCCCATCCCCTTACCGGCTCTTGGACTGCCCGCACTCATTCCCATGCCCAGCATGCAGCTTTCCTACAGTAACGGTGGGTCAGGTCCCTCACACTTCCCATCAATCTACTTCCTTCCACCGTCTTTCTCCTACTGTCTTTCCGTCTTCCTCTTCTGCTTAAAAGCGATTACACTGGGCCTGCAGATAACCTAGGATTATCACCTCATCTTATGATCAGCTGACTGTTAACTTTTACACCTGCAAATTTCTTTATGGTAGTACCTAGCCTAGGTTCAGGCTTGATTGACTAACAAAGGGACCAGGAGACTTGAGTGTTTCCATCTTTAGAATTCTACTGAATAGAGAAAGTCTCGAACCTCCTCTCAGTTTAAGGATCTCCAGTTTGCCAACTTGACTGAAAATTAGGTGATTTAAATGTTCATTGAACGGTTAAAGAAATACACCTTCTAAATGGTCTCCCTAGTTAGTGACATGATGACAGAGTTTGCTGGCTCTCCAGACATCTATTGACCTAGTATCTCCCTGCCAGATCCCTAAGGCTTTACATTTCCACATGCCAGGCTCGTGATCATAAACTTTCCTAATATATTTTTCCTTTACTGACCCCCTATAGGACTTATTTGCCTCATTCATTTTGAAACAAGCATATGCTTTTTCATATTATTAATTATCTACCATCCATATATTTTTGTCATGCCACGTAGATTATCCCTTCCTGGTAATTGTTGCCCTACTTTATACTTTTTTATTTTTTCATATTTTTTTTCATTCGAGGAGAAGGAGGTGTTGTCTGAATAGCATTACTAGTGTAATATTAAGGGCCCTGTGTGTTATTGAAAATCTTGTTATTATAACAAGAACAATGCTGACTGTAAAGTCTTCAGACACACTGGGAAAAAGATTGGACAATAAATAAGACTAGGTCACAGCAAACAAATAAATTACAGCAGCAACAAAACTCGAACTAAAAGCCCTACCGATTCCCCTGTGTCTTTTTATGATATCTCCTCCATGACCAGGTTTCTGGATGAAAACAATGCTTCCTTTACATTCTCTGTAGCGGTGCCAATACCCTTCAGACAAAGACCACCAAAAACACAGCTGTAGTTCAACAATTTGGGCTTATTGTTCATTGCAGAAAAGAAGGCTGTGTACCACGAAAAACCCGGGGGTGTTTCAGTTAGACGCTGTTAGAAAGAACCTCTTCTAAGAATTGGGCTTTAGTTGGGTCATTTAAAGAAGGGTAAGAAAGCAAGAGTTGGCTCTAAGTTAGATCAAGCAGGACCATTCGAGGATTATCTTAATAAATCTTGCCTATGCAGAGGGGGCCCTAGACAAGGATAAAGCTCTAATTGGTTAAATATCCACACACGATTTTAGCCAAGAGAGGGTGGCGTTCATATTTTGTGGGTGGCACCACCAGGGCTTTTTTCTGTGCTTAGACCAAATGATGAAATGTGGAGTGGCCTTGTTCTGTCTCTTTCATCACGGTCTCAGTGTAACCTTGTCCAAGTCGCATATTCTGAGCACTGGGTGAGGTTCCACAGAGCAGCACACCCTCAGAATGAGCCCAGGCTTCTTTCTGGATATCAGATTCACTTGTTTTCTTACTTTCTTAGGAGCATGCTAGTGGTTTTATTTCTGTATCCAAGTGGCTTTATTTCTGTACCTTTATTGTTATCACGAAATTATTCCCTATTTCAATTATATTTATGGATCTTGATTCTAAAGTACTCTTTGTAAATGTTATATTGGTGATGTTGTGATGATGATTATAATGGAATGAATAATAACAGCAACAAAGGGAAAGCAGAGTATATGAGAGGAGAAATGAGGGAGGGGTGAGAAGGATATTTCAGTGAGTGCTAACCATGCCCTCACCACGAATGCCTTGTCTTTCTTTCTTTTTATTAATTTTTATTTTTTGGCCACCCCAATGCATATGGAGTTCCCTGGCCAGGGATTAGATTCTATGCCACAGCGTGGCAACACTAGATACTCTAACCTGCTGTGCTATGCGGAATTGAACCTGTGTCCTGGTGATGCAGAGATGCCACTGATCCTGTTGAGCCAGAGTAGGAACTCCTGCCTTATCTTTTTTTGGGGGTGTGTGTGTGTGGGGGGCACATCCTAGGCCAGGGATCAAACCTGCGCCACAGCAGTGACAATGCCAAGTCCTTAACCATTATGCCACCAGGGAACTCCACAACTGCCTTATCTTAACTAATATACATGCAACCATGAGCAGTAGGTATTTATTGCCTGTATTTCTCATTTAAGGACACTGAGGGAACAAAAGAATGGTTAATTTGAGAGAGATAGTAGCTTATCATATGTGAGTGTTATAAGCAGAGGATTAAAAGTTTTGTTTTGTTGGTTTTTGGAGGTTTGATTGACATATAACATTATATTAGTGGAATGCATGTTTTTAAACGTTTTCCCTGGGAAATACCAGTGAGGAATTAGGGAAGTGAGATGAAGAAGGAAAGACAACTAAGAAAGAGTCAGTCCCACAGAGACAAAAAATAAACAGATAAAAATTTAAAAATTGGAGTTCCCTGGTGGCCTAGCAGTTAAGGATCTGGTGCTGTCACTGTGGTGGCACGGGTTTGATCCCTGGCCTGGGAAATTCTGTGTGCTGTGGGATTAGCCAAAAAAAGAAAAGAAAACCTCTCAAGCTGACACACAAAGAGTTGTCAGGGGCACAAGGGGGTCCATGAAATCCTAAGCAGTGGAGACTCTCCTTGGCCACAAGGTGGGTGTCCATGGCCCACTGACTCTCAAAGGTCAGGAGCATCAAAAACACCCAGAGAAACGGAGTTTCTCATTTCATAGGTGTGGGTCTCAAGAATTCTTATTATTTTAAACAAGTTTCCAAGGAAAGCTGCTACTCCAGGGACACTGTCTTAAAAGTAGTGACATAGGTGTGGACAGACCGTCAGCCAGTAGACACGGATGCTGGCTCCGGGCAGTGAGGCACAGCTCTGGGAGCTGGCGCCGACGAAAACCATGCAGCAGTCCGGGGGTCTGCACAGAATACTGCCGTGTCGCTCCAGTCTGGACCGGGGTCTTTCTGAATCCAGATCTGGCACTCTCAGCACGTGTGGGATAAGACTTCCTAGCTCGTATCACAAGAAGCCACAGAATAGACCTATCTGGGGCTTGTCAAAGTTAGTCGGAAACAGGTGAGAGAGGGTGGGGTATCAAATCGCACAGCTAGTTTAGAAGCTGGGCATCTGTATTAATTAAAACTTAACATACGTATTTAGACACTTGGCATTTTGGTTGGCACCCCACATCTGTGCTGAGGCCCTAGAACCATAGCTGTACATTTTTACTATCTTTAACCAACTGGTTCTGGCTGCAAAGTTTCAGAAGTTCTACCTGCCATGGTGGTATCCGCTATGATTATAATGGAGTAAATAATAACACCAATACCAATCGCTCTCACGATTTAGTTTTCATTTCACACAATTATTTTTTCTCAGTAAAGGTGATTATTTTAAGTAGCTAACCAAACTGGATTTCATATTTATGCGATCCTAAGATATATGTCCTATTGATAAATTCACAATTGATAGATTAGCTTATGAAAACCTTGTTCTCAATTTGGGGTTTGGGGAAGAGGTCCCTGTACCTAGGACCATAGGAATCTCCCTTTCTCCAGTCCAGGTTTCAACCAACAAGAGAGTTCCTTGTCACAGGAGCACAGGTAAGCAGGAATGTTCTGGAAAGGGTTTAGGACGAAAGTGGATGCCAGTGCAAAGTTTATCTATGTTACACTTTTTTCCGATGGGCTGTCAGAATAATTCTTGTTCTCTGCTTGATTCGGACAGTACAAGGGTTTTCCATATGTTTACACACAAATCTGCATTGCACCCAGTGAGGTAAATACATGAGGGTTTGGCAGAAGGAAAGGCTGTTGCATGCATTTTTCATGAGAGAAATTTCAATAAAGTGAAATAACCCGGTGTCCCAAACAGTATGCCAACAAATGACAAGAAAGGCTGTTTACATTTGGATTGTGCAACCAGAACAGCTTGGATTTCCTACATTCCAAGGCTGCCAGCCAGCCCTTTCAGTTGATCCATTTTTTTTAAAAAAAGGTTCAATTAAAAAAAAAGAACTGTTTTAAGAACTACCTGGAAAACATGTACTATAAGAAAATTTTATTTAAAAAGAATTTTTTTGCAAAAAAGTACCATCACACATAGAATTTCTGTTTACCCATGCAAAGTTTGTTGAGGCTTCGACCCAAGCTATCTCAATTATTTCAGTGTCACGATTACCAGAAATATTCATTGAGTTGAGGCAAAAATATTTTGTTCTTAAATTTTCTGAACATGAGCTCTTCTTCCACCCCTTCTAAACACGGAGTATAGTCCTGCAACCCTCCAAATGTACTGAGTAGACATAATTTTAAAATAAATAGGGAAATAATAATGGGAAATGAAAAAGATAACATAGATATAAAATACTTTCCAATGGTAGCTAATGTTCTTCTGTATACATTCATGATTTTCAAAATGTGGTCACTGGATCAACAATATCCACACCACCTGGAAATTTGTCGGTATGCAAATTTGAGGGTCCCTTGCTTAGTTAGACCTACCGAACCCTAGGTTTAGAGTCCAGTAATGTGTGTTTTAACAAGGTTCTTAGGTGATCCTGTTTCATGCCAGAATCAGAACCAGAGACCCAGCAGATGATGTTTAGTGACTAAATGATAACCACAGAACTCAGAAGAGTATGTAACAGAATGTGGTACCACAGCAGAAATAATGATTTTATTTTGTAGTTGTTACCTGTGTAAGCTCCTGCAAAAAGAAAGAAAGAAGACAGAAGAGAAGAAGTACATTTTGACAGTATTACAGGCTGTTTATTTTTGCCCCAAGCTTTTTAGTTTTTTCCAAATTTTCTTCATTAAGTATGTATTCTTTGATTATAGCTATGTTATTGAAAAGAAAAGCAAGAAGGATCTTTACACATATTGTGGTGTATTTAGAAATGGTGCCAGGTTCACGTACCAAGCAAACGCCATCCAGTGTAAAGCAGATGTGCATGAGTGGCTCTGTTCTCTTCATAAAGTATGAGAAACTGTCATCACATAGCTTATAACCACATTTTCACCTGCTCTTATGGTAGGCGTTTTAAACTGCTGGCACACAGCGGACTTAAACTTGGGGAATCCCTGGCTGAGAGGGATGTTGCCTTGGGGACTTTCTTGTTCACATTCCTTGTGTGAGTTGAGCACCTCTCTCTCGCTCTGGTTCGCAGATGGAGGGATTCAGGGCTTCTTTGTTAGCTGATCTGATATTTGAAGGTTGTTTGTTGTTGTTGTTTTTAAATGATGCAGAAGGTAAATGCTTACATTCTGGGAAACAGTCGAAGTCATCCTTGGAGAGTTAAAGAAAAGGAAATCAGACAGGTCTTTCTGAATGTCTAACTCGGTTCTGTGCTGGAATTGCCAAGGAATTCAGAGGCGAAGTCTGTCTTCCAAAGTGAATGAGTTTTCTGTTGCTGCTATAACAAAGCAAAACAAGCGTGTCTTCAAAGAACACTAATTTATTCTCTTATGGTTCTGGAGGTCAAAAGTTCTAAATTCAAGGATTTGATAAGGCTAGGTTCCTCCTGGAGGCTCTGGGGAGAATCCATTTCCTTGCCTTCTCTAGCTTCTGGATGTTGCCTATATTCCAGGTTCATGGCCTCCTCCGTCAGTCTGGTCTCTGTTTGCATCAGCACATCTTCGAATCTCCTCCTTTCCTCTTTTATTTGTAAGGACCACTGCGATTACATTGTGCCCACCCAGATAATCTAGGATAACCTCCCCATCTCAGTATCTTCAACCTAATCATGTGTGCAAAGTCCCTTTTGCATGTAAGGTAATCTGTTCAGAGGTTCTGGGAATTAGGTTAGAAGCGTTTTGGGAGAGCCATTATTCTGCTCATCATACATAGCAGGAAAGTTTTCAGTGCTGAACTAGGCTGTTCTGTATCCACATAGCAAAAGAATATTAAATTCTTAGGATTCCAGTCACATTTGCAAAAGATGGGGAGATCTCAAGGGTTATAAATTATCCTTGACAATGACAAGGCCCATGCAATGTACTAATGAAGAAAACCAAGCTTATTTAGCAATATTAAGTTGAATTTACAAACCCTTATGCATGCAATAAAATGACACTCATGCATTTACCGATTATAAAAGGCATGCATTGAGATTACACATTAACATCAATATTAAAAGTAGTAAAAAAAAAAGTAATATCTTGAGTATTTATTTGCATATTCTTTTTAGTTTTTAAAATATTGGACCTTCACGATGCATATTGTATTTTGCAACTTTTTAAAAAATAAATTTTACTGGAGTATAGTTGACTTACAAAGTTGTGTTAGTTTCAGGTTTACGGCAAAGTAAATCAGTGATACATATACATATATCCGTTCCTTTTCAGATTCTTTTCCCACATAGGTTATCACACAGTATTGAGTAGATTACCCCATGCTATCTATTTTATATAAAGTAGTGTGTATTATTTTCATTACTTTCCTGAGAGTATTATTCATTTACTAAATGCCAGAAATTATTTCCTAATTTATCCAATATTATTGGAGATGTAGGTTGTTTCAGTCTTTCAATTACCTAAAACAATCTTTCTTGGACATTCTAGCAGGTAAAAATCTACCTGTGCCTATTCATGATCATTTCCAGGAAGTACAATAACTAGGATGTGGAGTTGCCATTGTGGCACAATGGAAATGAATCTGACTAGGAACCATGAAGTTGTGGGTTCGATCCCTGACCTTGCTCAGGGGGTTAAGGATCCGGAGCTGACGTGAGCTGTGGTGTAGGTCGCAGATGCGGCTCGGATCTGGCGTTGTGTGGCTGTGGCGTAGGCCAGCAGCTGTAGTTCCGATTCGACCCCTAGCCTGGGAACCTCCATATGCGGTGGGTGCGGCCCTAAAAACATAAATAAATAAATGACTAGGACAAAAATGGCTGAATTTTTTTAAAACACCTCTATAATTGGTGACAATAATGCCTTAGAAATCAAACATAGCCAATAATAGAAATTTAATGTTTGGGATCACTGCGTAACTTTTAAAGAGAATTTTCTGCATCCTTTCTTTGGGGATGGAATGCTCATAGTTAAGTGCATTAGTCGTAGAATAGAAGATCTATACTGCATTTAAAGAGATGATAAGTAGGAGTTCCCACTGTGGTGCAGTGGAAACGAATCCAGCTGGTATCCATGAGGATGTGGGTTCGATCCTGGCCTCACTCGGTGGGTTAAGGATGTGGCGTTGCCGGGAGCTGTGGTGTAGGTCATAGACGTGGCTTGGCTTCCACGTTGCTGTGGCTGTAGCGTACGTAGGCTGGCAGCTGTAGCTCTGATTCGACCCCTAGCCTGGGAACTTCCATGGGCTGTAGGTGAGGCCCTAAAAAAAACAAAAAGAGAAAATTACAACAAATCAGTCCATGATATATTTTATCTTTCTCTTGAAACATATAGTAAACACTCAAGTGCAGGAGTAAAACATAACCTTACCTGAATTCTTGCTGCAGAACTCAAACAAGGCCTTCTGGGTGCTGCTAGCAAAGATTTTAAATTACCAAATATTTTGCAACAATCACCATACATCAAGAGTCGATTCTCTTGACTTTAATCATTACATGTACTGCAGTTGGAAATGGCTGAAAACACATTAGTTTCAATCAAATCATAGTAAACCTTGGGATCTAGCAAACGTCTGGAGCAACTAGAAATGGCAACATAAGTTGAAGTCCTAGGCTTTCCTTTAGATGTAGAATGCCTTTGACATTATGTGGTTCTCAGCTTGGGAACCGAAAAATCACTGGCAGTGACTTCAGTTCAATTTCTTTAATCTGTGAACTCACAAAGTTAATGCAAGTAAGGTTATTTGTTTTCAATGAGCCATTTAATATAACGAAGGAGGGTTTTTGTAATCCTTAATTAATTTTTGCCCACAGCCCACCAATTGATTAATAACCCAGGGGAGTGAACAGCCAACCCTCTCCCTTTCCAAATAATTGCTACCCCAGTAGGAATGTCACATGCAAAATCACCATCGTTAAAATAATAACAAATCAGAGTAAATGATGACGGCATGAGCGAGTCAAACAAATTTCAATTCTTATTGATTAATTGGTGAAATTTATATCACAAGCACTGCAAATCTATCTTTGAGAAACATAGGCGTGGAGAAGGGTGCTGTGATTTTTATTGAGACTAATTCAACTATCCAAACAAATGGTTCTGTTTTTAGTGAGCAGAATATAATATAGGCCTGTGCAAGATGACTGGCTGCTATATTTAACTCAGACAAATGCATAACAAATCACTATTCTGCAATAAGAAGGCACACCTCAGAGGCTCCTTTTTCTTTCTTTCTTCCTTTCTTTTTTTTTTCTCTTTCATTGGGGCCTGGATATAAGACCACAACCATCTAAATAATCCTCCAGAAATAAACCAATGAAATTGTGAGTCTGACAACAGACACAGTATTATACCTGCAGCTGGTAAATGTTTCCATAGTCCAACCACCTTTCCAGTAAAAATTTTATCCCGGGGGAAAGTCAGCAACTAAGATTTTAACTACTTTTCTGCAATAGAAAAGTTTGGAGCAACGGAGCCTTCATAAATTTCAATATTTATGGCCTTTATTTTTCTTACAGATTTACCCTCCCAACAAGTAGATTGTGAAAATACTACTACTGTGTTCCTATAGTCCCCTATAAATAAATTCTTTTTAAAAATCCAGATGATTAACAATGAGGCTACTTCCTAAGAAAGCACAGTATTCCAAAACCATTTTTTTTTTCCGATATTACTTGCTATGTTCGTAACTGTTGAATGAGCACTTCCACTACATAAGTATTGGACACTAAGAAAGTTTGTAGAGCTTTTGGCCAGTTACCCAAACTATGAACATCCACTACCTAGTCTGTTCTGTTTCGATGGAATTCTGAAAGGTTAGAATGTTGGGCCTTGCATCCTACGTATTCTCTTTATAGAAATAGTGTTTATTTCTATACAACCACTGAACTTACGAACATATTTCTAATGGGATACCATGCTAATATTGGGGTTATGACATAGTGAATGTAGTCTTTGCTACTCTGAAATCTACAGAGGTAGTGGAAAGAAAGATAATCTGCAATAAATAGCAAGCAAGTCTTGGAACTTTGGCGAGAATATAAGTAGTTAAAATCGATAAATGGGAATTTGCATTATTTCTCAAAATTTAAAATTCATGAACCCTAACATCCTCGTTCCAATAACCCACCCCTATATAACTATGTGTGGCAAAGATATATGTGTATAATGATGTCCACCACAATATAATTTGTAATAGCAAAGATTAGCACTATATGAAAGGATTATCCAAAGGAAAGCATTTCTAAACTTTGCTTATCCTGAGTTCTATCCCAAAACCACAGCCGGAGGAGATGGCTTGCCTGTAGGTTTATTTTGGGAATTAGTCCCAATCAGTGGGAGTAGAAACATGGGAATGACATACGAGAAAAGGAGGGGAACTACTAATTCTAAAGCATGTTACTGACCTTGACATTTCCAGGGCAACCGTGTATCCATCCTGCCTGGGTACCCTCTGAAGAAATGTATAGAATTTGCTTCGGTATTATTTCCTGGGGGTTGGAACCTGATATTTGTTGCCTCCAACATTCATGAGCTTTTCTATGGAGTCTGCTTCCTTGTACCTCCAAGTTCTTTCACTGTAAGAATTTCTGAGCAGTTGCCCCAAGCATCCCAAATGGTGGCGGAAAAGGCAAGGGCAAGTCCTGCCGTGTGGCTGAGCCGAGGGGATGTCAGGTGCAGTATGAGAACCACAAAAGCATTGAGCCCCATTTCAGCTGTATCCCAGACATGTTCTGCGTTCATTTTCATTTTCATTCAATTGAAAATTCACTGACCTTTTGAAATTTTTTTGACCTATCCGATCTCTAGCTGTATATTGAATTTCTAAACATTTGAGACTTCCCAGATAGCTTTCTTTGACTGATTTTTAGTTTAATTGTGGGAAAACATGCTTCATGAGATTTCAACACTTTTAAATCCTTGAGTTTGTTTAATGGAAAACAAATATAGCCTATCAAGGTGAATTATCCTTGTGTATTGGAATGTGGATTCTTTGCATTGGGTGCAAGGGTCTGTAAATGCCAATTAAGGCCAAGCTGGATGATAATCCATTCAGGTCTTTATGTATTTTTAGGTTATCTGCTTATTTTAAACCCTGAGAGAGGATTGCTAAAGTCTCCAACTATAATCGCGGCTGTGTCTCTTGTTCTATCCATTCTTGCTTCATGTATTTTGATGCCCGATTTTGAGGTATATATACATTTAAATTACATTCTTAATCATCTCATATTCTTCATCTTAATGCAAATTAAATGCTTAATCATTTTGTAATGGCCCACATGATTTCTTTTTTTTTCTTTTCTTTTTTTCCTTTTTTTTTACAGCCATACCTGCAGCATATGGAAGTTCTCGTGTCAGGGGTTGAATTGGAGCCACAGCAAAGCCATCTCTACGACCTATACCACGCTTGTGGCAATGCAGGATCCCATCCCACTGACCAAGGCCAGGGATTGAACTCACATCTCACAGACAACACTGGGTCCTTAACCTGCTGAGCCACAATGGGAACTCTCCCATATGATTTCTTAACTTCCTTTTATGATGTCTAATCTATCTGATATGGACAGCCAGTCCAGTTTTGTTGTTGACTTTTTTTTTGGCCATGCCCATGGCATGCAGAAGTTCCTGGGCCAGGTATTGAACCCATGCCACAGTGGCAACTTGAGCCACAGCAGTGGCAACATCAGATCCTTAATCTGCTCAGCCATCAAAGAACCCAACCATCCCCTCAGCTTTGTTTTGATTATGGTGTGATTTCTTTTACTTTAGTTAATCTATTTTTTATACTTGTAGTGGATTTGTCATGAACAACATATATTTAGGTCTAAATTTTTTATCCAATTGGATCATATATGTCTTTTAGTTCATTATTTTTGAATAATACTTGGATATTATCTCTTCAATTCTGTTCCCTTCTCTCTCTTCTGGATCCTAAATTTCACAATATATTAAGCCATTCAGCATTGACCTACGGCTCTCACTGAGTTGTAGTTTTCCCACTTTTTTTCACTTTTCCTTTCTGTTTGTTTCCTTTCTGTTACCTGTTTTCAGATTCACAAATTCTTCCTGGAGGTGTCAGGTTGGTTTTTTTTTTTTTTTTATTACTTAATGAATTTTATTATGTTTCTATGTGTACAAAAATCATCACAACCAAATTTTATAACATTTCCATCCCAAACCCTTAGTGCATCCCCCCACCCCCCAACTTGTCTCACTTGGAAACCGTAAGTTTTTCAAAGTCTGTGAGTCAGTATCTGTTCTGCAAAGAAGTTCATTATGTCCTTTTTTTAGATTTCACATGTAAGTGATAGCATTTGATGTTGGTGTCTCATTGTCTGACTGTCTTCACTTTGCATGATAATTTCTAGGTCCATCCATGTTGCTATAAATGCTGTTATTTTGTTCCTTTTAATGGCTCAGTAATATTCCATTGTGTATATGTACCACATCTTCGCTATCCACTCCTCTGTCGATGGACATTTAGGTTGTTTCCATGATTTGGCTGTTGTATAGAGTGCTGCAATGAACACTGGAGTACATGTGTCTTTTCAAGTCATGGTATCCTATGGATAGATGCCCGGGAGTGGGATTGCTGGATCAAATGGTAATTCTATTTTGAATTTTCTAAGGAATCTCCATACTATTTTCCACAGTGGTTGTACCAATTTACATTCCCACCAACAGTGTAATAGGATTCCTTTTTCTCCACACCCTCTCTGGCACTTATTGCTTGCAGACTTTTTGATGATGGCCATTCTGGCTGGTGTAATGTGGTACCTCAGAATGGTTTTGATTTGCATTTCTCTGATAACGAGTGATGTTGAACATCTTTTCATGTGTTTTTGGGCCATCTGTATGTCTTTTTTGGAGAACTGTCTGCCCATTTTTTGGAGAATTGTCTGCCCATTTTTTGCTGGGGTTGTTTGCTTTTCTGAGTTGTAGGAGGTGTTTGTAAATTTTGGAGATTAATCCTTTGTCAGTTGATTCATTTGCAAATATTTTCTCCCATTCTGTGGTTTGTCTTTTCATTTTGTTTAGGGTTTCCTTTGCTGTACAGAAACTTTTAAGTCCCATTTGCTTATTTTTCTTTTTATTGTCATTACTCTAACAGGTGGATCTGAGACGATGTTGCTGTCATTTATGTTGCAGAGTTTTTGACCTATGTTTCCCTCTAAGAGTTTTATAGTATCTGGTCTTATATCTAGGTCTTTAATCCACTTTGAGTTTATTTTTGTGCATGGTGTTAGGAAGTGTTCTGATTTCATTTTTTTTACATGTGGCTGTCCAGTTTTCCCAATACCACGTATTGAACACGCTGTCTTTTCTCCACTGTACATTCTTGCCACCTTTGTCATGGATTAATTGACTGTAGGTGCGTGGGTTTAATTCTGGGCTTTCTATCCTGTTCCACTGATTTATATTTCTGTCTTTGTGCCAGTACCATACGATTTTGATGACTGTAGCTTTGTAGTATACTCTGAGGTCAGGGAGCCTGATTCCTCCAGCTCTATGACTATACTACCCAAGGCAATCTACAGATTCAATGCAATCCCTATCAAATTACTGAGGACGTTTTTCAAAGAACTAGAACAAAATATTTTAAAGTCTGTTTGGAAGCACAAAAGACCCAGAATAGCCAAAGACATCCTGAAAAAGAAAAATGGTGTCAGGTTGGAAGTACAGCTATGATGATTCAGTAAGTGAAATATTAAAGACAAACCACAGCTGAAATACCACTCTTCCCCACTCCACCCACACCATTTGTTAAGATCCCAGGAATACAGAGTAACTAATACAATCAGTTTGAGTGTCTAGAAGTGTACATCCTAATACAAATTAATTTATACCTGAAGATATTTTGTTGAAGCTTTAGGAATATTTGCCAGTAAATGTTTAAAGCTTTTTTGTTAAGTTTCATTTTTGTCATACGGACACAGCCACAGTTTTTCTTAGATAAGATCTACCCACATCCCTATAAATACTGATATGGCATCAGTGAGAGGTAAATAAGATTTTTCCGATGACTTCTGAAAGGTTGAAGCCATTAAGTACGCATATATGAAAGGCAAAAGTATTTTTAAAAATTAAGAAAAAACACAAAGAAAACAAAAGTATTAAAAATGCCGCCCAAGAGGTCTGTCGACTTTTTAACGTGCTATGGTTATATTATACCTATTCGTCTCTACCTCCATGCATTTCATAGTTACATATTTGTTGATGTTATACATTCTCGGCATTCTTTATTTTAATGAATTAAATATCATCAGTCTGATGGCTGTTATTCGGGGGTAAACTAAAACCACACCTATTACAAACACATGATTTATTATAGCCCGAAAAACAATTATGATAAAAGATGGCTTTCATTACCTTAATCCTCACCTTTAGCAGTTTCAAATACATTTTAGAAAAAAAAAAAAGGTAGGAATAAATAAATAATAAAGTAATTTTCCTTCGGGTTTTCGAAAAGATAGACTTTCATTGTTCACATTTCACACCTTCTCAAGTTTCTTCTCATACCTGTTTACATATTTGTGGGATGGTGGACTAGGTCTTGGGGGTAAAATCTGTAGCCATGGAAAATGTTTCTCTGTGCAGATCCATATGCCCTAGTTAATGTAGTTATTGAGTTAAATTTGCATACTTACTGTGGGAAATTCAAGGCTTTCCTAGGAATTCCATTTGCAAGCCTGTCTGGGTGTCCTATGGACACATAAAAGATATTTGAAGCTGTCACCAAGCAACTGAAAAACTCAGTTTGGGCATGGCAATAACTTGGGACCTGTGTTACTCGAGGAGGGAAGTGGCTGGCTTCTGAGCTCTGTTGACGATAATTTACGAGGCTTAAGAATTTGATGTACGTAGAATGATGTAAATGGACCTGCTTATTTAAGTCATTTCAGAAGACAGTGAAGGAGTTCCCACTGTGGCTCAGCAGTAACAAATCCGACTAGTATCCATGGGGATGTGGATTCCATCCCTGGCCTCGCTCAACGGATTGAGGACCCACAGCTGCCATGAGCTGTGGTGTAGGTCAAAGATGCGGCTCCGATCCTGAATTCTGTAGCTGTGGCGCCAGCTGGCAGTCGTAGCTCTGATTCGAACCCTAGCCTGGGACCTTCCATATGACACAGCTCCTTCCATATGACACAGGAACTTCCTAAAAAAAAAGGCAAAAAAACCCCCAAAAACCCAAGCAGAAGACAATAAAAACAATCCCAGAGAAGATCATTCTTATATCAATGTAAGATCATGGTGGCATTGGAGTTCGTGAGTATAAAGACACTCTAATAATTGCCTTTTAAAGGTATAAGGTGAGAAAGGCTCTTTGCAAAAAAAAAAAAAAAAAAATTAGGATACCATGTTGTGGCTTTGGGACACCTGATTACCAAATCGTTAGGAGAAGGGTGGTGTCAGACCTAGTCTGGGGTTAGTATTGCCTCCTACTTGGAGGCTCCCCCTATTTGAAGCTTTACGATATGATATTCTTCCTTGATCCCGGCTGTCTATTTTTGAGTAGCAAATAACTCCACATATTAGGGGCTAAAAACAATACCATTTATTTTGTGCACATGCTAAAAATGAGAGAGCTCTGGTATCTCTCCCTCTTTTACAAGGACATCAGTCCTTTCAGACCAGGGCCCAACCCTCATAACCTAATTATAACCTAATTACCTCTCAAATGCCCCATCTCCAGATACCATCATATTGGAGGTTAGTGCTTCAACATGAATTTGGAAGAGACACAACTCAGTCCATAAGTGACATCCGACATGGACCTATAATTTCCTTCCCTTCCCTTTTTTTTTCTATTTAGGGCCGTACTTGCAGCATATGGAAGTTCCCAGGCTAGGGGTCGAATCGGAGTTACAGTTGCCAGCCTACACCACAGCCACAGCAACGTGGTATCAGAGCCACGTCTGTGACCTACACCAAAGCTCACGGCAATGCTGGATCCTTAACCCACTGAGTGAGGCCAGGGATTGAACCTGCAACCTCCTAGTCAGATTTGTTTCCGCTGTGCCATGATGGTAACTCCCTACCTGAATATTTTAAACTGCAAATTCGACCTGTCCTTTTCTGAAATCTGGCCTTAGTTGTGGGAGATTCAACAGAATTTTATGGTTTTGAATTTCAACTGAGGCCAGTTTCCTAAGTCTTCTTGCTTCCTATCTGCAAACTCATGCACATCCTAAATGGACCCCTAGGAAAGCTGGGGTCTGCAAATGCAGTTAAGGCTCAATGCAACTCATTTATCAGGGACACTATGCTCCAACCAAATGATACACATACACAATGGAGAAGGGATGGCTGCTGCATTTGGATTAAAATTTCCTCTACATCGCTTCGATTAGAAATACGAATAAAGGACTAGTCCTAGGATTTCACCTCACATCTGATGACTTAACGTCCTATTTTTTTCCACTGGATCACTGAGAGATTTGCTCCTTAAAAAAGAAAAAGAAAGATTGGCATGACATTGTAAATCAACTATATTTTAATTTAAAAAAAAAGTGAAACTTCACCACCAAAAAAGAGAGAGAAAGAAGAAGAGAAAGAGAGAATGATGGAGAATTTTCAGGAAACTAATGAGCCTTGGAGACTCAGCTTTCCCCCTCAATTGACTTTGCCACAAAAGATCAGACTGGCAGAACATCAATATAAACTTTATTTGCTGGGATTGACTCTGGACACACTGCATATTTCCTGCTGGAATATGTGTGAGTATAAATGGATGTAGTTTTCCCTAACACTTCGCATTCAGCGGCTTAAAAACACCCGGATAAAAAGTAGTCTTTCTTTCTAAAGAAATTGATTTATGTGGATGCTGTTTTACAACCCCCTACAGTATTCATAAAGTAAAATATGTTCTAAATCTTGCAGCAGTAACTCTGCAGTCCATACGGCCATTATTTTAGTCGGCAGGAATTAGACTGGTAATTAAGTATTTGAATCCACAATTATAAGGTATGTAGTTTATCCTGTATACATTTGTGTTTAAAGAGGCCTATGATTTTGTCTTTTGAAAATAAGCTGAATATTGGCGCTTTAGATTCTTCTGGACCATGTGAATATAAACAGATAACAAATATATTCTTTAATCAAATAGCTATTATTTCTTTTATCTTTATTCTCCCAAATAACTAGCTTAACAGTTTTTCCACTTTTCCTTCCATAAAGAGATGTGGTATTTTCATTTTATAAGATGTGGTCATTCTGAGAACCTTCTGGAATGAAGCAGAGGCTGAGAAGGTATTAAAGTATGATTCTTAAGTTATTTGAATATATAAAGGTCACGATTTAATCATTTTGAAGTGGATTTTGGAGTGTTTTAAAATGAAAAACTTTCCTCAAAATTGGAAATTTTAAGGTCAGTGATGAGCGAGAATATGAAATAGAGAAGTAAAAAAAAAAAAAAAAATCCAGCCAAACCATCTCGTTAAATATCACATTGGTTTTACAGCTATTTTTGCATCATTCAATTGAAGATTTGTTGTTATAGCGAGAAAATATTATTTTCATCCCTTTAAATGGTAAGGGAATGGCTCTTTTTATTTTGTAAAAGGAATATATTAAAATCTTGGAGTGAAATTTCAGCAGAAATCATTCTATTTTTTTTTTTTTAGGACTATTCCACAGACAGCATTAACTCTTGGAGAGTGTGAACACTCATACACATGCAAAAATGTGGTTAATCAAAAGTAATATAATACAGTAGACATTTGTAGCAATGAGTTTCCAATCCCCTTTCCTAGAAACTGACACTCGCTGTCCCCTGGTGATTATCACAAGCACCGCTACCTGCACTGCCAGGCGGTCCTGACTTTCGGCAACAGCTCATTGCTCTGGGTTAGACCATCCACCCAAGTGTGGCCAGTGAGACTGTTTCTTTGTCAAGTATGTTGGAATGAAACTGCCATCATCTGACAGTTTTCCTCCAGATGAAGAAAATTCCCAAAGGATGAGATACTGTATTGGTCTTGATTCTTCAGAGAAACAGAACCACTAGGATAGACAGACAGACAGACAGATAAAAAGATAGACTTGACCAGAAGGAATGGACTCACGTGGTCATGGAGGATGAAAAGTCCTAAGATCTTCAGTCAGCAAGAGGAACACCTTGAAAGTTGATATTAAAATCTGAGTCTGAGTCTGAGTCTGAGTCCAAAGACAGGAGCTGAGCCAGGTACAAGCTCCAGGATAGCCAGAGTGGGTGACTTCTCCTTTGCTCAGCCTTTTTTTTTTTTTTTTTAATTTTAACTTAATGAATTTTATTTCAATTATAGGTATACAAAAAATCATCACAAGTCAATTTGATAGGATTTGCATCCCAAACCCTCAGTGCATCCCCCCACCCCCTAGATTGTCTTATTTGAAAAACCAAAGGTTTTCCAAAGTCTGTGAGTCATTGTCTGTTCTGCAAAGAAGTTCATTTTGTCTCTTTAGTTTCCACATGTAAGCGGTAGCATTGGGTGTTGCTGTCTAATTGTCTGACTGGTTTCACTTCGCATGATAATTTCTAGGTCCATCCATGTTGCTATAAATGTTGATATTTCGTTCCTTTTAATGGCTGAGTAATATTCCATTGTGTGTATGTACCATATCTTTCCTATCCACTCCTCTGTCAATGGGCATTTAGGTTGTTTCCATGACTTGGCTATTGCATAGAGTGCTGCAGTGAACACTGGAGTACATGTGTCTTTTCATGGTTCCTGGGCATCTATCCAGAGGAAACCATGGCTCGGCTTTTTTTTTCCTCTTCAGAGGATTAGATGAGGTTTATTAATGTCGGGAAAGTCAGTCCACTTATTTAGTCTATTAGCTCAAATGCTAGTATCATCCATAAACATCCTCAGAGACCCACTCAGAAACACCGTTTAAATAAACATCTCAGCATCTCATGGCCCAGGCAGACTGACACATAAAATTCGTGATAATAAGCATCATATGATGAGGTACTGTAGGTGATCATTTCCCCTGTAAGGAGAAAAGCAGGCAACTGGTAGGAAGAACAGCAGGCCTAGAAACACACAAACCCTGATCCCAGATGTTCCTGAGCTATGCTTTACTTTTCCCAGGGTTTACATGTCCCAGGAAATATCCTAGGGGCCATTGATTTCATTCCCATTTTGTCCTTAGTCATTTGAATTTGGTTTCCCTGGACACCAAAAATACAGAGTAATAGAACTGGCCGAATCTGATGAAAGAACATTCAACTGGGAGAGAGCAGACTGGTTTCTAGGCCTGAATGTACCACAAACTGAGCTTGGGGAAGTCACTTCCCCCCTCAAGACCTCAGGCATCCTATCTCTGGAGTAACCCACTAACTTATTTTTTTTTTTCTTTTTAGGGCCACACCTGTGACATATGGAAGTTCTCAGCTAGGGTTCGAATCAGAGTTGCAGCTGAGGCCTACACCACAGCCACAGCAACAACAGATCTGAGCCGCATCTGCAACACACAGCATAGCTTGTGGCAAAGCTGGATCCTTAACCCACTGAGCAAGGCCAGGGAATGAACTCATGTCCTCACAGACACTAGCCAGGTTCTTAACCTGCTGAGGCACAATAGGAACTTCCTAACTTATTATTATTTTTTTTAACAGGCATTAAACTCAAGTTATTCGCTAGACACCTCTGATGACACAAAGTTTACACAGGTAAATAAAACAGCAAAACATGTTTATACAATGTGTAAGAGCCACGCAGCAGAACTGATGCTGGTCTGTCTGACTCTAATGCTTTTCAACACTAGTAAGATCCTCACATGAATTGATAGTAATTTAAAAATATTTTACCCATTGTATCTGGCTTTTTATCCACAGAAAAATGGTGTATTCCCCACCAATAATTGCTCAAACGTAAGTAGATATCTCAGTACCATATTTATATACAGAAATATAAATTATATCCACCCGAAGGCCATTTAAAATATGCTTTCACTTTAAAATTACATGTGGGGGTCGCTCTGTGAAAATAAAATAACCATTGATTTATGAGTCTTAATAAGAGCTTGATCCTTTCTTATAATAGAGGTGTTATTTATGTTGCTCCTGTTAAGACAGGAAAGTTTCTCCATGGGGGAGGAAGCCCTAGATTTCCCTTCGGGGGTCTTAAAAGTGATTTTCTATTTCACAAGCTGGAAAGGAAACCCCAGTGTACTCTGCTTTAGGCATCCAAAGCTTATCTTCCCTTCCAAACCCACTCAATCCCTCTATGATTTGTGCCCATGAGTCTTTCCTTGACCTCTTCAACTCTGTGATCTCCTGCACCGACCTGCCTTTCAACAGCGGAGCTGGGGGACACAGACGGGAAGCAGAGAGCAGTGCCCCGGGCCAGGGAAACTGAGGCACACATGTTTGAATGGGTTGGGGAAGCCTGGAAGGTTAAGCATTGCCAAGGGTCAGAAATAAAAAGTAGGCTTCTGAAAAGGAGGAGATGTGGATTCAAGCAAAGGATGCTCTAACATGTATAACTGCAGCCTTTTGGATGGCAGCAAGCCAGCAGATTCCTCATGTTGAGTCACCTGGGCTACTCCCGAGAGGAGAAAAGTAGATGTGAGTGTTGTCCTGGAGTAAAAATCAGGGAGGTAGAGACATGACTCCTTTAGGAGAGTAGGATTAATTCCAGTGTATGGAGTCCTTAGTTCACTGTTGTTATTACTATTATTTTAACTAGCTTGGAATTTGTTTTTGTTCATTTGCTCATGATAAAGTAACACCATACCATACATGCAGTTTTAGTTAACATTTGATTAATCAACCTCAAGGCTGTCAGTGGCTTACACCTCTAATCACAATTTTCTCAGAGGCTTGTAACACCTACCAATCATGTCCTTCCTTGTTCACTGGGGGCGGGGGGATGCTGTGCATTCACAGAGAATCAGCTGGGTTTGGCTCTGTGCTACCAGTTGGGTTCAAGTTGATCCCATAGGAGTCCTCATTCTCTTTGAACCAACAGCTTCCTATTCTACTCCTGGTGGATCTCAGAGTTACACATGGGCAAGCCATAGCACCAAAATGTGGTTTAAGCCTCAGTGCACATTTGATGTTTGCTAATATTCCATTGACCAAAGCAATTCCTATCAATTCATGTCTGAGCCCCAGACATGGGGCTTTCCTCATCCCCTTGGGCAGAGGATGAGGAAAGTTTCTCTGCTCATAGTGAAAGGGTCTGAAATTATAGCAGAATGTAGTTGCTACAGAGGAATGAAGAAATGGCAACAGGAATCCCGTTCATCACATAAGGCTAACAATTACTAGTTCCAAATGTGTGTAAGAAAAATCTGGGAGTTCCCATTGTGGCTCAGTGGGTTATGAACCCGACTAGCATCCATGAGGATGTAGGTTTGATCCCTGGCCTTGCTCAGTGGGTCAGGGATCCAGCGTTGCTGTGAGCTGTGGTGGAGGTTGCAGAGGTTGCTGTGGCTGTAGGCTGGAAGCTATAGCTCCGATTCGACCCCTAGCCTGGGAACCTCCATGTGTCATGGGCGTGGCCCAAAAAAGACCAAAAAAAAAAAAAAATGGGAAGGAAGGAAGGAAGGAAGAAAGAAGACAGAAAAATTGGTATCTACCCATAACAATCCTGCTCCCAAGAGGCAAATATTTTCTGTTTCTTTTGGTATTTACCTTCAGCCATCTAACTATCTGCCTGCCTATCTATCTAAAGTACTAAATAAATAATACTATATTTAGTGTAAATTAGTATTACTACATATTTATCAATTTTAGACATTATCAAATTCCTGTAACAATAGATAAGAGTTTGGCTTTTTTGCATACTCATTCATGTGTTCCTTTCTTCCATTATGTCAATATAATAGTATCACAATCTGGGGGTTTAATCTGTTATCGATATTTACAGTATGTTATATGTATAATTCAGTGCTTACATAATGTTTTTAACTTCCTACACTTAATTTTATATCTGCCTAAATCTCTTCATATCTCTTTGTTTTTTCAGTGTTCCAAAAGACCTGTCAGATTCCTGTCACTAATTTCTCCTAGTATTCAAGCACAGATCTTAACACTCTATTAATTATGTCCCCTGTCCCCTAACACATGACCTTGGACACCTCCCCCACCAAGTTTCCCATCCTTCCGTCCGGTCTGGACTCACACTCTCTACTCCTAATGCAAAACTGTCATCCTTGGGCTTTCTTAACGTCTCCATTAATACAACACCTTCTGAACTAATTTTCCTACCCTTTACTTTATTGTTGTTTAGGATCCACATCACAACCACATAGACCCTTTAAATATTATGTCAGAACAGTCAAATTTTTTAAAATTATCAATGAGATATTTCATGTTGTCTTTGAAGACTGGTGTATATTTTACGTTTATACTACATTTCAGTCAGACTAGCTTTTGATCTATAACTGCCCTTCAAAAATGTCTCAAATGAAGTGAAGGGGCCAGGTCTTACATTGCCCAATCATTGCTGATGGACCACCCCGAGGAAGGCATACAGAAACTTCCTTCCACTGAGAGCAATGGCTGGGGAAAGATAGCTGTCAATCATCAGCTAGCAGTACCAAGCCATCAGTCTTTAATCTGGAGGGAAGGTCTGAGTCATGCACCAGAGCATCTAAAATAAAACTAAAATGTAACAGAAGTTAAAAATAAAGATGCAGAGTAGGCGGAGCAAGATGGCAGAGGAATAGGAGGTCGCGCTCACTCTCCCACAAACACATCAAAAAAATACATCTACATGTAAAACGACATGCACAGAACATCAGCTGAATGCTGGCAGAACTTAAACCTCCAAAAAGGGCAAGACACTCTTGAAATAACTGGGTAGAACAAAAGAAAAAGAAAGAGAGAGAGAAAAACATTCCAGAGAGGGAGCTGTGAAGGAGAAAAGGAACTCACATCCCGATCAACAAATTCAGCAAAGTAGCAGGATATAAGATTAACATTCAGAAATCAATTGCATCTCTGCATACTAACAATGAAATATTAGGAATATAAAAATACAATGCCTTAAAAAATTGCACCCCCCAAAAATCCAATATCTGAGAATAAACCTGACCAAGGAGGTAAAAGACTTATATGCTGAGAACTAATTTTCCAAGGAAATCAAAGAAGATACAAAGAAATGGAAAGATATCCCATGCTCATGGGCCAGAAAAATTAAATATTATAAAAGTGGCCATACTACCCAAAGCAATCTACAGATTCAGTGCAATCCCCATCAAATTACCCATGACATTTTTCACAGAACTGGAAAAAACAATCCAGAAATTTATATGGAACCACAAAAGAGCCAGAATTGCCAAAGTAATTCTGAGGAACAAAAACCAAGCAGGAGGCATAAGTCTCTCAGATTTCAGGCAATATTACAAAGCCACAGTAATTAAGACAGTGCAGTACTGGTACCAAAACAGACATACAGACCAATGGAACAGAAGAGAGAACCCAGAAATAAACCTAGAAACCTACAGTCAATTAATCTTTGACAAAGGAGGCAAGAACATAAAATGGGAAAAAGATAGTCTTTTCAGCAAGTATTGCTGGGAAACCTGGAGAGCCACTTATAAATCAGTGAAACTGGAACACACGCTCACACCATGCACACAAATAAACTCAAAATGGCCTAAAGACATAAATATAAGACAAGACACCATCAAACTCCTGGAAGAGAACATAGGCATAACATTCTCTGACATCAGCCTTACAAATGTGTTCTCAGGTCAGTCTCCCAAAGCATCAGAAATAAAAGCAAAAATAAACCAATGAGACCTAATCAAACTGACAAGCTTTTGCACAGCAAAGGAAACCAAAAAGAAAACAAAAAGATAACTTACAGCATAGGAGAAAAATAGCATCAAATGATGCAACTGACAAGGGCTTAATCTCTAAAATATACAAACAACTTATACAACTCAACAGCAAAAAAGCCAACAACCCAATTGAAAAATGGGCAAAAGACCTGAATAGACATTTCTCCAAAGAAGATATACAGATGGCCAACAAGCACGTGAAAAAATGCTCAACATCACTGATTATTAGAGAAATGCAAATCAAAACTAGTATGAGGTACCACCTCACACCAGTCAGAACGGCCATCATTAATAAGTTCACAAATAACATGCTGGAGAGGGTGTGAAGAAAAAGAAACTGTTGGTGGGAATGTAAATTGGTACAACGGCTATGGAAAACAGTATGGAGGTACCTTAGAAAACTGTACATAGAACTAACATTGACCCAGCAATCCTACTCTTGGACATATATCTAGACAAAACTTTCCTTGAAAAGACACAAACACATGCATGTTCACTGCAGCAATATTCACAATAGCCAAGACATGGAAACAACCCAAATGTCCATTGACAGATAATTGGATTAGGAAGATGTAGTATATATACACAATGGACTACTACTTAGCCATCAAAAAGAACAAAATAATGCCATTTGCAGCAACATGGGTAGAACTAGAGACTCTCATACTGAGTGAAGTAAGTCAGCCAGAGAAAAATACCATATGATATCACTCATATCTGGAATCTAATATACAGCACAAATTAACCTTTCCACAGAAAAGAAAATTATGGACTTGGAGAACAGACTTGTGGTTGCCAAGAGGGAGGGGGAAGGAGTGGGATGGACTGGGAATTTGGGGTTAATAGATGCAGACTACTGTCTTTGGAATGGATAGGCAATTAGATCCTGCTGTATAGCACTAGGAACTATGTCTAATCACTCATGATGAATCTATACATGTATGTATAACTGGGTCACCATGCTGCACAGTAGAAAAATGACAGAACATGGTAAACCAGCTATAATGGAAAAAATTAAAAGGATGCAGTAGGCAGGCCTTTTAAAATGTGCATTTATTTACAACTAACTTTTTTTTTTTTTTTTTTTTGCTTTTTAGGGCTGCACATGCTGCATATGGAAGTTCCCAGGCTAGGGGTCCAATTGGAGCTGTAGCTGCTGGCCTGCACCAAAGCCATAGCAATGTAGGATCTAAGCCACAACTGTGACCTGCACCACAGCTCACGGCAATACCGGATCCTTAACCCAATGAGCGAGGCCAAGGATCAAACCAGCATCCTCATGGATACTAGTTGGGTTCATAACCTGCTGAGCCACAATAGGAACTCCTTTCTTTTTTTTTAATTGAAAAACAATGATTACTTGATACTATTAAGGGCCAAGAATTTTTAGTAAGAATTTGAGCAAAGTGTCTAAATGATGCCAGCTTCAAAACCTAGATTGAAACAGCCAAAGAATTCATGTGTTATTATTATATTTTTACATATAGAAAAACTCTGCTTTACAGTGAAAGATAGAAAACAAGACTGAAACCACATGCTAAAAATTTCTCATTTTTTTAAACAAAATTATGATGAGATTAAATTATGCTAATTCTTCCTAATAAAGCAATTTAGGAGAAATTAAATGGAAGAATCTTTGTAAAAAATCCTCCTAACATGCAAAACTCAGGAAGAATGAATCTGAGTCTTTAGGCAAAGATAGGATTTGGGATCGATATCAAGTGCCCCAAATGGGTTTCCTGGACCAGAAGCATTTGGAAGAATCTGTGAAAGAGATACACCAGGCAGAAAGTCCAGTGGACAATGAAGTGGCTTCTAGATCAGGCAGAGCTTGTCAATGATATTTCAGGCAGCAGCACCAGAAAGGGTATCAGACATAGACACATTGTGCTGGGAACGAAGGCAAGCAGGGCAGAACAGGGCTTATTGATAGCCGACCCCCGTAAGGCAGCTTTCCCAAGCATGCAGAGATAAATGCCACTGCTGGAAACGTTAACTTGTCATACACTTTCTATTGCTGAAGTGATAATGACAAGGTACATCTACTTCATTTGTCTGTATGAGGTTTGACTGCCCCAGCAGAAATCCACCTAAGAGCGGCTAAATAAGATTAAGTCAACGTCATAGAGTGTACAGAGGGTATGTAGAATTAGAGATGTGTGGAGTTTTCAAAAGAGAACTATGGGGCAGAAGTAATCATCAATAATAGAATAATAGAAACAACTCAAGTGAAAGACCTAAATCGGATTGTGTACGGAATGGATGGTCAATGGGGACCTGCGGTACAGCACAGGGAAACCCACTCAATATTCTGTGATACCCTCTATGGGAAAAGAAATGATATGTGTACATGTATAACTGAATCACTTTGTTCTACAGCAGAAATTAACACAACACTGTCAATCCACTATATGTCAATAAAATTTAAAAAAGATGAATAGAAGACTTGAATCGGAAGGATGTATAAGTGGGATACACCAGAAAAAAAAATGAATAGAAATAGACCAATATGCATCACTCCACCCTAAAAGGATAAAAAATCCCAAAGTGTTAAGTAAACAATTTAAATATCATCAAATTTCTTAATAGCAAGAGAAGCAAAAACGAGGTTGTCCTCAGATGCCTTGTTCTCAACCTTAGACACAAAAATACGTGGAAGGAAGCTTCCATTCTATTTCAACAGAAATAAATGATTTCTATTACCAAACAGGGTTTGATTCAAACACGAAGAGAAAGACACACTCACATGGTTTTCTTAAATGTACTCACTGAAGACATTTTTTAGCTAACTGGATCAAAAGAAAGGCCTCAAAAGGAGGCAGTTTCTATAATAACATCACCTGGGAAAAGCCACAGAAAGACATTGAAACTGGTGATGGAAAAGCAGCTAGTATAAATGCAGTTATAACGCAAAACGCAACTAATTATAAGAACAGATGCACGATGTAAAGTAATTACCACAGAGTTCTACTGTGGCGCAGCGGGTTAAGGCTCTGGCATTGTCACTGCGGTGGCTCCGACTGCTGCTCTGTGCACGTAGGTCCCTGGCCCTAGAACCTCCACATGCCACGGGCAAGGCCCAAAGAAAATGATCATAAACAGGCTAGAGACACCGGCTCATATCCTCAAAAGTGAGGGACTGCGATGTATAGGCAGAAATAGACATATGCTAATTTCCTCGTTCTAAATAGGGAGGTGGCAATAACTATTACCTTATGATTGATCATGGTAAAAAGAAATTAGGTTCAAGTGCATTTTTCCCCCAAAAGTTATTATTTGTAAGATAAAAAACAGTTGTTAAAAGAACTCCAGGTAAATCAATTATAACCTGGAATGGAAAATGTAAGCCAAACGAAACCACCCCATTAGAATGAAAATAATAAAACATGACCTCCAAAGAACAAATTTATGAGCGATGACAAGAAATGTAAAGGAATGAGAACTCCACCATGAGGCAGCAGGAGTTTGAATGTGTAAAAATCTCCTCTCCAAAAATAATAAGATTCTTCAAGTAAATATAACCAAGAATGTACAGACATAAACAAGCTAAGGGCCCTTAGCCAAACATAAATAGTAAAAATTTTATTTTACATAAAAACACAGAATATAACGGACTGAATTTTAAAAAACAGCAAGGAATCCCCAATGGATACCCCTTAAGGAAAAGCAGAAGACAGCAAGATAAAGGGATAATGCCGACATTTATAAATTCTACTACTATCCCTCTAAAGTAGTAGAGTCAGAAGTGGATGAAAGAATAAGCCAAGTTTTGAAAGTTTTAGAATCAACTATTGGTGAATATTTGGCTGATCTTGGTGACTCTCCATACCAAAAAAATCAGAAAAGAAAGCATTTAATAGTAAGGATGACTTGTTTTTTAATACTTAAAATTTTAAAAATTCAAATTTCAAAAAATGTCACTGACATCAACAGTGAACAATAAACTGGGAAATATAATCCCTCAGATAAGAGAGAAAAATTATTTATGCATACGCTTTTGCAAAATAAAAATTTCCCTTAAAATAGCACATGTGAACTGGATCCTGTGAAGAGTTCCAGGTCCTGATTATTTCCTAAACATACATTTCCTTAAGCTCATTTCTGAGGGAGCATGGGAATTTTATAGAACACATTTTTAAAGTTGGCTTGCCCAACTGCTTCCTGATTTGTTTACTAAATTTGTGGCAATTACTTGAAAATAGTAGCAGGGTGAACTTATAAAAGTATAGATTTTGGAATCTGACAAATCATATTGGAACCCTCCTTCAACTATTTAGCCCTTTTGCCTAGATGTAGCCACTCAATTCCTTTGAGTTTCAATTTGAAATGGTGGGATTTGAGTGCATGGTTCTTTGCCAGTATAAAGTGAATATTTGTTTTCTTTCCTTCTTTTACCCCAAAGGCTTATCAATCCCAAGTTTCTCAGTAATGTATTATAAAGATAATTCCCTAAACCTGGAGTGGCAAACCACTGTTTGCAGCTAAAATTGCCCTGATCTTTTTGAAAATAAAGTTTTATTGAAACACAGCCATACACTTTTTTTTTTTTTTCCCCCACGTCTTGTCTATAGCTGCTTTCACAGTGTAATGGCAAATTTGAGCCAGTGGATTGATAATGTCTGGGCAGCAAATCCTAAAATAACCGATGGCGCTTTAATAAAGAAAAAATTTGCCAGCGCTTGGATTAAATGATTATACTGTTACTTACTACTTGAAAGAAGGCAACACTGTACTTGTGAAATGTATGTACCGAGTGAAAGTAAGATTTCATTTGGAGAATATGAAGATGAAAATTCTGTGGAATCAAAAAAAAAAAAGTCCAACTCACAGAAACAGAGAGTAGATAAGTCATTGCCAGAGACTTGGGGTGGGGTGGGGAGCAGGGTAGGGAAAGTTGGTAAAAGGGCACAAACTTTCAGCTGTAAGACAAATAAGGTCTGAGGGTCTAACGTAAAAGATGGTGTCACACTAGAGCTGATAACACGATATCTTGTTAGACTAGAACGTAAATGTTCTCAGTAAAAAATAAATAAGAAAGAAAAAGATAAATATTTGAGGTAATAAGAATGTTAATCAGCTAGATATTGGGGAAAAGAGAATCCATTCACAATGCAGGCATATATCAAGTAACCAAGATGTACACTCTAAATATCCTAAATTTTATTTGTCTTTTATACCACAATAAAGCTGAAATATAAACAGAAGATTCTACATGATTTTAAGTATGATTTTCCTATGGTCCAAATAATTTTAGCCAAATAATGTTTTTAAAAGTTTTATGTATGCTATGCCTTTCTTCTTCTCTTCTTTTCTATTTACTTCCTTTGTTTCTCTTTCTTTCTTTATCCGAAAGTCAATGGAGAGTTCTATCCAAGCTGGAAAATCACTGACTGGGATTCCTGCCCTCCTTGCGCCCTCTGTGATTTTTGCTACAGTAGAAAATACAGTTAAGCAGATGTTCTATTCATCAGAGACCCTGGCTAAGGTATAATACCCGAGTGCCAGAAATCAGACACAGGAGTGTGAAGCTGGTATTATTCTTTGATTCAATCACATCTTGTGTTAATCCTACCCTTGCTGAAGGTGAGTTTATCCACATGTCTTTGGTCTCGAGATCAAATGGTGAGTTTATTGGTATACTGTCTCTTGTGAACTTAGGAGTATTTCCTTTTTAAATTCAATTTAAAACAACCCTAATTGAGGCAGTCTTTATGGATTACTGCCCTGCCATTTTGGAATTGAAGAGATGGTTGGCTGTTCATCAGTCTGGCAAGTTTAGATAATTCCACACATCCATTTGTTCAAATAAGCCTGGATATTATGAAACGGTAGTTTGATCTAATTTTTATTTATAAAAGAGAGAAACCAAAAGAACATATCACTGAGATGTTTCTCCCCTTCTATTCAGACCACATTTCGTGTTTGATTTTTTTTATCACATTAATTTCCTCTGTTTCACCCTTTTCCCCCTACTCCTCTGCAGTGTTTATATAATTTAAATACTTGCAGATAGTTATCATATCTACTTTGAGTCACTGTTTGGAACCAGAAAAACACGTGGGCTAGCTTCTTTTGCTTTTTTTTTTCTCTTTTTCCTTCAGAAGGCAGTTGGTCAATATTATCACTTTGTTTTGAGAGATACACTCTTTATACCATTTTTCTAAATGAGTCTGAACCAAAATGCTTTTCCTTTCTGGATGTGTATCCAGAAAGTGACCCTTGCTATGCTGAGAGACCTGCAGGGCATGGTGGCCTGTGTTTGCTGTTTAACTGAGAAGTTGCTTCTACTTTTTCACTAGTTTTATGATCACAGGCAATCTCATAACTTTCCTAAACCTCAGTTTCCTTAGATAAAAATAACTATCTCCAGTGGTTTCATTGGTAGAGACAATAGAAGCATAGCAATCTGACAAAAGGGATGCTTTTTCAAGTTTCAGTGATCTGTCCTTCATATACATCCTTCATATATGTGTTATTTATATAATCATCTACTTACATAACCCGCTCTTTTTTGGAAGCAAGAGTAAATACTAAAAAAAAAAAAAAAAAAAAATTTAAAGGACCTTTCAGACTTCTAAATATTTATAATTTTACATTAAGTCAACTATTTTCCCACCGGTTTTGGGAAAGAGAGATGACTGAAAGAGAATAGAATGTACAGATAGGCCCACTGGTAAATGTTAACATTTTACAAATGAGAAAAATGTGACTTCAATTGACTTGCGCAAAGTTCCATTATTTCAAAATAAGTTTTGGACAAATTGTCAAAAATAAATCCTCATCTTGCAAAAATCCAAAATCTTCCACATTTTAGATATAAATAACAAATGTCAAAAAGAAACAGTAAATAGACAGCAATGTTATGCATTGCAATGTGAATAATTTATCTTTTAGCCTATATGAGTAAAGAAAACTCTATCAGGAAAACATATCTTAATTGTTTAGATCTTTCAGGAGGCCAATTTAAGAGTGCCTATGCAAAGTTAAAAAAGAAAACACAGGTATTATTTAATTCAGCAGTCCTTCTCATAGTCAAAAGGTAATTAACTATATGGACAAAAATGTAGATCAAAATAGCTTATCAAAGTTGCATTTATACTGTTAAGATATTAGAAGCAACATAATATCTAACAAAAAGTGAACTGATTACATAAAACTATTAAATTCTTACAACAGAATATTTAACTACTATTATTTTTATTTTATGTGTTTGCAATGTGTATGTATTTATATTTAAATTGTTTTGAAGAATCTTTAACACATTGTTAAAAATTTTAGATTGCTGATTTCCAAGCTGTGTTTATAATTAAAAAAAAAAAATCCCAGAAATTTCCAAAAAGCAAAACTTGAATTTGCTGTGCAGAGGCAACTACTTCTAAAATATTTTCCTTGTATTTACAACCCTTTATGTAGCATTTACATTAACTTATGTGTAATAAGCAATCTAGAGATGATTTAAAGTATACACAAAGATGTACAAATACTATGCCATTTTAATAAGGGACTTGAGCATCCTTGGAGGTTGTCATCCTTGGGGGTCCTAGAATCCCATCTCCATGGATACCTAGGGATGACTGTAGTTGAATGTATTTTGAATCAGTTGAGTGAGAGATCCATCACATTTCGTATGACTACTTTGGCAGTCGTTTTCTCTGTATAAGCTAACACTAAAAACCAATGCTTCAAACCAGACTCTGTAATGAAGAGTTTTCTCTAAACCAAATTGTGAAGAATAATAAATGCCTACGAGTAACTGACTAAGTGCATGATAATGAGTTTCAGTCATGACTGAAATTTTATACAGGCATTCATTTCGCAGCTCTGTTATTCAAAGGTGGCTCTGGCTATGGGACTTTTGTCAAAATCTCTTCAGTGCACTTGACACTGGGAGACCCCATATCCATTTGTCAAGCACTTAATTTTTGGTGCAAAACTGAGATATCTAAATGGTCAGCTTGCTGATTTGTTGATAATTTTACATCCTGGAAGTCAGGTTTTATGATCTCACAATCCGAAGACATCAAAACAGAGAAGGCACCAGGCGACGGCAGTCATTTGATATATTTCTTCTCTCATTTTTGTTTTTTGTTCAGGTTGATGGAAAAATGTAAATGGAGGTTTGCATATCAGGATGTTAGCACAACCCTAGGAGGAAAGGAGAGTTTTCTTTGTAACTTGGCAGGCCTGGAATGGCCACTTCTGACATCATGGGTATTTTTAATGAAATATTAATGACTCTGATTTTAATAGGAATTTCAGCACAACCTAAATTAAGCCATTGGAAAAGGGATATGGTCCCGTTAAGAACAGTAAAACCGTAAGCCCCCTTCCTGAAGAGTAGCTGTGGGCAGTTAAAGTGACAATCAATTTTACCAGGCCATATTGCTTTGTAAGTCTCTGAAGTGTGAAGTTCCAGCATGCCTGATGTATTTCATTTTAATTTCCTTTTGGACAGAGCTATGGTTAGTGGGGAACCTCACACACAAAAAAAGAAAAAAAAATCTGCAGAAGAGGAGGAAATTATTTAACCCTTTCAACAAAGCTATGCAATGTCTTTAGCTAAAGTGAAGAAAAATAAGCAAGGTTAGATTTTTCCTTTTGCTTTTTAGAGAAAAACCAAAGTGAAGTATGTATAGCAAATAATGATGGCTGATCTTATAGATGATTTTTATTAGAAGCCCTAAAATGCTCTCTTGGCACTTATTTTGAGTGTTTTGTTTTTGTTTTTTTAAGGGAAACTGGATGGTTCAAAAGTAAATCTTCCTTTGCTGTTTCAATATGGGAAGATTAAAATCATGTACTTACATATGGTTTTCCATCTGTCATTGGAATTAGTTTCTAAACGGTGAGCTGCTAATCTGTTGATTATTTTATATTGTTGAAGCCAGGCTTCAAGATAGGGCTTTTGAGGCAGCTCAACTTGGAATGGTTTTAAGATGGGGGCCTTGTAAACTTTGATAAAAGTCGGTTGCGTCAAATGCCAGATAAATCTGAAGGACTTTTCTTAAATTATGAACATGTCTTATACACAGGAGGCTCAAATACCTGCAGAAGTTTCTGTGAGACTGTTTTTGTCTCAGAGCAGCGGGAGAGAAGACAGCGATTGTGCAGTGGAATGTGGAAGGCCGGCTTGGGCTCAGGCATCGGGACTCACGCTAAATTTGACTTTTATTGACTTTGACATAAATTTATAACTTGATATTGTTAAAGTCATTTGCTCTGCCTCAGTTTCATTCCCGATCCTCTACATGAAATACTGGGAGGTGTGTCGAACTCAGAGTAAGTCTTGAGATCTTGACGAGTTCCAGGACAGATTTTGATTTAAATAAAATAGTACCTGCTCAGAAAAGCAACTACTGCTAGATATGTAATGTTTTTATCCTAATACAAGTATAAAGGTGGATATCTGTGCTGAAATTGTCCACAGCAATTGTTTCACCCAAGGATTACTGAATACAAAAAAATGAGGGAGAATACTGTTTGTGTCCTTATGTAAAGAACGGAGAGGGTGTCCACATTCTTTTAATAAGAATCACATGTATCACTACATCACTTAAGGAAATGTTGTCAAATTAATGATCCTGAAGCAGGCAGTTCTGACACTATTACCCTGTTCAAAAATACCTAATGAGTCCCGAGTACGCCCAGACTCGAGACTAAATTCCTTTCACAGACTGGCCCTCAAAGCATTCCAAAATCTCACCTTGACTTCCTTCCCAATGTCTTTTCCCAGTATTGCCAAACTACACTCCTTCCTCTAGTCTGGCTCCTGATGTTTCCTCTTTCTGATTCTCTTTCTCTAATAGTGACTTTCAAAACTTACCCGGTTCTCAAAGTCTAAAACAAGTGTCATCTGTTAAGTTAATCTAGTGATGGCACGTAATTTCTTCTTCCTGGATTTTCATAGTAGCTGAGTTTAGTGGTCATAAGACAGACTTTAAACACTGGCCCTACTAATTTCAGGGGAGTGACCTCACTTATTCCCTGCATTAAGAGTTATCTGAAAGAGAAGAAGAGTGTCTTCCACAAAGATTTTTGGGACTTAAGGATGAAATGATGAGGCATATGACAGGCACTGCCCCTAGTAGGTGTAGAATTCCTTCTATTTCTCCTGTTCTCTCCATTATATCATTTATTTCCTTTTGACTTATAAGTACATAAAGTATATTACTACTGCATACTGTCTATATAAACATATATGGTTATTTCATTACTAAATTGCACAGTAAACACACACCAACTTTTTGGTGCTAGCATAAGGCACTGCCTTCCCCATTCTACAGAATGAGAAGGGATCAGAACCTCCCTTTGTTCACTGCCCTCTGGGAGCCACATGTGAGCACATGACCTTGAGGTATAACAAGTCAGATGCTCTTGTCCCAGATTTGAATCTGGAGCAAGTAAGACAAAGATGAATAAAAGGTTATTATACATATGCAGAAGCAGCAGGGGCAGTGTCCTGTAGCCACAGCACTGTGGTCAGAATATGTCTCCTAAAAGATAATTCTATGGCTTTCTGCTTGTTGAATGCCTGACGTTGCTTTTATCTGGTCTATTTCCCAAGCCTGTTCCTCTAACTTTCCATCAACTGTTTTGGCCCCTAATCTTCTACTTGACTGCTCTTTGCTTAAGTAAGCCAGTGTTGGTTTTGTTCCTTGCACCTGAAAGCACTTTAATTATATTCTATGTTTTGATCTTAAAGTTACTGAAGGCAGCAACAAGTGAAAAATCTGACTTCCTGGTTTATTTTTTAATGAGCTGGATTACTTCATATAGAAATCTGTCAATTATTCAGTTGCCCCAAGTACAGTTCATATAGAAATGTCAGGGTAAATGCTTGAGGCTTTCTCTTTATTTACCAGTTTTCCACGTAATGCATGCATCATTTCTCTAGCTTTCTTCGAGGATGATTTATGTGGCCTTTTAAATTTTTTCTATTCGTATATGACCTTATTTATTTATTTATTTATTTATGCTTTTTAGGGCTGTACCCACAGCATATGGAAGTTCCCAGCCTAGGGGTCAAATAAGAGCTACAGCTGCTGGCCTATACCACAGCCACAGCAACGTGGGATCCAAGCCACATCTGCTACCTACCTGCACAACAGCTCATGACAATGCTGGCTCCTTAACCTACTGAGCAAGGCCAGGGATAGAACCTGCATCCTCATGGATAGTAGTCAGATTCGTTAACCACTGCCCATGAAGGTAACTCCCTATATGACCTTTTTTACTATCACTATAAGAACTCATGGATATAAACATACCTGAAATGTTCCTATTAATTGCATTATTGTTCTGTTGAAGTTAAAAATGTCCTACCTATATCCGTAGGAGCCTCTTCAGTTTGATTTCTGAGTCCTTTTTTACAAAAATCCCATAGCTTTGGATAGCTTCCTTGGTTTCTGTTGTGACAAAAGTTTTTTAGACTTATCCTACACATTTTCTGCTCAGATCTAGAATAAAACCTTCTACATTTCAACAAAGAGGCAGAGTTTTGCTTGGGACGATGGATAAACATTTTAGTGGCATTCTAGTCATATGTATTATACCTTGTATTCTTTAGCTTACCCTAAAAATTAAAATCTTTATACTTTAATTCTAAATTTTTAAATATTCAAACAACAAAAAAAGTATACGTTTTTGCACTGGTTCTATGCCTTGTGGTGAGTGTTAGTAGATATTATGACCAATATTTTGGAGTTTAATAGCCAAAAAAAAGTCAAAAGAAAATCAATTGATTCAAATAAGTGAGCTATAAAAGTATCCTGAAGTTGCTTTGGGAGACTGACCTGAGATAACATTTGTAAGGCTGATGTCAGAGAATGTTTTGCCTATGTTCTCTTCCAGGAGTTTGATGGTGTCTTGTTTTATATTTAAGCCATTTTGAGTTTATTTTTGTTCATGGTATGAGAGTGTGTTCCAGTTTCATTGATTTACATGCAGCTGTAGTTTTCCCAGCACCACTAACTGAAAAGACTGTCTTTTCCCTTTTTATATTCTTGGCTCCTTTGTCAAAGATTAACTGGCCGTAGGTGTCTGGGTTTACTTCTGGGTTCTCTATTCTGTTCCATTGGTCCGTATGTCTGTTTTGGTACCAGCACCACACTGTCTTGACTACTGTGGCTCCGTAATATTGCCTGAAGTCTGGGAGAGTTGTGCCTCTTGCTTGGTTTTTGTTCCTCAGGATTGCTTTGGAGATTCTGGCTCTTTTGTGGTTCCATATAAACTTTTGGATTGTTTTCTCTAGTTCTGTGAAAAATGTCATGGGTAATTTGATAGGGACTGCACTGAATCTGTAGATTGCTTTGGGTAGTATGGCCATTTTTACAATATTAATTTTTCCAATCTAGGAACATGGAAAAATAAAAGCAAAAATAAACCAATGGGAACTAATCAAACGGACAAGCTTTCGCACAGCAAAGGAAATCATAAAAAAAAAAACAACAGACAACTTACAGAATGGGAGAAAATAGTTTCAAATGATGCAACTGACAAGGCCTTGATCTCTAAAATATGCAAACAACTTACACAACTCAACAGCAAAAGAGCCAACAACCCAATTGAAAAATGGGCAAAAGTTCCAAAGCAACAGAAATAAAAGCAAAGATAAACCAATGGGACCTAATCAAGCTGACAAGTTTTTACACAGCAAAGGAAACCAAAAAGAAAACAAAAAGACAACTTACAGAATAGGAGAAAATAGTGTCAGATGATGCAACTGACAAGGGCTTAATCTCAAAAATATATAAACAACTTATGCAGCTCAACAGCAAAAAAACCAACAACCCCACTGAAAAATGGGCAAAGGACCTAAATAGACAGTTCTCCAAAGAAGAGATGCAGATGGCCAACAGGCACATGAAAAAATGCTCAACATCACTGATGATTAGAGAAATGCAAATCAAAACTACTACGAGATACCACCTCACACCAGTCAGAATGGCCATCATTAACAAGTCCACAAACAACAATTGCTGGAGGGGGTGTGGAGAAAAGGGAACTCTCCTGCACTGTCGGTGGGAATGTAAGCTGGTACAACCTCTATGGAAAACAATATGGAGGTACCTTAGAAAACTATACATAGAACTACCATACGACCCAGCAATCCCACTCTTGGGCATATACCCGGACAAAACTTTCCTTGAAAAAGACACCTGCACACGCATGTTCATTGCAGCACTATTCACAATAAGCCAAGACATGGAAACAACCCAAATGCCCATCGACAGATGATTGGATTAGGAAGATGTGGTATATATACACAATGGAATACTACTCGGCCATAAAAAAGAATAAAATAATGTCATCTGCAGCAACATGGATGGAATTAAAGACCCTCATATTGAGTGAAGTAAGTCAGAAGGAGAAAGATACTATATGATATCACTAATAACTGGAATCTAATATACTGCACAAATGAAACTTTATGCAGAAAAGAAAATCAAGGACTTGGAGAACAGCGTTGCAGTTGCCAAAAGGGTGGGGGAGGGAATGGGATGGTAGGGGGTTCTGGGGTTAATAGTTGTGGGCTGTCGCCTCTGGGCTGGAAAAGCAAGGAGATCCTACTGTATAGCACTGGGAACTATGTCACTTGTGATGGAGCATGATAATGTGAGAAAAAAGAATGTATACATGCATGTGTGACTGGGTCACCTTGCTGTGCAGCAGAAAGCTGACAGAACACTGTAAAACAGCTATAACGGAAAAAATAAAAATCATTATAAAAAAATAAAAGTATCCTGATGTGATAAATGCAGAATAAATTGAACCCTTTAGTATTATGCGATGCACAGAACTTTAGATAAAATTGAAAACAACTTTCATAAATTTATGCCACTCTATTGTAGGAAAAATAATCTGTGTTTGAATCAGTTAAGATACTCCAATTCAACATGACCTTAAAACAAAATAAGAAACATCTTACATAATTAAGATGCAACTGAAGAAGTCAATCTCCAGTTCTGCCAGACATCAGAAGTCCAATTATGTCACCAAGGAGCCACCTTCTTTAACCTCTTGGTCCTGTTTTCCAGCTTCATCCTACAACTAGTTCCTTTAGCCTTTAGTAGAGTTGCTAGATAACCCCAACTGCTCTAAGCATTACAACATCATGACAACTCCCAAGGGTTAAGGGAGATTGTGGAAGAGCCTACTGGTTTCACCATCATATCCATCCCCTCTTGTATAGTAACAGAAGATAAAAGACCACTCTTTGCAACTGTGGATGACTAAGTGACCAGATCCCATCAGTGGGATGTGAGCAAAAGCAGTGGGACAGGAAAGGACTGCATTTGCCATGTTTTTAAAGTCATGATCACTGGGCGCACTTTCACACCCACAGTCTAGCTAAACACCTCCACTAACACACGCGATCCTTTTTATAAGTGTCACCTTTAAATTCAGAAAAGTTATCTCAGATGTTCCCTAAAATTTCCCTGTAAAATCAGAAATCTCCTCAGTGAGGAATGGGCCACACGTTCACTGCTAAACCAGTGAAGCAGAGTGAAGATATGAGTATTACAATGATAACAATGACTTCCTAGAATATCAGGACCTGGGAACTGGAGAGGGGGACAGGAACACCTTTCTGTGGTATGTGGAACACCAAATAAAGTAATTTACGGTAATTTACGAAGAAACAAAGTAGAAATTGAGCTAACAACCCTAATACAACTGCTGTATTTTAAAATTATGTCTTGTCTCTACATGAATATGAGCATACATACACTATTTTTTTTTTTTTTTGGTCTTTTAAGGCCACACCCGCGGCATATGGAGGTTCCCAGGCTAGGGGTCGAATCGGAGCTGTAGCTGCCGGCCTATGCCACAGCCACAGCAACGCAGGATCTGAGCCACATCTGCAACCTACACCACAGCTCACAGTCACACCAGATCCTTAACCCACTGATCAAGGCCAGGGATCGAACCTGCGTCCTCATGGATGCTAGTCAGATTTGTTTCCAATGAGCCACGACAGAAACTCCAGATACACACACACTAACTGAGAGAACTCCCAAATAGACACAGACCCAGACCTACATGCATACTTATGGCTTCATTCACAGTTTATGTGTAGTTTCTATTCTGATTTTCACTTGAATTATTAATGCATTTCCATGTTGCTAAAACTTTTAGTTATTATTGTTAGAGATCACAAAAATATTCAAAAAATAAATTCATTACATCGCCTTTCCTACGAATCACCCTAACGTTGTAAGCTAACTTGATTCTCCGTTAAGTCCAAGTGATGTTGTAATCAATACCTTCAGGCAGATAGCTCTTCTTTCTTTAGATTATTTAATCAGAATATTCACTAGATCACAATGATCATTACTGTTATTTTCACTGCATACCGCCAAATTACTTTCCACTAGGTTATATCAATTTACCCTCTTCAAATAGCATAGGAACATACCATATAAGTATAATGTTTCTTGGCTAGAATTTACCTCTTTACCACTTGAAAAAGGGTGAAATATTACATCATTTTAGTGCCATTTACCTTTGTTTAAAGTAATGAGAAAAATTTGCTAGGTATGTAGTTTTTTTCTCAATCTCTTATTTGATTTTTTCCCAAGATTTTAATGTTTTCTTACCAAAGTTTTAAGTTATTTTTAAAACCAACATAATCGCCTTTTGTCATATTTTTTCACACATTTTTTAAAGACAATCTGAAAGTTAAGAAACAATATTTGGCAATGGTGATTTTTTTCATTTCTTAGACATATGTACACACATGTATCATTTATCCTTTTAGAATATATATTGATTCTTAAAATTACTTATTTTTCTACATGCAATTTAGTAAAAATACATGAAATTATTTAAAAAATCCCATTGAGTTTCAAATAAAATTGCACTGAATACACTACTTATTATTAGGAGAATTGACAGTTATGATATTTCATTTTCCCTTCCAAATACATTTTATCGATCCAAGTCATGTTTTTTGTCTCTCAATTCCAAATATGTACATATATTCTAAAAGAATAATAAAGTTCCTGAAGAAGATGCTCTTTTCTTTTCTCTACCTTGGAAGAAAATTCTAAGTACATCTTTATACCAACATTGAGTGATCAAGAACAAAAAAAGTACTTACGTGTTCTGAAATATTTTAGTTCGTCTTATTTTACCTTTCTCCATAAACCAGATTTAAATTTCTCTGCAGAAATCTTGATTTCCAGCTGTAGAACATCTATTATCATCTCTCAACAAAAGTGTTCATGATAAAAGTTGGAATCTAGAAAAAGAATATATTCATATATGTTTATATATGTGTGTGTGTGTATATATATATATATATGACTGAGTCACTTTGCTGTATAGCAGAAATTGGCACAGTGTTCTAAATCAAGTATAATAGAAAAAAAGCTGGAATATACTTTCACATTTACTATTTAACCTTATTTTTGCAGCTATCCTGAATTTGGCAATAAATATAATTTTCATCATTTTTGTAGCATCTGGTAGTCTTGAAGAATCTCTAGATGAGGCAATACTGCAGGGGAGGGGATGTACTTGGAGCCCTGCATGTGCCACCCTAATTTTATTTTTATTTATTTTTTCTTTTTAGGGCTGCAGCTGCGGCATATGAAAGTTCCCAGCCTAGAGGTCTAATCGGAGTTGCAGCTGCCAGCCAACACCACAGCCACAGCAACATGAGATCCAAGCAGCATCTGTGACCTACACCACAGCTTGCCGGCAATGCCAGATCCTTAACCCATTGAGCAAGGCCAGGGTTTGAACCCACACCCTCATTGGTACTAGTTGGGTTCTTAACCCACTGAGCCACAATAGGAACTCCACTCCCTGATTTTAAAACCATGAATCTCTTTCAATACCCTGCTGGAATGCCTACACTCCTAAGGCTGCGGTGACTTCCCCAAGACGCTTCCCCTGGAACCAGAACTCAGGTCTTCTGACCCCCAGTCTGTTCTCTTGCATGTGTAACAGAATAATTCCCAGGAATACAGGACGTCTCTCCATTCCTTGCCTTGCATTTACATGTCAACCCAAACCATTCAGTCTGCCCAGTCTTGCCAGGTCAGAAGACCTCTCCTTAAACTTTGCTCAACTGTCCTTTTGTCAGCAGGCTCCCTACCACATGCTTCACTTGGTTAAACCCTGCTCTAGGCAGAGTTGAACCATGGTTATGGTTTTCTGTAATTAACTTTCTGACAAGGTTATGGGCTCCTTTGAGCAGGGGCTATATCCATCTTGCTCATCATTGAATCTGCAATATTTAGCCTAGAGTCTGACTCATGGTAGGTGCTAAGGGGAAAAAATATGATCAACTGGATGCCCTACGAAGACTTGCATCCGGAGTTCCTGTTGACCTAGTACTTAAGGACCCATTGTTACTGCCATGGCTTGGGTTCGGTCCCTAGTCCAGGAACTTCTGCATGCATGTCATGGGCTTGGCAAAAAACAAAACAAAACAACCAACTGAGTGCCATATTTTCTAGAAAGACTTTCCTTACCTAACCACGTGTCTAAGTGTGTCATAATAATACATGCAGAATCCTATCCTTCTAAGTACCACTTTCCCAACTATATTGAGAATTACTTAAGGTCATCTTTTTTTCCTTTGGAGGCAATTATCTTTCTTTGTAAACTTAACAGTAAATACCCTTCCTTATGTGTAGTAAGTGCATGTTCTTGTTCTTTCTCCATATATAATATATATAATTATATTATTACATTATATATAATGTGTTATAAAATATACTGCATTATTACATCATTGCATATATATTATACACACCACACACAGTCTGAATCACCATGATAAGCCATAGTTTTCTGACAGCTTTTAATATTTCCAGATATCTTCTTTTCTGGCTGCACCCACCCACGACATATGAAAGTTCCCAGGCCGGGGATTGAATCCAAGCTGCAGCTGTAACCTACACCACTGCTGTGGCAACACCAGATTCCTAACCCACTCTGCCAGGCTGGGATTAAACTCGCAGATCAGCAGTGATCTGAGCCACTTCAGAGATAATGCCAGGCCCTTAAGTCACTGTGCCGTAGTGGGAAATCCCCAGATATGTTAAAATGCATGACAAACTGTAGCCACCAGGGACCCTCCTATGGGGTGAAGGCCTTCTGCTCTTAGTTAAGGCCTTCAAGACACTGCTGGTCAAAGCTGCTGAGCTGACACATTTATTTTGCTGGAGAACATATATCTTCTTATCCTGGAGATTAAGACTTTATGCTGGCATGCATCACGAGAGGGGATAAGTACAAAGCATTTGGATTCTTGTATCTTACCTGCTTATCTTCACACTTCTAGGACAATGTAAATACTGTATCTGTTCATGTACAAAATGCCTTTTTTATTTTAGAGGAATTTGTATGTCAAACAACCCAGACTGGAAATCACTCATTCTAGGATTTATCTTCATCCTGAAGGAAAAGACACAAGTTTGTATGAACATACAGCAGAGGATGAAGCAAGATACTAAAATAAATAGAAGTTCCATAAAAACAGTATCCTGGAGTTCCCACTGTGGAGCAGTGGAAACGAATCTGACTAGTATTCATGGAGATGCAGGTTCAATCCCTGGCCTCGCTCAGTGGGTTGGGGATCCAGCACTGCTGTGAGTTGTGGTGTAGGTCACAGATGCGGTTTGGATCCTGCGTTGCTGTGGCTGTGGAGTAGGCCAGCAGCTGCAGCTCTGATTCGACGTCTAACTTGGGAACCTCCATATGTCCTGGGTGTGGCCCTAAAAACCAAAAAAAAAAAAAATCTTGAATCTGTTATAGTCTCTGCCCTATCTCAAGCTATGCCTAAAACATAATACGCGCTTAATAAACATTTGATGAATTTTACAGCAGTACAGTGGGTAAAGGTCTCATGAGCACAATTTCTTTGGAAAAAAGTTTTGGTATATGCTAAAAAAAATTATTTACCTTTAAATGTGTCAATCTGGTGCATTTTTGAAAAACATGAGCTAATGCATCTGAAATAAAATATACAATGAGAAGCTAATTTTCCTAGTATGTTTTCCTTTATGACTTTAAACAAATAATTACGAAACAAGCAATTCTTAATAATGACCACACAGTCTGAGGTTTCTTCTTTGTTAACCCTGGACCCTGTTATTGAAATGGAAAGTTAAGCTGACATTTTTGCAAGTTTTTTTTTTTTGGCTTTTTTATAGTCTAAAGGTTAATGAGCTGTGGTGTGGTTTAGTGCTGTGTGTGCTAAGCTAGCACCTAATATGTTAAGTTGGGCGTGATTCAAGCCTTCCAAGAAAAGTGGTCCCCGACATTATGGATGGGGGAGGGGATGACAGAAGGAAGAAGCCTGCACCATTGTGGTCCCTTTATTGCCCAAAAAAAGGTGGTCCTGGTCAGCGTACATGCTCTATGGGACTTTATACACAAGCTGTTCTCAGGGGGAACATAAATATCCCACATTCCATTTCGAGAGGTGCTGGGTTATAGGTTATTGACCAGTTTAGGGATTTATAGCTAGAGTCAGTAATCATTAAGGAAAAATGGCTTGACAATTTTATTATAGTGGAGGCCTGCTGGAAAAGTTAAATATAGATTTACCGAAGAACTAACTCGATCTTAGTAATAATAGGTATGTCTGTGTATGTGTGTAATTATGTGTATATATTTCAGTACAGACTACACTTTCTTTTTCATAGAGGAGAGTTATAATATGAATTCTGACATATGCATCACATGAGTAGGTGTACAACTGTTTCATGAGATTCTACAGATACTGTAAATAACCAGAATACTGACAAATAAATCCTTTCTAAACAATGAGAAGTTGTTCATTTGTTTCGGATTTCAGAGCAACAGCAGAAGAAAAAGAAAATACGCTTGGGGTATAAGCTACTATTTGCTAATATTTCATGTTCCACCATTCCTCTGCTCCCCACCACCCCAAACAAATACCCATGCAGTTGTTAACCTTTAAAATCTGAACCTACTAATCCTCTATTTCTTAATCTGGAATTTTTTGAAAGTAAAAATAGAAATTTAATTATCACTCTGATTCTTTCTGCTACCTAATCCCAGAAGAATTCGTAGACCAAGACTAAGTTCTAAGAATTTATATGATGGTTTTATAGAATGATATAAAATATTTTTTTGCCTTTTTTTTAGGACCATACCTTCGGCATATGGAAGTTCCCAGGCTAGGGGTTGAATCAGGGCTGTAGCTTCCAGCCTATGCCACAGCCACAGCAATGCCAGATTCAAGCCACATCTGTGACCTACACCACAGCTCACGGCAACGCTGGATCCTTAACCCACTAAGCGAGGACAGGGACTGAACTCACATCCTCATGGATACTAGTCGGGTTTGTTACCACTGAGCCACGACGGGAAATCACAGAATATCATTTTTAGAGAGTGATATAGACTATCATGAAAAACTTCCAAAAAAAAAAAAAAGCTTTCAAAGAACATTTGCCAGTGAAAATGTCCAGGGTAAAGTTTGAAGTAGGAACTCTGGATTTCTATTCACTTAAATGTTGCAAGCAAACTCTACTGTGTACCCAGAGTTAGGGGCCAGGTCAAAGAATTTCTTCAATGTGTAACTCTTCACCTGCAAAGAAAAAAATCTGGAAAATGTCCCAGTAGGACTCCATTCTATGCCCTACTTGCTTGCTTCTCATGCTCACTCCCGAGACAGAGCAAGAAGTGGAAGAAGGAATAGGGAGCGTTGTCAGTAACAGACCCCTGAGAACAATGTGGTTCTTGAAAAGACTAGGGAGAATGAGAATCAGTGGGGTTTGTATCTAACAAACACCTTTTCTGAGCAAAGATCTGTGCCTTCCATTGTAAAGTGCATTATACTAAATTTCACTGTCAAAGTAAGTATTGAGTGCCTCCTATGAGTCTGACTTTATTTTGTGGGGCTCTATTGGTGAATAACACAAGGTCGTCACTGTCATGAAGCTTATATCCTCTTTAGGGAAGACCAACAGTAGGCAAGTGACAAATTCTCAGGCTTGTTTTCAAACGTCAAACATGAAACGAAGAACATAAGACGATGATAACAATCAGAAGTTACTGAAGGTGGTCAAGGTAAGAGATTCAGAGAGATCCTTCCAGGAGAGTGACTACTGAGCCAAGACCTGAAGGATGGAGACAGGCTGGTGGGAGAGGAACAGCTCTTAGAGAGGGATGCTCTTCACAGGTTAGAGGACAAATGGAACAAGGTCTGACACTTCACTAACTATACTTTTACGAAGTAATGAACATGTCTGATTTTGACATATGTTCAACTACCTCTAGAATTTAAAGGAAATACATGGGGTTTAGGACTATGGAAAACATAACCTGTTATACCTAAACAAGGACACCCACAAAGAAAAATGACAATTTTAGAAATTATATAGAAGTGACATCATTGGATGATAAAGTCCATTACATTCCAATGAACAAGTTTGAAGATATATGGATTACGGCTGAATAAACTGATGATTAGAAAAATAAATGGATAAATACAATGATACGAGTCACAGCTGCTGTTTCCTTATTTGTTTTACCAATGATTCAGACTTGTGTTAGGAGGTGCTCTCTGATACAGTCCAAAACTAGGTCATATTCCCTCCTTCCTTCCTTCCTTCCTTCCTTTCTTTCTTTCTTTCCTTCTTTCTTTCTTTCTTTCTTTCTTTCTTTCTTTCTTTCTTTCTTTCTTTCTTTCTTTCTTTCTTTTTCTCTCTTTCTTTCTCTCTCTTTCTCTCTTTCTCGCTCTCTTTCTTTTCTTTTCTTTGTCTTTTTAGGGCCACACCCCAGGCATATGGAGGTGGTTCCCAGGCTAGAGGTCAAGTCAGAACCATAGCCACCAGCCTACACCACAGCAACACCAGATCCAAGCTGCGTCTGTGACCTATACCACAGCTCACAGAAACACCAGATCCTTAACCCACTGAGCGAGTCAGGGATCAATCCTATATCCTCATGGATGATAGCCAGATTCGTTTCCACTGGGCCAGGATGGGAACCCCACCCCTACTTTCTTAATGTGTATTTGCTGGTGCTGTAGTAAAACAAAGCATCTTTTATCTCGGGAGTAGGAAAGGCTTCTACCTTAGTCTGTTCATTCTAGAACACACCAGCATGAACTGGGGGCTTTTGAATAGCAGAAATGTATTTGTCACAGTTCTAGAGACTGGAATTCCAAGATCAAGATGCTGGCATACTCTGTTTGGCATACTCCTGCTTCATAGAAGTCCTCTTTTCACTGTGTCCTCATATGGCAAACGGGAAGAAGGGGCTCTCTGGAATGAGTTTTCCAAGGGCACTAATCCTATGCATGGGATTCATGACTTAATCGCCTCCCAAGGACCCACCTCCAAGTGCCATGACACTGAGGATTCGGTTGCAACATGTGAATTTTGGGGGCTCACAAGCATTCATGGCATCTTCACTTTAAAATTCGTGTTCAGGAGTTCCCGCTGTGGCTCAGCAGTAACGAACCTGACTAGTATCCATGAGGATGTGGGTTCAAACTCTGGCTCGCTCAGTGGGTTAAGGATCCAGCATTGCCATGAGCTGGGTGTAGCAGACGTGGCTTGGATCCTGTGTTGCTGTGGCTATGGTGTAGGCCAGCAGCTGCAGCTCCGATTTAACCCCTAGCCTGGGAACTTCCCTGTGCCACACATGCAACCCTAAAAAAAGGCAAAAAAATAAATTGATGGTCAGCACATTAAGCCCTGGCTTGTATATCCTTGTGGCAGCCAGGTCTGTACGAGGGAATACACGATGCCACAGGTCTAGCTAACACGGTCCATCTTTCTGGGAGTATGTCCTTCAATAAAAAAATAATAATTTCAGGAATTCCCTTGTGGTACAATGGGTTAAGGATCAGGCATTGTCATGGCATCGGCTCCAGTCACTGCTGTGGGGCAGGTTCAATTCCTGGCCTGGGAATTTCCCCACACTGCAGGTACAGCCAAAAAATAGTAATAATAATTTCCTGCAACAAATTGCATTTAACCCAAAATTTAAGTCCCAAACATGCAATTACACTGAATTCTGCAACTGAGTACAGTGAGAGGCAAACAGAATTTAAAAAGCCAAAATTAGCAATGTTTTTCTGATTTACTATCTGTTTTCTTAAAAGGTATTAATTTAGAAATTATATCTTCATCTAGGTACACTGAATGTCACTGAAGCATTCACACACGAGCTAGAAACCACTAAATATTAGTACATAGTACTTACCGGGCATTTACTTTTCGGTCACAAATCTAGTCTCCTCTGAGGTACTCTGGGATGTGAAGTTAGGACTCTGCCATCTGCATTCCTGCTTTGCCCGTGCCCTGTGGATGTGACGATACAGATGCGCTGGAAAACTGGACAATGAAGAAAGGAATTGCTATTATGCCTAAGCTGCCTTTTAGCTTTTTCTCTGTTCCCCTGCCTGTCAGTCTCACCCGAGCTTTCTTCCTTCCCCCTGGCTGCAGTAGTTCATTCCAGGAGCAGCTGTTGCACCCAGTTTCCGGCACTTACGGACCAGTCTCAGTGTGTCTCCTTGATTATCACGAGCCATCCAGCCCACCCTCCCCAAAGGGCCAGGTCTCAGTCCCATGAGGTCCCTGATCTGAGCTCAGAGACATGCACACCAGGGGAGCTGCACGCCCCACTCAGAGGTCTACAGGGATTCTTCTCCAAGGTTACAAGTTAATACCTCCAAATTTCCCCTAGTCATTGGGCTGGTGACTTTTAATGCACCCAGGATTTTCTTAGTGTTCTCTCTGTGTCCTTTCTCTTCTTTAATATTAAAATTTCATTTTTCTAAAATTTTTTTACTGTAGTTAATTTACAATGTTTCTTCAGTTTCTGTTGTACAGCAAAGTGACCCAGTCAAGCATATATATACATTCTTTTTTTTTTTTTCATATTATCTTCTATCCTATTCTAACCCAAGAGATTGGACATAGTATCCTGTGCTGTACTGTACAGTGATCGCATCACTTACCTAATTTTTAATTCTTTATTTTCCCTGTTTAAATAACTCATGTGATTTCTGTCTCCTGTCTAGATGCTGACTGATATAGAAACTGACATGACTGATATAGAAATTGACATAAGGAGTGATCTCAGGACACAGATCAAGATAGCACTGGGGGATTGATTAGGTAAATAGATTGGAGTAGCACACTCAAATGTTACGTACGTTGCCCCCATCTCCCCCCCAAATCCAAAATTATCTGTCAGGTTGCATACCTCTTTTTGAATGGCAAGTGGTAAAATGCTGGCAAATTTTCTTTTACGTTCAATGGGCTATCTTGACATATTTAGACATTTAGATCCCTAAACTGCGCTGAGGATATGAGTCCATAAAATTCTGTCCTGTTTACTTTCCATCCTCTGACTGTCATATCTTAAGGCACCTAAAATATTTGGTATTGCAAGTCAAATCAACATAATCAAAATGAAATATTCACTGTATGGGCTCAATGACAGAATGGAGACAGAATAGTAAATAGTAAATGAACCTGAAGACAGATTTAATAAATCCTATTTAATGTGAAAAGAGAAATAAAAATAATTAACAAATAAAAGTATTTAGAAAGTCCTAGAGACCTGTAGGAAAATACCAAAACGATTCAGATTTCGCCTTGGTCAGTGCACATATGGAAAACATCAGAAGTATACTATACAGTTTAAAAAACTAGATGGATATTGAAAGATAGGTTATTACTTGTGTTATGAACTTAGCTGATTGTCTGCTAAAACAATCCAGGGGATTTTTAAAAAATCCAGAAACACACACCATAATATTAAACAAGTTAAACATACAATCCACAATTAGGTTATTGTGAAGCACCAGGAAAAAATATCAATGACTGGCAGGGGAATAAACAGATAACACCAATGTTGGATTTGTCAGACAAACAATTTACAGTAACTCTCATAACAAGGCACCAGGAAGTCAGATAAAATGCTCTTGAATTAAAAGTCTCAGCAGAAATATAGAAGATATTGAAAATAACCAAGGAAAATGCTTAGAACGTAAAAATAAAAGTCAATTTAAAAAAATAACTAAATTTTTAAAAATTCATAGCAAAATGGAGATGACAGCAGAAAGATCTAGTGAAGATATATCAATGGAAATTATCCATTCTGGAAAACAAGGGAAAATGTTAAAAAAAAAAAAAGTACAGTCTCAGATATCTATGGGATAACTCCAAAAGTCTAACAGTCATGACATCAGAGTTCTAGAAAGAGATGGAAGAACATGTCACAAAAAAAATTTGGTGAAATAATGACTAAAATCTTTGCAAATTTGGCAAAAGATGTAAATTTTCAGAATCAAGATGCTCAGTGAATCCCAAACAGAATGAACTAAAAAACAAAAAAACACACCCTGACATATCATAATCAAATTGATAAAAATCACAAGTTTTGATTACAGTAGAAAGGGAAAAATTACATTTAGGGAAGCAACCAATTGAAAGACTACATATTTCTCATCAGAATTTTTTTAAAAACCTAGAGAAAATGTATTTTCTTCATATTTACTAAAATGATGGATCAATATAGAGTATGGCGATAAAACTATATTTTAGGGCAAGCAAAAGCAAATAAAAATCCCATCTGTAATAGGCAACATCAATAAAAGCTAAAGTTTTTACTGTTTTTTGAGATCAGTGCTTAGAAGAAAAAGAATATAGAAAATATGAATTTTTTTTTCTACTGAAGGTAAAATTTTATCTCTAAATGAAGTCCATAGACCTTTTTTTTTTTTGCCTGTCTAAAACTACATAGATTGATATTACATATACTAGTCTGATATTCTCAATGCCCACCAAATCTTTAGCAGTATTTTATTTTAAATTTGGGGACTTTATTGGAAAACGATATTTTCTTATACAGCTGTATTCTTAACAGCTTCTAATCAAGAAGTCGATATGTTTACAGAGATTTGCTAAGCTGCAGAAATAATTAAAGACAGGAGAAATTATCACAGCATTTTATATCAACTATATTTCAATGAAACTTTAAAAATGAAAAAAAAATGAAAGAGCCTAATGAATAAATTTATGATACATATTACATTGCTTTTCAAAGGTCTCATCATTTACTGTGTTGAAAGCAACAGTTAACGCAAAAAGAATAAAAAGAGTGATCAGAGATAAGGAACTTAAAGTATGGAATTCATGTTTTTTTAAATACATAGCTTAAGATTGGCTTAGGAAAGCACAGTTGGGTGTAAAGTAGCTTTGTACCTCATAACCACACAACATAAAAATCTCCTAATAATGCCATTTAGGTTGGCAAAACTTCCTTCGATATTTTCCTCTATGAGCATGTAAATTAATTTCCACTTTACAGTTCAGATTGATATTTTTCTCTCATGAAGGAAAATAATTTAAGTAATTTTATCAGAGGAGAATATTTTTAAAATGTGTAAAGACAGGTCAGTCTTTAAGAAAACTGCACCTTTAATTATTTCCTTACAAAAACAAATTAATAGATGGGCACTAATATTGTAAGGAAATAACAGAGGAAGCAGCATGTTTTTCAATGCCTCCTAGCCATGTGGCTGCGGCTCTGTGCCTTTTGTCTCAATGGTTTCCTGAACATGGATGGAAAAATTCTACTCTCATAATATTACTTGAGCTTTCTCTCTCCTCGGTCCTCTTTTAGGTTGGTCATTGGGGGAATTGCCAGATGGGAAGGAACCTTTCAAGTCCATTACTCCTTTCCTATCCCTTCAACACCTTCTGATGTCCAGTGGGGTTTTCACAGGTTCTAATATTACTGCAATGATTCAGCAAGCTCTTTGAATTGCATTCAGGAAGGGAATAATATTCTCTTCCTAATTCTCCTAGGAATTCACCTTTCCCTTCCTGAAAATATGGACTAAAAAGAGCCAAAATATTACTTCCAGAGAATTAAATAGTCTTTATGCAGTTAAGTGGTATATTTTCAAAGTCTGGCTTGGTGGCAATAAAATAGGAGCAGGCAAGCAGATCATCAACTAATACTGATCTAAAAGTCTTTGGTACACACCCCTGTAAGTGTGGAGGAAACAAAAATGAATCACAGGTAAAAAGGATTCAAACTCTGACTGTAATCTGAAGTGGGGCAGTCTTGTAGGACTGAACACAACTTGTGGGATCGGACACTAACTCTAGGAAGATAGGGTCAGAATTGAATTGATTTGCAGTACACCCAGCTGGTGTTGGAAAACTGCTTGATGCAAAACCCCACATTGTTTGAAAGAAATCACACATGTCTGGTGTCTGAAGTGAATTTGTTGTGTGAGAGTAAATAAAACACATTGGGTTTGCTCTAAATCTAGGAGCACCAACATTATTGGAAAAGTTTAGTGGTGGTTGTCCTCTCTGTGGAAGTGGTTGCTGGAGGTGATAGAAGGGGATATTGCAACAGAATCTGGCTGCTGATGGTAATGGAACTGATTGGATGTCTATGGGGGTTGTTTAATCACCATAGACAAGGTGGGTGTAGTTATTATAATGAGTGTACAGTAAGAGTGACATACAGGGGCCCCATTCTACAGAGGTTTGTGTAGATAGGCATATGATGTATGGGCAGCCAGACAGGTATCGCTCAAACTTTGCATCCAAAAATAAATGAAGGATGGATGAGAGAGAAACTGAAGTCAGCCACGGTAATGAAATGTCAAGATCCCTTGCCTGGTTTTTGAACCTGAATGATTTTTCAGATCTGAAAGCTACTGATTGAAGAACAGGCCAGGTCCCAGGACAGCACCGCGTCAAATATATTATCAAGTATTTCAAGGATTTCGAGAATTTTTGGACACAAGTTTCAAGATGACATTGATACCAGAGGCATCATGATGGCACTCATATAGATGGAGTATTTGGGGGCTAAATAATGTCTACCTTCAAGTGAATCCAAAATATCTACCAACTACCCAGTACCTATGTCACAGCTCCCAAAGGCATAATTAGTCATGATGTTTGACAAATTTTCTATTTTTTGACATATTTAGTAAGATGTATTATTGTGGGGGAGGCCAAGTGGGAGGCTTAAGGTAGTAAGATCAAAACAAATTTGCATCTCGTGGAGGAAGAAGAAAGAGACTGGCACTACCCTAAATGACCTAAAGAACTTTAAAGGAGTTCCTGCTATGGCATGGTAGATTAAGTTTCCAACTGCAGTGGCTCAGGTCACCACAGAAGGGTGTGTTTGATCCTGTGGTCCAGCGTAGTGGTTTTAGAGATGTGGTATCACCACAGCTGTGGCACAGGTCATATCTGTGGCTCAGATTCAGTCCCTAGCCTGGGAACTTCCATATGCCTTGGGTGCGGCATTACAATAAAAAATAAAATAAAATAAAACAAAACAAAACACTCTAAGAAAAAGCAGATAGTTCTGTAGGATGACAGGGAAATACCATTACTGAACCAACCAACAACTCCTGTCTTAACTGCCATTGCATTTATAGTATCTATGCTTGAACAGATTTAAATGGATTCAGGTACACGATACACAGCCTTTGATCTGGTAAATGTGTTCTCTTTCATGCCTATCAGGCAAAAGTCTCTGAAACATCTCACATTTACATGAGATTGGAAACAGTATTTTCAGTCTTGCTTCACAGCCATAGTAACTCTCTTGCTCTGTTTTAGAACATAGCTCGAAGAGCACTGAATTCTCTGGACTTCCCTTCATGATATTATATTGATTCTCTCTCTCTCTCTTTCTACTTTCTTTCTCTTTCTCTCTCTCTCGCTTTCTTTTTTAAATCTTTTGTCCTTTTATGGCCGCTCCCGTGGCATATAGAGATTCCCAGGCTAGGGGTCTAATGAGAGCTGTAGCCGCTACCCTACACCGCAGTCACGGCAACGCCAGATCCGAGCCGTGTCTGCGACCTATACCACAGCTTATATGATAAGTGCGTCCTTTGAAGCTAGTAAAATTCACGTCCTTCACTTCTGGTTTTTAAGGGACTGAAATGCTCAGCAAAACTACCTACCATCAAACTTTGCTTCAATAGCCCATTTCCTTTCCACAGTACTGCTGTCATTCCACTCTTCTACCCTACTAAAACGAAACCTCCAGTCTTTACACCTGGAGCACTTTCTGTTTGTTTTTTAAAATTGAAGTATAGTTGATTTACAACATCGTGTTATTTTCAGGTGTACAGCAAAGAGATTCAGTTATATAGTTATATATAAATCTATATATAAATTATATATATGCACACATATATACATATACATAAACTTTTTCAGACACGTACATATGTATAAACTTTTTCAGATCAGTTTCCCTTACAAGTTATTACAAATATTGAGCACAGTTCCCTGTGCTATATAGTAGGTCCTTTTGGGCTATTTTATATATAGTACTGTGTATCTGTTAATACCAAACTCCTAATTTACCTCTACCCACTCTTTCCCCTTTGGTAACCACAGGTTTACTTTTCATGTCTGCGAGTCTGTTTCTATTTTGCTAATTAGTTCAGTTGTATCTTTTTTATTTTTTAGAGTCCACGTATAAGTGATATTGTGTGATATTTGTCTTTGTCTGGCTTATTTCACTTGGTATGATAATCTCTAGGTCCATCCATGTTGCCACAAATGGCATTACTTCATTCTTTTTTATGGCTGAGTAATATTTTATGGTATATCTATACCGCATCTTCTTTTGGAGTACTTTCTGTTTTCATCCTCTCCCACTTACCTCTGTGTTCTCTACTAGAGGAGTCCTTAATCTTCTCAAGAGGCAACAGTGTTTCAGGACAGCATTCTATGTCATCAGAAGGGGGGAAAATACTCCATCTGTGAGCTCTCAAAGATGAACACCTTTTATCCTGTAAGACTAAACAAAAGGAACCAAGTAAGAAGGAGATAAACTCACATTATAGACTTACTTTGTAAACATATTATTTTTATTTTTATTTTTAGGGCTTCGCCCGTGATATATGGCGGTTCCCAGGCTACGGGTCTAATGGGAGCTGCAGCTGCCGGCCTACACCACAGCCACAGCAATGCCAGATCCGAGCCGTGTCTGTGACCTACACCATGGCTCATGGCAACGCCGGATCGTTAACCCACTGAGCAAGGCCGGGGATAGAACCCCCAACCACATGGTTCCTAGCTGGATTCCTTAACCGCTGTGCCACAACGGGAACTCCCTGAAAATGTATTATTTTAAATAATATAAATTGCCATTTTAGTTAGAAAAATGATTAAATGCTGGCTTTTTCATATGAATCAACCTAATGAAACAAGGTCCATAAAGAAATAAGAAACTCTTCACATCATTAGTCATCTACAGAAGGGGGGAAAAAAAAACAAGGAGTAAAATCAGCATCCAATATTCCAACCCCTTGTCTTACACTGATTATTCTATAATTTTTGTTCTTTGCATGTGAAGTGAAATTTTTAGGTCATTTATCTCCATTGTGCAATAATTTCTTATGACCCAAGTGTTTCAGTGACTCTTCACTTAAGGTTGAAGCCACTGTTGTTGCCTAACCTATCAAGAAATCCTTTCAGTATACCTTGATTGATCTGGAAACTAGCAGTGGCCCCCAATCAACACTGAAACTGACCTCCCTACTCGAAACCATACTCCTAACATTTTCTACTACACTCTCTTGAAGACATATTATTTCCTTCCTTTTCATAATTTCTGAAAACAAAACCTGTGCCTCCTTTACTAAGTCAAATGGTCGATCATCTCCTTTTGTGTTTTTATTTAATTTATTCCATAGAAAACATGGGGATAACGTTTTAATGCCAACGCATGATGTCAAAGTCTAAGCAGAGAAAAGAAGCCAAGTGATGTCATGAACTTTATCATTTGTGATAAAGCAGGTTGATTGCAGTTTGCAGTTTAAAACTGGTTATTAATAACCAGAGTAGGCCTTAGCAATGTGTGTGTAAAACTCTTTTCACACATGCCTAATAATTCTAGAGATATTATTCTAAAGGGGGAAAAGTTACCTTCATCATTGGGCTTCCAAAAACATAAGCAGAAGTGGATTAACGTAATTGCTTAATCAACAACATTCAGCCCAAAGCCTCTAAGTGTGTAGAATTAATCATCTTATTGTAAGATTCATTAAAAAGTAATGGGCACAGTGAGAATGTTGCACAGCTGGGAATAATTTTGTTCCATTAAAAATAAAAATAAATACACCTTGGAAAACACCATTTTGACAATATTTCGCTCCATGCCTTGTCTTAAAAACAAGGATCTTGTTCACTCATGCAGGGCCTAACACCATCATCATTTTTCCAGTAATCCGAAGTGTGTGAACGACAAAAGTTGCAGGCATGATCCATTTCAGTAACACCCCTTCCCCTAAAAGAACCTCTTAGCCCTGGTTAATGGTCAGTAAAAGTGTGAAAATCTTTATTATTCTTCACTCTATAAGGATTATGTTTTCAATAAACTAGTTTATAGTTTCTAGAACCTAAAATCTGGTTAGCAGCTTATGAATTGTAAGTTTAAAAGTTAGGTATTGAACTTCTTTTCCAAGTATAATTAAATGGTTAAAAACGAAGTACTGTTCACTGGGTGGGGGAGGGGTGGAAGGAAATTAGCAATATTAGAAGGGGTCAGTTGTTCTATCCTTTGACATTTAAATAATCAGTATTAAACCACCATTAACTCTAGCTTCCTGAAGACAATCAAGTATGAAATCACTCCTTGTGGAATGTCTTCTGGCATTTCCAAAAATTCATCATCATTTGGGGGTATGCTGGAGAGCTGCAATTCAACATTAAATTGACAAAGACATACGACTGTTCCAACAAATTATCTAGAGGAAATGCTTCTGTTCTACTCTCTCTTACTGCACATATTCACGGTCAATGGTCACTGGGTTTGAGGATCATTGAGTATGGCTAGTCATGAGATTTGATTTCCTTGAGGACTATAGTTTGAAAGATGAGAGCGGACATTAATATAACCACCGATGACAACTTCCAAACTAGGTCTTTAGCCTCTAAAATATTACTGACTTTGGTTATCTACATGTGATATCAGAGTTAGTAATACTAATAACAACCAAAACTAGTAAAACTTAGTAAAAACTTAGACACCGGGTTCTGAACTAGCTGAATGACAAAGCACTTGCCTTTACCCCTATTTTCTTTCCATATACAACCTTTAAAAACTTCTCTTTTGTCCATAGTCATTCTTTTCCTACCCTTAGTTAATATACCCCATTCACAGGACCAAAGCTTGGAATGGGGCCAAGGACCACCTTTTGTTCCTTAAACAGTTCCCTTGAGCCTTTCCCCCACCCCTGCCAAGTGGTTTATCAAATATTCTTCTAACATAAAAGAGGAAAAAAATTCTCCTGCTCAGGAAATAACATTTTTCCACGTTGTTACATTATTAATGAGTCTAGAAAGTTCATTTGAATTGTATGGCAGCGGGCTCCAGCTCTAATTGGAATCACCTGAGATGCTTTAAAAAAACATTTTCCTGGGACCCCCCCCTCCCCAGACCTGCAGCTTCAGGGTCTCCAAGGAGTAAACCAGCAACTCTGGATGTGTTTCATCTGTCTCAGGTGGTTCTGAGAAGGCGCCAAGTTTGGAAACCACTGACCTATGGAAACAGCTTTATTCTATACTCATGGCCTTCCATTAACCAATGTTTAACCAAAATATTTTGGCAAGCGACTGGAATTTGGCCATACAGAAAATACACTGATGATTTGTTTCATCTTTCGCTTTCTGTATATACCTTAAAATGACAGATACAAAATTTAAAACAAGCATTTTTCAGCATTGATGCATGCCTTGGCAGAGATAAATACTTATCTAGGATTTCCTCCCCCAAACCTGTTCTGTGTCCTTGGTAGGGTGTGTCAAATATTACAGAAGACCTGTGCTGATGCTCAAACTACCGATAAGCAAGCCATTTTATATTTAAAGCTCTGATGTAGCAGCAAAGATGAACAGCTGTCCAATATAAATGCCATTTCTTTGACTTCTGGTTAAATGGCATATAATACAAAACACTAATAACTCTCTATTAAGTTTGTTAAAGAATTTACATCCTTCATGTGCATCTTGGGGCATAAAAATTGGGGGGAACAATTTGTTTAATCTACAGTTAAAATACTAAAACCACACAACTTTATCAAGATGAAAATCAACATTTCAGTCTATCACACAGTGTCATTTGATTACCGTCTTTTGATACTGAATTAATTAATTAATTTAAGGGCCATACACCACACTCACAGCATACTGAAGTTCCTAAGCCAGGGACTGAATCAAAGCCACAGCTGTGACCTACGTCGCTGGATCTTTTAACCCACTTGCACTGGCTAGGGATCAAACCAGTGCTGCCACAGTGGCCTGAGTGCCTCCCACTGCTCCACAGCGGGAACTCCTGATATTGAATAATTGAAAACAAATCCTGTATTTGTAAATTGTGCACTTACTAGAAACAAGAACCAAAAAATATAGCATAAGATTTATAATTTACTCAAAAAAATGTTTGTTAGAAATGGAATCAGATTTAGTTTTCAGGATATATTTCCTGAATTGATGTTTTCCTGTGTTCAGATGAAATAAAATTTGTCAGGGACTTCTATCCCAGTCATTTAACTTTTAGTTTATGTGAATTCATGTTCCATCCGTGCAGATGAAAGGCTCTGCTATTCAAAGTCGCGGCCTTTATAATGAGCAGGGTATTAATAATTCCATATCATTAACATGTTTTAACATGATAACTTCCTAGTAATACCTTGCATGTTTCCAGCACTTTGAGGTTGATAAAATGTTTTCTCATATATCTTATTTCCTTGACGGCAACGTGTACCTTTTAGTCCCATTTTAACATTTCTCCAAAAAGAGGATTAATCTTAAAATCAATATGTTTACTTAGTGTGCAAAAAGTGCTCTTCACTCCAAAGTTTCTACAGGCCTTATTGTAATCCGTGACATGGTAAAGTCAAGGAAATAGGGTATTATTTCAGTTGATTCTGAAGACAATACTATTTTCCTCATTTAGGCAACAAGGAAATTGCACCATAATTAGGATCTGTTAAAGTGCACTTCCCTGGGGATTTGTTGCTAAAGTGATTATATGCCAAAATGTACACTTATTTTAGCCACAAAAAGGTATTCAATCTGTCTCAGAACACCAACACGCAGACAAAAGAAAGATATAGCGGTGAGCAGTATGATTTTCTCCAGCTAAGACTTTCCAAGAGGAACTATAACAGGTTTAGTTTCAAGTGTCCCTTATACAACGAGAGTCGCGTGGTAAGCATCTCTGCCAGGCGTGTGGCTCATGAAGACTCCATCCTTCCCATTTCTTTGTTTGCTGAAGAATGCTACCTACCTAATACCCTGTGATAATCTTTGGCCCGTGAAACATGCCAAGCTCTGCCTGTTTCTCTCAACTTGGTGGTGACAGCTTCCAGCTGGACAGCTGATCAATCATACCTGTCATTGGCCTGCATGTCAAGGGCGTGATTGCTTTTGTTTGTTTGTTTTCTTAGCTTGCTGCACGGCTTTACTGGCAGACTTCCTTGCTTGTCCATTAAAAAACAAATGTGAAAGTAGCAAACTCCACCATCTGGGAAAAAGGGAACGAGGTCTGGCACATCTCACTGGCCTTGATTATATCAAAGCTCGTGGAGGCTGTGGATATTTCACTCACTGCAGACGTGTTTTGGCTGCATTTGGTAGTGATGAAGGAGGGGAGGCAGTTCGGGGTGGTATTTTGGTTTGGGTTTTTGTATTTTTTTTCCCCCCGATCTCTTTATCATTTCAGTATGGCTCAAATAATAAGATAAAGAGGGTATCTTTGAAAAGATTCCTTCTGTCATAAAATTTTTGTCTACTTTGACCATTCAAATGGGTGCTTCAAGCCCCACAAACGGGTGATGGTGAACAAGGCTTTTTCAAAATGTAAGGAGATTTCTTTGGCTCCTGGAAGGAAAGTATTACGGTTTATATTTATTTATTCAGTGACATAAAACACTCCTCCATTTAGCCTTTTCTTTACTAAACCTCAGCATATGACGTTTAACAGCAAGCAGGATCTATAAGAACTTAAGAGTTGCTACTCAGTGAAAATTATATGTAAACATAGCTATCTTCCCCTGAGCCCACAGAATTTTACATTTTTAGAGCGTCTTTAGCAAGGGAGCCTGAAGAAGTCATTCTCACACAAACCTCTTGACTGTCTCTTTTCTCATCTCATCTCATTTGTTTATACGTCAAATCAAGATACCAACTAAAGGATAGGTTTCACTTCTCGAGTATTTCTACATCATTCTACATGATTTGGTTTCTGCAGAAGCAAAGGAGAAAGATCAGAGCCTATGAGGTACCCATTTCATTTGTGAAGACTGAAAAGCACATGCCATGTGAGTGGAAAATAAGGAAATGAGAAAAGAGCAGGTTGCAGGGGCTTACAAATCGTTGCAAAGCAGAGCTGCATGGCCAGGACCCGGTGCCTATGGAACCAGTCTGAAGGAATATTCCCATATCCACCTAAATCCCATCCCTAAAATAGTGTTTCCAAATGTAGGAAGGGCAGGTATGAACACATAAAACCTCTGTTTTCCAGAAAGATAAATGGAACATCCCAGGAAACACGTCTTGGTATTGCCGCTAGCGGTAAATGCGATAGCTGTGTCGCTGAAAGCGACAGAGAGCTGAGTGAGGCTCTCCCAAACCCTGCCCTTCCTGCCATAACTGGAAAAAAGAAAAAAGAACATTGACTCACAAGCACATGCTCAGTTCCCCTCAGAGCTAGGTCAGCCTTTGAATAGAAAGGGCACCAAAGGAAGCTGTTAGAATTTCTATACTCTCCCACCCCAGTCACCACTAGCATGTAAAAAACATGCTTATTTTTCAGATCTACTTCATTCTGGAACTTAAATCAGTTCAAGGTAATGCTGTTATTACTTCCATCACTGTGTATTCAGGCATAGGGAGAGCAGCAGCAGGTGTGTAGGTGACAAACTACCAAAATGATTAAATTGTTTGATTATTTGACAAAAGCGGGTTGCCAGTATATTATGGCTGGAGTACATTATAGTTATATAAAGTGATGTGTCATGTTGCAATAAAAATTGGACATTTCTGAACCTATTATTACCTATGATTGAAGCTTCCTTCACATAAGTATAGGCGGTATATTTTTATCATTTCTATAGGAAATTGTATTCTTATTTTCAGGTGTTCCTATAGCCACTGGAATTTCCATCTTATAGGACCTGGAAATGAAATTTAAAATATGGCAAGATAGAAAGGCTCAATATTTTACAGTGTGGTGATTAAGCTACACTTACATAGAATTATTTTCTCATTCTTTGTTCATTGTTATGTTATTACAGCCATCTGCAAAATGAGTATAATATTATGAGTTAGTTGAAAATATGTCAATGAATATTAAGTAAATAGAATATGAAAATTTGACCCTTTTAAAGAGATCATGGGATTTTTCAAATCAGTTTTGGGGGTTTTATTTGGCCACCGCTACGGCACACAGAATTTCCCAGGCCAGGAACTGAACCTGCGCCACAGCAGTGACGACGCCAGATCCTTAACCACTAGGCCACGGGGGACTTCCCATAATATCAGTTTTAAGGAAAATTGCAAGGAGATAAATAACACCAATTATTAACTTCTTTAAATAGTTCATTTCCTATGTCACTGCTTTATAGCATCAAATACAAACTTTGTGTAGAATGTAAGAATTGGTCAGGGTCTGGGTAAGAATTTTGTATCCCAACTTCAGTTGTTAGATAATGGAATTGAACCACACTAATAGTTCATAATTTCGAAGGCATCGTGTGTCAAATGACTTACAAGTATGTTGCATTGAAACCCTACCATCTTTGGTCATAAGTACTATCTTTGGAGCATAGTGCCTGAGTTTGCTCTAGAGCTGGGGCAAGTCACTGCTCTGAGCCTCAGTTTCTTCATATGTAAATGTAGATTTAGAAACAGCGCTTACATCTTAGGTCTTAGATAGACATCTGATGAGTGAATGCATAAAAAACATCAAGGATGACCCGTGGTGTCCTATCCACATGCCGTGAATATGATCCATTTTACCCTACTCTCCTACCTTGCACATGACAAGCCTGGGGTTTCGGTGGGATAAGAGACTTGCCAGGTGTCACACAGGTGTCACAGTCGCCCTCATGTGGGAGACCCCACACTCACATACAATAATAAAATGACAATTCAGCATTCTTTTTTACAGGCATTTCCTAGGCCTAATATGCATCGAACATGGTGATAAGCCTTCAGGGCTGTGAAGATGATCGAGGCTTACCTCAAAATCTGGTTACAAGGCACAACTGGGGCAGTTACATAATTTCAGAGTGGATGCCAAATATTTAACCACTCCCACCTTACTAGTCCCTCTTCCTGGTAATGCACCTCTCATTACAAAATAACTAACGTGCTGATCAAGGGAAGTGAGGGAAAGAACGTAACTACGTAAATCATGATAGAACGGGAAGCACAGCAATACATTAGACGTGAGTCTGAGTAGGATTTGGTCCTAGACTGTGCGAGGATCAGCCTCATACACCCTGTTATATATTCACAACTTTGGGATAAAAGCAAGTAATATCCCCACATCAAGAGAGTTTGGTTACCTTTAATTTTCTAATAAAACCACAATGCTTGTGATGCTGGGAGTAGGTTGTCATAACATAGGCTGGCCAGACTTCATCGTGAAAAGTATGCATACCTTCGCCAGGCATGCTCTCATCACAGCAAGGGGAAGGATGTTTGGTAGACCTGGGGCGGGGAAGGGAAGATGCTCACACCAAACCCGACAAAGACCTTATTTTCTTGATGTAAAATTGATATTCAATTAAGTGGGTGGCCATAGGAGTCTTAATAATTTTGAGTAAGATGGCAAAATCATCAGAAACTCTGAGTCAGCACTCAGACAAGACGAAGTGTGGTTGATGGAGGTATGAATTTATAGAGGTTTGGACAGAGCACCACATTTTTTAGGAACAAAGTTGCAATGACCCATGCAAGAGATCTGCCCTGTGGCAGCGATAATATAATGGGAGATATCTTCCCAAACTAGTTAATACTTATTCTAAGTGAAGCACATTATTACTAAAATCCCTTCCAGTCTCTTAGAGAAAGAATATATGAGTTTGTGGTCTCTTGTAAAGCTTTCTCTGAACACATTTAGATTTTGTTTTGTTTTCCACATGACTTTATTCTCTGTGCTCTCAGCCAGCCCAATCTGTACTTTATCTTCTTGCTTTGGTATAATGCCTAAACAAGGCCTCTCAAAATAACTTCCTGTCTGGCTTGTTTAAAACATACCTCTTCACTGTCTCTGAGCTGAGCTGAAGGGAGGATATGAAGTCAACAAGTACAAGGTGAAAATATATAACCATCCAGTTCAAACACACCACTTGCCTCAGTCAACAGTTTCTGGCCCCAGTTCACTTATACCCAACAAAGTTCCTTAGCTATCTTATTATCACACCTCTTTGTGGTTAACCCTTCCAAGATTACCTTGTTTCAAAATTCTAAACATCATGCATGCTAAAATGCCTCAGGTATTATCATGTACTGATGATTCACAATGCCCTTCTGGAAAATGGAAACTCAAGCGTCTAATCAATAAAATAATTTTGAGTCTTTGAACTGGTTCCAGGTCAATTTTTCTTGGCAGTTTTTTGGCTTCCTGAATTATACTGACCCAAACCATGAATAATGATCTAAAATTGCACAATATACAGAAACCATCTGTTCGATAGGAACGAGAGGGTGATGTCATGGGGCCATTTCTAATCTCAATTTAATGTCCTGCCAGTGCTGATGTCATTGGCTTGGTAACACATTGGCAGACTCCGATTTGTTAAGGATGAGTAGCCTCAAGAAGGAAACTGTATCACTGAAGGGGAAGAGGCTTCTCATTTTTTTCCGAATTGGGGATGGGCAAAGAAGAAATGGCAAGAGCTGACAGTGGAGTGGCTAGTATATACTCCACTGCAATGACATAAGTATTAGAGTTGAAAAATGTGTCCCTGTCTTATTTCCATTTGTTAAGAAACGAAGTCCCTACTCTCCTAAAAAGGAAAATTGTTGCCTAAGTTTCTGTGGGAATAAAATACAATTGCACCAAAAGAAGATGGTAAGGAATGGTCTTCGTGTAAGCGTCCAGAAGAAAATCTGCGAGCCAGGATAAGATTGTAAAATAGATTAACAATGAACAAACTACAAGTTATTGATGTCTGTCTGCCTATCTGTCAGTCTGTCTGTCTGTCTGTCTGTCTGTCTATCTATCTATCTATTTTAGGAACCATAAGGTAATCATCCATTGGCACTCAGTCCCGACAGATTTATCCTTTTTCTAGACCCACAACAACAAAAATAACAACTAAATGATACAAAGAAGTTTGAGAGAATTCAAAGGAGTACAACAAAAATGATTAAAGAGTTAGATTATTGTTTCTGGGATTAAAATGTTACATATCTGGGGATTATCAGGGACAAGAGAAGTAAAGGAACATACGTACAGACACACAGGATTCTTTCCTACAGAAATTACTGCCTATACACCAAAACTGCTGCAGCTTTAAGGAGTTTGTCTATAAAACAAAAATTATCTCTTTGGAAGTAGCATTTTAATCTGTATTACTGATGTGTTACAATAAAAACTGTATTGATTGTCTACTTAAAACTCTGTCAGAGGTCTTGATTTTCAAATCTAATTGTGTGAATGAAGTTCAGCTTATTTATGATTTAGGGGTTTCTGTAATGAATTTCTGAAATATCTTTAATTAATAGATGAGATATACTAAAGTGTATATTTGCTGTCTGATTAGAATAAGGTAACTTACAGAAGCTGACAATAATTATAACTGCACTGAAATAACAAAATGACACTGTTAGCAACTCTGAGTTTGTAGGTACACCTCAGAAGTACATAAAAGCATTACTGATTTAATATTAGCTTATACATTGTATATTTTAAAGTAGCATATAAAAAAACTTTGAATTTTTCCCTTAATTTTAAGTGCAAAAAATCTGCACTTGTACAATTACATAAATTATATTTAATGATATTTTAAGACAATGTAGCATTGCACTAGTTTGGGGGAAGAGATAGAATCTGCAGATCTGAGGAAACAAAGAAACACATTCTATCCTACACTTCGTATGTTAGAGGGAAAAAGTATTGAATTTTATTAGTAATATAGAATTTTCCCCAAATAAATCACATGCACATGAACTTTGGAGAGTAGAAATTGAAGGGCTCAAAACATTTTGTCATGAAACCATAGGACAAAAACATATCTAGACTGTGTACTTTATGAGATTAAGGGGGATTGCTAAACAATTGTAAACTAATACCAAGACCCAGAGGGGATAGTCAAGGAAAGAAAGTTTTCTTGATTGCAGCCTAGTTAAGCAATTTAATTAGAATGGCTGCTTTTAAAATATGTGCAATTTTGCCAATGGGAAGTGTGTTTTCTGGTGATAGAAACATTGATGAGTCCCAGCCAGGATACTGTTACAAAGAGGAAAGGTCATGGGGCTCTCCTTACAACAAGCACATGTTTTCCATTGGATCCCTCCCCTATGGTGAATTTTCTTGCCACTCATTAGAATTTATTGACACATAATTCCCCTGCAAAAGAGATTATGGAAAACTTATTCTTACATAACCTTTCTCTTCTTTCTTGCTCTGAAGACCTGAGTGAATGGTGTGTCACCGTGGCTGTTGTTGTAGTGATGATTGGGAAGTCGAGGGAAGAGGAGAGACCGGGAGTTACACATGCAAAATGTCCATTTCCCATTTTGAAGCATACACAGACCTTTAAATGCTTCACTTATCTCATATTGTAAACTACCAACTTGAGGAGAAATAGTCACCAGACAGGTCATAAATCATGCCCAAAGACAGGTGCAATAAATACCAATGTCAAAAAGTTACAAAGTAAAATTATATTGTTTTGACAAGGCTTCCAGATGCCCTGACAACAGGGCGAGTAAATGGTCTCTTTTCCAAGAGCCCTATTACTTGTACGTGGGTGGGGAGAAAGACCCCAAGCCATCGCAAGAACAGCATCCCCAGATTTTAAAGCTTGTCATCCTTACCACACTCAGGAGATGATGAGCTAAGATCCCTTCATCTATATAGAGAAATCATCACCTGTTAAAATGTTATTTGTGGAAAAGGCATTTAACACAAAGTCAAATATCACAGGGACGACACTGAATATGTATATAATGCCCCTCATGGAAAATTTGCTTGTAAATCAAATTGTTTAAAAAAATATATATACATATATATGTATATACACACACACGCGCGTACATACATATTTATTTAAATATATTAAATGTTATATTAATGAAATATATAATTATTTAATGAAATAACCCAGTGATGCTTTCATAAATGAATTCCTATTTCTTTTTTATCATTTGTGCAAATCTGGATTTCAACATTGTTAAATGAAAATACTTTAATATGAACTGTACTATTTCTTCTACAAAATAGTTTGTTATTTAACTTTAAATAAATTATTGCGGAGTTCCATGGCATAATGGGATCAGAAGCATCTCTGCAGCTCTGGGATGCGGGTTCAATCCCCGGCTGGCACAGTGGGTTAAGAATCTGGCATTGCACAGCTGTGGCGTAGGTCTAAACTGCTGTTCAGATTGGATCTGATTCCCTGGCCCTTGAACTCCATGTGCCGTGCAGGGCCAAAAAACAGGAAGAAAAAAAAAAGCAAAAAAAAAATGCCCTCTAAATAAATACATTCTAGTTTTATTAATAGAGGTATTAGCTATAGTAGAGATTTTATTAAAATGACAGACATTACATAATTTTATGTTAGCCTGTATTTCTTTCTCAAATTTGCGCAGAAAAATAAAAGAAACAGTGTTCATCATTTAGAGAGTGACTGAAAATTTTATTTCTGGTCATGCTATTGAGATATCCACTATTGGAAATATATTTAGAGTCATCAGTAATTAACCAAATAGTTTAACTTTCTTAAATTTGAAATAAATAATTGGGGTGCATTTATCAGACCGTGAGTGATAGTAATAATGGTTTAAATTTTATGTCCCCGTGTGCAGAAAGGCTGAGCCTGTTCCTGAACGATTCAATTGTACAGTTAGTTTTGTCTTAATAACAATTTCTATTTGTTAGGTCAATTTGTCCAAACCAACCCTACGATCCAGATACTTATAAATCAAGTGGTGGTCAATTCAACAATTGGCCAAGTGCATAATAACTAAGAGTTCCAAATTTGTATTCAAGCTGAAGAAAATGAAAAATAAGCACAAGATCATCTTACAAACATTTTACTCAGAAACATTTAGATTGACATGGGATCTTTGCTCCATCTTCTAATCTCCTTGCCAGTTGAGAATCACAGGAGACTGAAACTGGAGGTTTCAAAACAGTTTATAAACTTCCAATTTAAGACTGTTAAAAAAGGCAACTCAAAAGTCACTTATAAAATCCCTCAAGAAATGACTCCACAATGGTAATTCAGCTATGTATGCCTAGGTTAGAATGTTAGTTTTTCTCACCCTTTTTTTGTTTGTTTGTTTACGAAAGAAACAAATCACAAACATATTTCTTAATACGCTTGATATTCCAAAAGGGAGATAACAGTTACATTATTTTGTATTTATGCCTTGGGATTTCAGTGAATTACATACCTCTATTGAGAAACGAATTCTTTTGCTGAATTGTATTGGTGAGTTAGACTTATGACCTAGGGAAGCAGAAGTCAGGAGTGGAAGGCCTGGTAGCAGCATCCTATAAACCAGGCCAATGTGTTGCCCTAGAAAGGAATGTGGTGCCATAAATGAAGGCACTTAGAGGGCAAAGGTCATAGTATGTAATTAGCACAGGCCATTTAAGGAAGAATAAGAAAATAATGTTTTACAAGCTGGTAGAAAGAGAAGCAAATAATCATTTAAATGTTCCAATTGTGAGTTCCGTCAGTGTGTGTGGTTTATTTTATAAGCAACTTTCTTTTCCAGGAAGAGGCAAAGCAATACTGAAAAATGGAGCTCTCACTGGTATCCTGAAGTGTATACTATATGGCCCTCTTCTTTGAGCCTACTTGTCTAAGGCTGGTTTCCAGCACTTCATTTTTTTTCTCTCTCAAGTTCATACTGATGGTGGAGAAATGCTAAGTGGAATAAAACAAAATATGCAAAACTATCTTTAGACTATGGGAAATACTTCTGCTAGTTTCTAGAAGGAAAGGAGCACTGGATTCTGGTTTATAAAAGTGAGACGTTCACAAGGAAGCCGAAAAGTTTTTTCAGGGCAGCCCAGCCACCCAAGGCTTAAGTGACCCATTAATGTCATCTAGTTGCCCATTTCATTTAAAATAAATGAAATAAAATGAATTTTAGTATTGCAGTTGACTTACTGTTTTGTATAGGAAGTAACTTCTGTGTAAGCAGAGAAGAATTAAAGGTCCTGGGAAATCTGTTATGCCCCCAATGCATGCTTATAATTACCCTCACTCACTGCTTTTTACATAGAAAAATAGACACAGTAAAGTTTTCTCTTTTTTTTCTTATCATTAAGATACTGGGGCAGTAAAACTGCCGTACGTATATGTAAACTGAAAGTAAAATATGACAACTAAGCTAATAAAGACACTTATCTACTTACAGTAGATTGCTAAGTATCTTACTATTTATTCCCTGTGAAGTCCTAGGCAAAGTAACACTGATATCTTATTCTGAAATTGTCAGAGAGCAGTCATTCTTTGTTCTACTCTAGTCGTACAACTGGTCAGTCAACCAGTTGTTTCTGTTTCTGGTGCAAGCTAAATTTCTTTTGGCATCATTACCACAGAAGATGCACTCTTTGATTAAAAAAAAATTGATGATGGAAGACTGTCTTACTCGAAAGGATGCCACGAGTTTATCAAATGTAAACCTGGGAACTGGTTTCCATTCTTTGTTTCCTATACTGGGCAGTAAAAAGAACACGTTCATGGAGTGAAACATGATCTCTTGCCTGCTAAATTCCAAGGAACCAATGTGATATTTAATTACTTACAGATATTGAGCCTATTTCATTAATTTTTATTTTGTCTCAATTTTTTTCATCATTCTTTATTTTTTTGTTTTGTTTTGTTTTAAGTTAGAGCATGCATGAAGACGACGTATAAACACAGGACTGGAGGGCATAATATAGAAGAGTCACTTATAAAGGACATTCTTTGCACAGGGTTACAGCATTTCTATTATGGTTACAAATCAATCACCAAACATTTGAGAGCAGGTTGTGTTTAAATTGGCTCTGGTCTGGGATTGAATTTTTATTTGATTTAATATTTTATTTTCAGTGAAATTCCTAAACATGTGGTAAATGACATAATCAGATGTTTTAATGTTCATTTCCTAATATCTAAAATCAAATAGAAAGTGCACATATTTCACGTCCATGTTTTAAAAGAACTTAATTTGAGCTTCACTAAATACAATGTAATACACTTAATTGTGGCTTTATTTGCTCTTATTATTTAATTCTATAGGATCCCTGCCCCTCTCTTAAGTTTTAACTTCATATGAGAAGAGGAAATAACTCAGGAAACTGAAAATACAATTGATTAGGGTCACAGGAATGGCCCACTGATTACTTTGTAAACACTTCAAATAGTAAGTCTGTTTCACCCAGCAAGAGAGTAAACTCCTTGAGGACAAGAACTATAAACTTCTGAAATTTCTAGCAATATTTAGAGTAAAAATCAAATGTATCATGGGTATTTACTAATATTTTTAATTTAGAAGTTAAAGTCTACTCTCTTGATAGGGGAAACCCTGAAAAGAAGAAAGAAATAAGTGAGAATGGAATCCACTGCCACATGCATCTTTAGACACTATAAAGTATACAAAGTCTTGGTAAATTCAATACATTTTCCTTCTGTATCTAGAAATAAGTTTAAACAATTTAGGTCCATTTTAACAATCACTGCCGCATTATAAAAGCAATATATAGTCTTTGAGAAAAAAATTTTAAATAAAACCGTATAGCAAGAAAAATGAAAATTGTCTGTGGATGCAACACCAGATAAAGATGCCAATTAAATAATTTGTGTATATTCATCTATAGGTAATTTGTAAATTTTATACACGGTCAATCACATTGGACATGCAGTTTTAGTAACCCTGCTCTTTTCACATACGTGATTTCATTGATAACTTCCCTTACTTTCTTATTACATATATTTTTTTTACTCAATAGGAATAAAATGCTACAACCACCAAAGGCATTATCTGGTGAGCTTTTTTTTTATCATTTCATTTTGGTACATTTCAAGAAGTAGAATAACTAATTCAAAATGACAATCGTTTTTACTAATTTGAGTATACTACACCACTGTTTTGAATGATATTTATTTCTGAGGACCTTAATAAGTAAAACATTGTCTTTTGTGATCTTTTCCCTTTTCTGTTTCATGTATTCACGTAGCCTAGTCATTATCTTCTGCTATTTAATACTAAAGGAATTTCTGCTAGGGATCTGCCTTTCCCAGTTAATTCTTGCCCTTTGCAGTTCTTTTTTTCCCCCTCTCAAGATATAATCATCTAGAACAGCAGGTCCCTACAGAGAACTTGAACATTTGCTTTTAATCAAAAGACAAAGTTTATATTAAACTCAGTAAACAAAATCAGAGACTTGTATAAATAACAATTTGTGCATATCATTTTCATTTTTGCTAACACTTTTGACTCTGGTATTGATCTTTCGCCAGGTTGTGAAACTCAGAGGGCAAAGTGCAAAGTTCAAAAGTGGCTATTTGCCTCAAGGTTTATTGAAAATAAAACATCAACGGAAGTCCGCTAAAGTAATTTGAGGAAACCTTTTTTTTCCTTCTTCTAGGAAGGATGTCATTATTCGATTTCTAAGGTTAAGTCTGCTTAGAGAAAAATAATCGAGTGAAAACAGGCTTGAAACATTAGAAAGCTGGCAGGGAACATCTATAGAATTATGTGACTTAATGCAGGCATGTAAAATTTCCAAGGGACTGACTTTTCTTGTTCTATCCCTTTATCCTTTCATCATCCAAATATTGAAGCTATAAACTCCATGTTGCCAATCACACAGCATGTGGACACAAAACAGTTGTCAAATGAGTGAATAAAGAAAGGAAACATTTTTGAAATGTTACTTTCAGTTTCTTTAATAATCAAATTGATTTTTAAAAATAAGTCCAATTGATAGATTGTCATTATGCAGATAAAGACAAAGTTGATTTTTTTTTTTTAATTCTCACTTCCCAAGTTATTATTTTGCCTTCATGCAGGCACTTGCTGGGAGCATTTTCACACTCAAACAAAACAAGTGCACTGGAGACCGAGCTGTTTTTAATTTTGAAAGGTAACTGAAAACATACAGACGAGTTCGCCAATGCTGGCTTAAAATTGCTGTATCTTAAGATTCTCAAGATATTTATTAGAAAGTGTCCATCCAACTTATGAGAACTTTAACAGTCTCCCTTAGGTCAGACTGCAAATTAAGCCAGGAGTCAAGAACTTCACTAATCTTTTCCCAGCGTCATGCAGTAGATCCTGGTTATTTTCAACCAAATTAGACATCCTTTTGGATGTTTATTCTCCGAATTAGCTGCTTTTCTCCTAATCATTCTAAGTTTCTTTATGATTTTATTTTAAAATTCTCTTAGTTTCTGATTACTACAGTGACTTAAGCATAGTCTATTGGAAATCTTAATCACATGTAAGGGGGGAACACAAAATCATTTATGTAATAAGACTCCAGCCAACAGGCACCCTCAAGCAATCTGAATACTTATGGAATGGCATGAAAATAGATCCAGAAAATTAAACTAAAAGCTGGAGAAAATACAAACTACATAAAGCTGTGCTTTCACAAGACTCATATGACCAAGTATATAAGGTCTTTTCTTTTCTGGAGCTTTTTTTTTTTTTTTTGTCTCTTTAGGGCTACGCCAGTGGCATAGGGAAGTTGCCAGGCTAGGGGGTCAAATTAGAGCTGTAGTTGCCAGTCTACACCACAGCCCCAGCACTACCAGAGCCGAGCTGTGTCTGCGACCTACACAGCAGCTCACAGCCATGCCGGATCCTTAACCCACTGAGAGAGGCTGGGGATCCAACCCGCATCCTCATGGATACTAGTCTGTTTCATTACTGCTGAGCTACAATGGGAACTCCTGGAGCTTACATGTGGATAGTGAAATGCATAAAATAAAGAAAATTTTCAGATTCTGTCAAGATCCTTGAGCTAACAAAGCAGTGTTACAAGAGGTAATGAGGGAGCCCTTTAGAAAGGATGGCCGGGAAAGACCTCACTTAGGATATGGTAGCTGAGATCCCTAGAAGAAGGTAACTATAGAAAGGTCTCTGGGAAGAGAGGGCAGAGAAAAAGAACAGGGAGCATAAGGTCCTAAAGTGAGGATAAATTTTTATGGCTGCTTTGTTTTTTCCTCCTGGGGAAGAGGAAAGAAATCAGGACTGCTGGGATATGGTAAATGCAGAGTAGAGAAGTATGGCATGATAGAAAGTAGGCACCATATATCAGTGCAATGAAAGCAACAGCAGCCAGGGGACAGCAGAACTGACTGATTTATACTGGAACCATCATTACAATTGCAGTGTTGAATGTGGGTTATTGGGGAAACTAGCCAGGACCCTATCGTTAGATTGACTGGGATGCGAGTAGAAGAGAACCAAAGTAGTAGTTGCTTAAATGAGATGAAAATGTCATTTCCTTTTAGGTGACAGTTAGCAATTTAGTGCTGATACTGTATACCCTTCCATCCTGAACCTGGGCTGCTCACAGATTTTTATTCTACTATCCTCAATGAAGGTAAGAAGGATGGAGGAAAACAGTAAGAAGGGTTCCTTCTGAAAGTTGCCTATGTCACTTTCTTCTGTCAGTGGCCAGAAGTGAGTCATGTGTCTAAGCTGGCAGTCAGGGAGGTCAAGAGCCCAGTCAAAAACCAGGCTGACGTCCCAACCATCACACCACTGTATAAAGACAAGACTGGGACTAAAAAGAAATATGCCAAGAGTAGTAAAGTAAAAGCATGGAAATCCTTGAGTTACTGAATGAATATCCTTGGGTCACTAAACTACTAAACCCTGAAAACATCCTCTCTCGGGAATTCTCTTCATGTAAGATCATTAGTGCTTTATATTTCGTCCATTATGAGTTGGGTCTTCTGACACTTGTAGCCAACTGACTCCCACGTGATAAATCTCTAGTGAAGCAGAAATCTCTGGTGAAGGCACAGCGTCCACCCTCTCCAGGGTGTCTGTCCACATAATGCACTTTTTTTACACTCTTAAGGAATTTAGATGTTAGTTCCTTTGTGAAACCGATGCCATTTCTAACTCTCAAATCATAAGATAAGAACAGCAGTTGTGCTTTCATGCAGTGAGTAGAAAGCTGAGGGAAATCTGTAGAATTCACATCTGGATCTGCAAGTGTAAAGCAGCAGAGATGGGTGCCTGAATTATACACGTCACCCACACACACAAAGAAACCGCTGTGATCTTCCTGGGTTGGTGGCATCTCCATTTTGGTTCTGCCCTGAAAGTTCTATGTGGTACCTGAGTGGAATGCTTAGGCTTTGAGATCCAACAGGCAAGGGCTTTAATTCCAGTTCTGCATTTAGACGATTTCACATGTGACTCGGTCTTTCTGAGATTCAGCTCTCTTCATGTGAAATATGATGACTGTCGAGACTACTTGTTTCAGGAGTCCTCTTGCGGTGCAGTAGGTTAAGGATCCAGTGTTGTCACTAGAGCGGCTCAGGAAGCTGCTGTGGCATGGGTTCGATCCCTGGTCTGGGAACTTGAACGTGCCATGGGCACAAGCAAAACAAAACAAAAAAACCCCACCTACTCCACCGCCTTACAATAAGTTTAACAGTTTACACTGATGGAGGGTGGTACAGACACTGTTTCAAGAGATTTACAGATGTTACCCCTAAAGAGGGAGGTACACCTATTATTATTCCCCTAGCACAGGTGAGGAAACAGACAAATATGAGCAGAGTAACTTGCTCAGGCCCCTCAGCTGGCAAGAGCTAGAGCTAGGGTTTGACTCCAGGCCTTCTGACTCTATAGTGTTGTTCTCTGCCCCCTCTCTGTTTAAAAGAAATATTGCCTGCAGAGTGTTTGGCACATACGCATGCAATAAATGTCACTTATTATTTTTATTTTGCATTTTCCCATCACTTTATTTTGACTTCGATGTGGGAGAGGTGATTACCCAAAGATGTGAGTTATCCAAGGATTGTGATCGTCAGAAGCTGAGGAAATATTAGATTTTTTTCCGAGTGGGAGTGGGGTTAAAGAGTCCCAGTGCTTGAACTGGTCCAAGGCAAGAAACAAATGTCCAGAAGCCTTCTCTGCTCCACATCTGTTTTTATTTTTCAGTTTATCAGCCTGCTGTTTCATGACAGGATTTTGCAATATTCAGCTCCCCTGGTGACTTATAGGATATCAAGGGAAGAGAGAATAAAGAAACGCTTTTAGCCAACTTCAGCTTTTCCTTCCTCAAAACTGAAGATAAGCTCTGGCTGGACACTATGAGGTTGGCTGAAAAGGCCAATTCATGCATCTCCCTGTTATCAGCTGGAGAGGGGAATGCTGGCTTAACCAGTACCCAACGCCGTCAATAATCCTTGTCCCACAGGGTCAGGATGGTGGTGTGTGAAGATAAGACAAGCTTGTAGCTGAGGACTGCCCAGAGAGAGTGCAACTCTTCTTTCCTGGGGAGCAGGTGTGGGCATCTTTGCTAGATGATACCTGTGTCATCGCATCAAGGTTGAGGTTTGACAAGAACATGCAGAGGAATGAGCAGAGGTACCTAGCCGCTGGGTTTATCTCCTGCAAAACCAGCCACTCTTTCCTAAACTCCAAGCAGGGAGTGGCCTCTGGCCGGTGATTTCTTCTAAGAATTCGTATAAACCACAGCCAATGTCAAGTCAGTACATCTAACAGTCAGAAAGCTCTCCAGAAAGAGAAAACTGCCCATTTTCAGGCTGGTATTAAGATCTAGGCAAACTTGAGAGGTGATGCTCATTGTCCATTAAGCTTTTAAGAACGGCTACCAATTGCTGACAACACTTCTTTCCTGAACTAGGAAAGATCAGCTCCAGATGTTTCCCTTCTCCTGGAGGAGACCAAATAGGTGTCCCTTATACCAGGAAAGCCACCAGAGTAAAATAAGAAATGACTCCAGCAACTGTTCTTCTGAATTGCTTCTGGGGTTCAAAAGTACAGTTGTCTGACTTCCCTCTCTCTCCTGTCTTTCAGTGAGCTACCTTACATAGTTTCTCCTGGGAGGTATGAGCAGAGATTTTAAAGAATGGAAAACATTTGGGTGTCTTAAAACTATCCATGCCGTGAGTGATAGTTTGGAAAGCGATTACTGAAAAACACTAAGATCGAGGCCAGGTTTAGACTTGCCATGTGTGTGATAAAGAGGCAATTACTCTGGTTAACTCTACCTCGAGAACACAGGTTTACCATAATAGCCCAGAAGTTTTGGACACAAGAGGTTAGTACTTTTTTTCTTTCTTTCTTTTGTCTTTTTTAGGGCCGCGCCCTCGGCATATGGAGGTTCCTAGGCCAGGGGTCGAATCGGAGCTGTAGCCACTGGCCTATGCCACAGCCACAGCAACGTGGGATCCAAGCTGCGTCTGTGACCTACCCCATAGCTCACAGCAACGCAGGATCCTTAACCCACTGAGCAAGGCCAGGGATGGAACACTTGTCCTCATGGATACCAGTTGAGTTCTTTAACCACTGAGCCATGACGACGGGAACTCCAAGGTCAGTTTGAATACAATGGTCAACATACTTGCTTGGTTCCCTTCACTTAGTGTGGCAATGGGAAGATAAGAGTTACACAGTGGGATTCACAAGCAATAAAATTTTATTATAAACCTGATTTAAAATCAGGGATAAAATGTACAGTTTTTATAAGCATTCAGCTTACAAAAACGGTTACTTCTAAACCATTCAGCTTTGTTACCACTCCGTGTTTTCCAGATTTTCTCATTTTATACATTAAATTAGATTTACCATTTCCTAACAAATTCTTCCTTTGCTTAAAACTATCTTTTAGAGCAAAATTTTAATATCATAAATTAAGAATTTTTAATGAGGAGTTCCCTTGTGGCGCAGAGGGTTCAGGACCTGGCATTGTCACTGCAGGGGCTTGGGAACTTCCACAGGCTGTGGGAGTGGCCCAAAAAAAAGATGAATTTTCAGCTACTCTAAAAGAAAAGCAGAATCATTTTGCGATTTAGAAAATTCTTTGCCCAAGTCAATTTAAAAATAGTTCTTGCTTCCTTTTCTTTCTTGTTTACTTTGTATCTTTAATTGCATATATCTGTTGGACTGCTTATTATCATCCCGTGTTCCTCACATTAGGTTCTATTTTTTTGTTTTTGTTTATGTTTTTAATACATTTTTCTCCCTGCTCTTCAGTTTGATCATTTCTACTTAACTGTGTTTAAATGTACTAATCCTTTCTTACGCAGTGTCTAGTCTGTTAATTCTATAAACTCTTAATTAAAAAATTGCATTTTTCAGTGCTCCAGTTTCCATCTGATGCTCTTTTAAATGATTCTTTTTGTCTGTTGAAATTCTCCATCCATCTTTTTCTTCATTTTATGCATATTTTCCCTCTGTTTTCTCTAATATACTTATACTAGCTATTTCGAAGTCCTGCTGATTGCAACTTCTCAGGCAATTCTTCTCTACTGTTTTTTCTCTTTTACGCGTGGTTTTTTCCTGCATGTGGAGATTTCACTATGCCTTTCTGACTAAAGTCCATCCTTATCCATTACCCCCTCCACTGCACGCTGAGAGAAACCTTGTGCTTGAGAGCCAGTGGGTAGAGAGAAATAGTTTTGGTTTTAGGATTTCTCTAGATTCGAACAGGTCATGCCAGTCTGTGTGGCTGTTAAAAACCCCTATTGGTTTCTCCTTGTTCTACTAGGGACCTCTGCCTTTAGCAAGCACAATACTCTATCAGCATATGCCTAATGGCCTGAGGGAGGAAGCAAATTCTGATTACTGCTCACCTAGGAAGTGAGCTTCCTGTGGATTCTAGGTCCTTCATAGTTTATCTTATCTGTAGTTTACAGGTAGAAGTATCTGTCATTTTTATAATTTCAGTGCTTACAGTGACAAGTAAATGGCTTGTATGATACCAGAAGCTGGCACATCTATGGTCCAACCCTGAGCCAGAACTGGCCTTGAAGCATGCTTTTCGTAGCATGTAAGCCAAGAAAGCCTTTTTACATTTTTAAAGATTATAAAAGTAATCAAACCACCAAACACAGGAGAATATGCAAGTGATAGTTAACTTGAAAATGCTATCATATTTACTATCTGAACTTTTACAGAAAAAGTTTACTGATCCCTATCCATATCTTAATTGAAAGGCTAACATTCTCTTTTTATTATTTTCCATTCTGTTATGCAGCAGATTCTGACTGATACAAACTTGCTGCCAGCCTTCTGGGAGCTAGAAGGGTAGAAAGTTGGGAATCTAAGCAAATACTTGTAATCAACACCTGTTTTCCACATGAAGCCCTTGTCAGCCAGGCCAGAGGCCAGTTGGTTTATTCACACCAGAGAAGGCCCCTCCAATCACCTTCAGAGACAATCTCCTGCCTATTCAGAATGACAAAAGGATCTGATTGTTTGTTTTTTTAAACCATTAACCAATCCCTCAGTGGTAATCTTTCTTTTACCCTCATTTTAAGAACCGCTTTTGTTACCGATTCCAGATTTTGGGGTAAAGTTCAGCAATATACGTGCAATTGCTTCATAGATTTTCCCAATATCGAATTAGAATTTACTTTTTTAAAATCTTACTAAGTTACCACCACTCTATCTTACTTTTAATACCCAAACATTTCAACACTGTTCTCTCATGACATTCTCTTTATTTTTGTGAGATTATTTGTCCCTCCTCTGTTCCCTAAATTATTATACCGAGGCTTCTGCAAAGGAATATAGTATATGCATGTGTTCTTCCTGCATCCCTTAACCAGAGTTAGCCTCCACCTGTAATGGTGTTCCTGCAAAGGAAAATTACAAAGGCAGGAACATTTGAAATCTGAACCAGAGGGCAGACATAGGCCATGGCAGAGCAATACTAGCTATATTTCTTATGCAGATATTTGCGTAGTCAGCCTTAAGTGAAATAAGAAAGCTATAAACAAAATGCACCCCGCCAAATCAATAAAGCAAACCACATTTTCATTAAAATAAAGTGACAGTAGTAATTATACATTCCTTTGCTATGTTGATTTTATCCCAAATTGGAGATGATAGCTAAAATGAAGTCAAATTAAATGTTGGCCTTCATTCAGAAGTGGTATTAGTACCGAGAAAGAAACTCTGATCTACTGTTTCTGAACTAACTGCTCCTCCGTGATAGTGGGCAAGACACAAAACTTTCTGAGGCTAAGTTAATGAAAATAATTAAATTCTTTTATTTCATTTCTTCAAGGACATTCCAAGCCTTGCAAATATATCATTTGTCAAGTGAAAATATGAGTTGGTTTCAAAGGGTCAGTATAAAGAAATCACCTTTCTCCTTTGGTTAATAGGATCATTGCTAAGTTGTATATCTTTATAAGTACTAAAAATGTTTCCTGTGCATATACAGATCTTCTTTATACCATTAGGTAGAAAAAGAAATGCTAGTCTGTCGTTTATATCAGTTCAGGCAAATTCACCATATGAAATCATCAAGAAACACCAGGATTTAAAATATCAGTAATTCTAACCAGATAATAATCTTCTGATGGTAGAATGATCACATTTTACTTGTCTTGAAATAATTGTTATAGTTGCAGTCATTGGGAACCCTAGTGAACAAAACTTCAAATCCTTCTAAAGAGCTTTGTGGTACACAACTCTGGATAAGAAAGGGCTGATTAAATGTTGTCTGACGGAGCTAAGTTGATTGATAGTAGATTTGCAAGTTTTTGAAATAAGAGAACCGAGGGAGGAAGGAAGTAATTTAAGGACATGATTTCTAATTTGTAAAGTCCATTTATAATATTCTTAGGGGTAATTTGCTGATGACAGTAAAGCTTAAGGAGATAGATCAAGCTAATTCATTAACTTCTCTATCTTCTTGGAAAGGATTAGAGATGGGGGAGAAATTGGTCTGTAGAATTTCAAGTACCAGGGGATTTTTGCAGACTCTGTGGACAAAACTAGCAAACCAAAATGATAAATCATTTGGCTGAATCATATCTTTCGGTCTCAGAAGGGTAATCCTAGTCATCACCCCAGGAACAAAATTTTTTCAAATCAATAATAATAATAATAATAATAATAATAATAATAACCACTGATTTACATTCATCACTTGCCACGTGCTAGTTTATTTTAGAGGTTTTACCTCATTTCATCTTTACTACAACCTAAGAGAACAATTTTATTATTGCCCTGCCTTTATGAGAAAAATTGAAGTACAGAGAGATTGAGTAATGTGATCACATGTTAAAAGACAAAGCCATGATTGATTCAAATCTAATCAGTCTGACCTCAGAACCAAATTTCACTTTCATTTATGAACATATTGCCTAGTAAAATGCTTTGTTTCCCATATTCCCACTCTGTAGAGAAACTGAAAACAATTTTTTTCTCAATGAAGGCAAAAGAGTTACTTTGTAACACAAAGCCATACTAGTAAAGATGGATAAAAGAGGATAGGAAATAAAACAGGAACCAGGGTGTAAATTTAAATACTTTAAGAGACATGGCCTCTTATTACCACAACAATGATGATTCCAAGCATTTTTTATTTTTTGTCAGTTTGGCCTGCAAGCAAGTTATTTAAGCTCTTTATCTTATTATTTGATTTAATTTTAATTTATTTATTTGCCTTTTTTTTTTTTTTTCTAGGGCCGCACCCATGGCTTATGGATGTTCCCAGGCTAGGGATCTAATCGGAACTATAGCTGGCGACCTACGCCACAGCCACAGCAACACGGAGCCGTGCCTGCAACCTACACCTCAGCTCATGGCAACGCCAGATTCTTAACCCACTGAGCAAGGCCAGGGATGGAACCTGCAACCTCATGGTTCCTAGTCAGAGTCGTTAACCACTGAGCCACAAAGGGAACTCCCTTATTATTTTATTTTTTATGTAACCTTTTAAAACTCCAGTTTCCTCATCTATACTCTCAAGAGAATTTTAAAGATCAATGTCTTAATGTAGGTAAATAAGCCTAATGTAGTGCCTAGTCTGTGATCCACACAAGATGGTGATTGATCAACGTTCAGCTTAGACTGTTCTCTCAAATCAACTGGATACGAAGTATGAAAAAAAAATCACGTATTTTGTATTCGAAATTTGCTCTTGAAATCTCACCAAGGAGTTTGGAGGCATCTATAGTCTTGGTAAAGAGTTAAGAGAGGCTTTGATTCTTTGTTTTTATTCTTTGCTATTGGTTTGGATTTTGTTTTCCTTCCTTCTAACTTTTTTCTTCTTCCGAAGGAATATTTGGCCCCTGATCAATGTCTCCTATTCTAACAGTTTCCTGCTTTGATATGGTGAGCATTATATAACTTCACCATAAAAAGGAGAGAGGAAGGTCCCTCTTGGAGCGCATCTGTAAGGAGTCTGACTAGTATCCATGAGAACAGCCTTGCTCGGTGGGCTAAGGATCTGGCTGGCGTGGCCGTGAGCTGTGGGGTAGGTCACAGACGTGGCTTGGTCCCACGTTGCTGTGGCTGTGGTCCAGGGGGCAGCTGTAGCTCTGATTTCACTGCTAGCCCAGGAACTTCCATACACTGCAGGTGCACCCCTAAAAAATAAATAAATGAATAAATAAATAAATAAATAAATAAGGGGCAAATAGAATTGAGAAAAGAGAGCTGTAGCCCGCTGTAAATAGTACTGCCCATCTGTGATTCAGGAATGAGGCAGAAAATATCAAGCTCAGAAACTCCCCTCCCACCAAGAAAACAAACTGTCTCCTCTAGCTTAGGCTTCTATAAATTAAATATAGATATTATTTTATAGCGATCACATATAATACATAACATATATAAACTAATATATCATATATGCACATCACAGATGTATATTTTAATTTAAAAAAAAGCATGTGTTCTTTCTGCCAATTTCAGTCCCCTATTCCTCCACCCCAGATAAAAATCACTATTACCAAGTCGTTATGTAAAAAATCTATAGATAATATGGACATATGCCAAAATTCGTATCGCTTCCTTTTTCATACACTACTGAATTTTTCATATACTGTGGAATCCATTATCTGAATTTTAGGCCAACTCCTCTTCCCTTTGCATGTTTCACTTTATCTTGAAAGCTGGCCCACTCTGTACATAAAGATCCTCCTCATTCTTTTCTGACAGCTATAGCTCCATATTTTTCCATTTAATCATGTTACCATTATTTATTTACTGATCCTCTACTGCTGCACTATCATGTTTCTTAGTCTTTTGCCTTCATAAGCAATAATTCTTAGACTTCTTGTACACAGCTAATCTATAACCAAGTTTGTAAGAATGGAATTCTTTACCAAACATGCCTCTTTGAAATTTGATAGCGTCTGGCAAACTGTACTTCATAAAAGTCTATACTGCCTCAAAATATGTGAGTATAGTTTTTCCACATTCTCCTTAATACTGTAATTTTGGGTCCTTATTTACTTATTTATTTATTTATATTTTTTATTTTTTTGCCACCCCACAGCACATGGAGTTCCCGGCCCAGGGATCAGATCCAAGCCACAGTTGTGACCTAAGCCACAGCTCCGGCAATGCTGGATCCTTAACTCATTGTGCTGGGCTGGGGATCGAACCTGCATCCCAGCAGTCCCAAATGCCGCCCGTTGTGCCACAGTCAGAACTCATAATTTATTTTAAATTAACAAAAATAGTAGTTTTAATTTTGATTTTGAACACTTACATGTTTAAATTTAATCTGTCTTTCAGCCTCCAGGAGTTATCTGTTCCTGTCCAAACTTGTTCATATACTTTTTATTTTTCCCACTCAGGCTGAAACTTTTAACAAGTCTCTCCAGACTCTTCAATGACAAACCAAAGCAGGTGCCATATAGAGAGTCATTTACAACTGTTACTAGATGGGGATACTGTCGAAGATCTGCTTCGGGTGTCTAACATTAAGCCTCCATCTATAATTCCAAGCTGATGCCATATATTGAGAACCAATAAACTTTCATTATGGAAGAGCCCATCATTTCAAACTCTCACCTGCATAGAGTGTACACACACACACGTACACACACACACACACAGACACACGGTTTAAGTTTTCATCCAGCTTAACTGCAAAAGTAAAGAGACTTTTACCCCCATTTTTCTCCAAGCAGGTTTCTAAGATGCTTAAGTGATGCTTTCCTGATTATGGAAACATGAGCTGGACTGAAAGCACAGAGAATGGAAATGGAGGGACATATTTGAGGGACGATATTTATAGATAATTGGCCACGTTCAGGGATGATCAGGTAAACCACAGGGATAGAGGAAGGAGGAGCCAGGATGCTCCAGTGTGGGAGTGATACAGGATCGCAGGGGACGTGCTGTTTCTCGCAAAAAGATGAGGATCACAGGCAGCGAGAAAGGCAGAAGTAAATTTCTCACATAAAATCCCTTGTAGGCTTAATTACATGCTCACTTTTACAAAGTTTCCTTAAGTCATACACTGAAAAACTAAGAGAAACATTTAGGAGGCCACTCGGCTAGAGGGACTCAACTAGAGGGACGTATTATTTCACAAGTCACAGTAGCCCTGTTTCAATAGTGCTGAGAACGCTTATCTAACTGAATCAGTTCTTGAGGCCAAGCGATGGTGCTCTGATGATTTGAAAGCCAGATACTGTTTGGTTGCCTCGGCCAAGCAGTTTGCACCAGATGTTGAGACCTGGCAAGGCAGAGAAGGCAGACCTCACAGCTGTGGGAGACCTCTCTGCTGCCAGCTTTATGTGAGTCCTTACAGGCTTGGACTATTTTATTTCTACAGCATCGTTCTGTGGCTGAGAAGAAACGCCTCCTCAGCAAGGCTCTGGGAAGCCCAGGTTGTTGGGAGAGTTGCCAGGGAATGAATGGGAACCTAAGAACAGCTGTCTGTTGATGGTGACTTTGAGGATTTTGACACAAAGCATTTCTGAAGGCAGCACACGACTAACTAGGTCATGCAGCAAATCACCTGGTACTGAGCCATAGCCCAGTAAGATCGACGAATAACAAATGGGAACACACACAACAATGAGGCAAGAGAAGTTGTCTATGGCATCATCTGGCTAATGAAGTAGCATTAATGAAATTTCAAAAGGATGGACAGCTTGGGGTTTCAGGTGCTTACCGACTGCCCTGCTTTAATAGGAAATATCACAGTGTCTGGTCTCTCATGCATACACTTTCAACTTACTAGAAGTCTAAAATGGCTATTAATCTCTGCAATCGATAAGTCTAATTCTTTGTCTCCATGACTGTGTGATGCGGGAACAAATCTATTCACCAGGGTGCATGCAAGAGTGAATGAGTGTGTCTACTGGAGAACCTGTCAGTCTTCTATCTATGATGATTGATTTAGGAATTATCTGAGTTCTAACTCTAAAGTGAGTCCGAATAAAAATAACAACATTTTTCACAAGCTCAACCATCTTATGGCCCTTCAACAGGGAAGTAGACAATTTTTCAGTTCCGAAAGAGGAGGTGAACTTCTTACTGGTCTGATCATTTGGCTCCTCAGCCATGGTTTCACTATTTAATTTTTTCCGAAGGCATTTCACAAAATTATCTACTTACTCATTGCATCTGACATGATGCCTGGAGCTCTATGTGATTAAATTAGAAAGGAGAGCAGAGTTAAACCTGTGAAAAATATGGGCAATATCCTATGTTGAGCTCATCTACCCCGGGGTTCTCAGTCCCTCAGAATCCCTCAGTACATTCAGTAGAATTCCCATTTTACTCTGAGCGTCATGCTCCATTAATCCCTGGACCTCAAAGTGTATCTGACAAGGGTGATGTTGCACATTATAAAATAAAATTTCTCGAACTCTGCCCATCTGTTAGTGATACAGGCAATCTAAGTGTCCTATATATAGTACATACATACATTTCCTGCATTGCATATTCTTTCAAATATTTGCTCTTGGCATTGCAAGGTGTCCTACTGTCATAACAGACAAGTCATTCATTAAGCTGTCAGCACCTTGCTACCCTGCTCCCATAGTGGGCCCATTTCTGTGTTTTCTATTTCTTGTTGGATGACCTGTTCACTCATCATGAACTGGGCTGTTACTCTCATAATGGGTGCAACTGAGTTCTTCATGTCAACATATATAAACCAAAGCTCTGCTTCTTCATTTCTAGTGGTCCAACACTTGACTGGCGGAGGGCACTAATGGGTTGGAAAGCCAGCTTATATTCATGAGAGTTAAGCTGGTGTCAACATGATGCAGGCCTTGGCCGAGACATCTAAGGAAGGAACTTTAAAAGCAAAGGAGTAGAACAAACAAGGAACAGTAAAAAAAAAAAAAAAAGTAATTGTAAACATTGTTTGAAAATCTGAAAGGGAATTAAGAAAGGTGATTAGACACACAGACCTGTATATTATAACTCTTTGTAACAGATTACATGGAAAATTATAAAAATATATTTAATTTAAAAAGGAAGCATCTGATATGGAACACATAGGACATTAAAAAAATGGAAATAAGTTCCTGAAAAATTAGAGTTAAGCTCTATTGATTTTGACTTTTATCTTTGATTTTTTTTCCTGTTCTAAGAGGGCCTGTGATTACGATATATTTAATATTCACTCAAGAATTAAGAAGATAATTCATTTGTTTGCTAATTCAAGATCTTCAGACTATAATTTCTGAAATCTCCTAACCCACCCCTTATTTTTCTTGCCTTTTTGCCTAACTCCTGATTATTTGTATTCTGGAGAGCAGAAAATGGAAAAAAAGAGGGGAAACTGAAATTGGCCAATTTAACTTCTAATTAATAACTCTGATTCAAGCATAACAGAAAGTAAATTAAAATCATTAACTTCAATGAGCTCCATTGATAACCTGTACTTTGCAGTTAACTATGCACTTCGCATAATCAGCTATAATAGAAATGACAAGATTGATGATACAATATAAGACGCAAACACTCTCTCACATCATCTTTCTTGGCTTGGCTTTGTTATTACGGGATAGAGCTGTTAATACATTATGTTACATAGGATTTATTATTCTGTGCTTATTCTGGCATAGAACTAGAAAAGACCACCTCACTAATCAATTAAGTCATTGCGTATTTTATGATGTACTCTTTGCCCTACTCACTTGAGGTCTGGTCCTCGTGAAAGTAAAATGTTCTCCTCCCTAGCCCTATGGAAGAGGCATGGGGAGAAAAAACTAATTTCCTCTCTGACAACAAAAATATCAGATGGAGCCATCCCCATCCTAGAAACACAAATGAAGACAGTGAGAGACTCAAATGAGCTTTAGTTATACTAATTTATCTAACTAGTATTGCTTTTCTATAGAATAACATAGCTAGAATATTATGATCCATATTAGAGTTCCATTTATTTCTCCATCCTTTTCAAAGAGAAACCATTTCATTTTGGTGGACCAAAACCGGGCAAAATCGCTGTTTTATTGTCTTATTATGAAAAGATGACCCCAACTTACAAGGGTTTGACTTACAAGTTTCTGACTTTACAATGGTGGGAAAAAATGTACATTCAGTAGAAAAGAAACTTTGCATTTTTGAATTTTGATCTTTTCCCAGTCTAGGTATATACCTAAAATACTCTCTCTTGATGCTGACCAGCATCAGTGACCTGTAGCCCCTCTATCAAGAGGGTCAACAACCAGGACACTCACTACCAGTCACGCTAACTTGTATTCTGAATTTAAGTTGAAAAGTACATCTTTTTGATCATATATGCTAATGTTCTTTTACCTTGAATTATACGGTGGTCATAAATTCTAAATGTAGGCAGCATTTGGTTGAATCAAGACCTTGGAATAACTTGCTCTGTGGGAACAGTGTTCAACCTTCTGTCATACAACTAATGGTTCTTAGAACTTGGATGAAGAAAACAGCCAGGAAAATAAAGGCATTATGTCATTTAAGAAATACTAGTACCAATTGGTATTTAAATAACAATGATTCAGAGAAAAGCACTGGTGAAAAACTACTTGTTTGAGACAAAATGGAAAAACTCTAAGGAAAAGGAAAAGAGGAAGAGCAGAGAATGCCCGCTTTAGACTTTATCAGTCTATGTGGCTTCAAGTCATCCCTGTAGAAATCAATAGAAGCAGTGATTTGTGTTGTGTGGCTAGAGAAGAGAGACCCAAGAACAAACCTATGCTGATCTAGTCTCTTATCCAAGAAAAATCTGATTCAGGATTTTCCTGTTTTATCAAATCCTTAGCAATTATCACTTTTAAAATTTGTGGTACAGGAGTTCCCATTGTGGCTCAGCGAATTACAAACCTAAACATGACTAGTATCCACAAGGATGCTGGTTTGATCTTTGTCCTCTATCAGTGCGTTAAGGATCCAGCATTGCCATGAGCTGTGGTATAGGTCGCAGATGCTGCTTGGATCCTGCATTGCTGCGTCTGTGGCTGTGGCTGGCAGCTGCAGCTCCAATTCAACTCCTAGTCTGGGAACTTCCATATGCTACAGATGTGGCCCTAGAAAGCATAAAAAAAAAAAATTGTGGTACAATTTAAAATCTGACCAAATTATACTCTTTAACATATCTACTGTTTCTGATGTAAATTGCTCTGTCCCCATTATTGATTGCCTTCTGCAATTAAACTCTCTCACTACAAATAAATCAACTTAAAAATGTATTCTTGGACTTATAATTTCATGATGAGTATGGAATTCAGAGACTATTTTTCATCCATTTTTCCAATAAGAAATTCAGCATCAGAGACATTTAATGACACACAGAGACACACAGGGAGCCTTCTTTAGGGAAAAACTGGTATCTATTTTATCCATCACCAAACCTCTAGTACTTAGCTAATTACATAAAACATGGTAGGTATGCAACAAGTATTTGATTAGATGAATTGAAAAAAAAAGAGCAAGAGTTTGAGGTATTTATATAGCTCGAAAATTATTTTAAAAGTTGCTTTTTGTTGTAACATTGAATCCACATGACATTCATTCTTCCAGAAGTTGTATCTTCTATCACCAGATTTCAAGCAGAAACCAAGGCAAATTATAACGTGGCTGACAAGCCTGTTGGTCAGTCAACTGATTTGATCTTTTTGACCAGACCCTGTAATTATGGTGAGTCCACAGTATAGATTTTCCCAGCAAATTCCAATTTCAGACAGCTTTCCCTATTGTTCCCAGAAATACACCTATGGTTGCCAAATATGTAAATCATAAATGCCTTTTCTTTTTGGTTCAGAAAATATGACCACTGTCTCAAAAAGAAAAAAAAAAGTTTGCATGCCAAAGTATGAACCACTTTCAACCCTGTGCTTTGAAATCAGGCTAATTCCAAGAGGATATATATGATAAGTGACACCAAGGAAAAATAATTAAAATAGCAATTTAACCAGGTAATTAGTTAAGAGTGGAAGTACATATAGGAGACAAACTTTGCATATAATTATTACAACAGGGGTTAATAAAGGATATTCTATTTGAATAGAAAGTGTAAAGACACACAGTGACAAATTAGCAGTTTTTCTGTACAAGTAAGAAAGCAGACTAGCATATTAACCTGACCTAAAAAGGGATATGATTGAAGATTTCCACACAAAAGAGTGTGATGACTGCAGCATGGACACGGAAAATATTAGTGAGGTGGGTAAACAGATTAATGGACTTTCTGAAACTTCAAAACCGTTTCAAGCATTTTCATTACCAGTAAACATTCAAGGTTATATCCATTCAGAAATAAATCTATTACATCCTGTTCAATGTGGTTTGAGATGGCATTCTATAAGCTTACATAGGTCACAGCTTGTATAACTGAAGGTGCTCTTTATAATGCTAAACCAAATTCCTCAAAAAGCTGGAATTTCCACGGTGATCATGTTGCTCTGCAGTCAGACGCTCTTCCCCTGAGCTACGCCCCCGGCGACAACGTTGCTGTGGTTAATGATGGTGTTGTTTTTAGTCACCGTTATCTGTGATTGATTTTTTTATACAAATACGAATTTGGTAGGGACTCATTAATCCACAAGCATTTGTTTGCCTACCTGAAAAATGGTCGAGTTTCTAAGAGTCAGATTTAACAAATAATAAATCTATATGCTCGTGCTTCTCAGTTTGTATCCAGGGAAATGCTGGTAGCTGGGGCCACCAAGTAGCCTGCTCACTAGTCAGGAAGCCACAGACTGTCATTTATTTAAATGCAAAGGTTGGAATTATTTAGGGGTCTGCTTTTCTTTTCAGGCTAAGTGACTTAACATATTTTTTACAAATGTGTGTGTGTGTGTGTTTCTATAAAGTGGCCTGGCTAATTCAGTAAGTATAGGGTCAGTATGAACAACATTCCAAAGATATCTGTCGAGGAACATTTTGCAAAATTAAAATTTCATAAAATACAACTTCTTCATAAGTGCCAGTCACACCAAAAAATGATTCCCAGCTTAGTGACAGATTTAGAAACTAAAAATCACACAAGTTCAAAATACCCAATCAGGAATTTTAGGTTTCAGTCAGAGAGAGATATCTTTCTACATCTACTGACCCATTCTCTTCCTCAAAAAAAAAAAAGAGAGAGAGAGAAAAATATAATCCAGAGACATGCAAATATTTAATAATATTCCTTGTGCTACAAGAGTCTTATATCTACAAATTCAAAATTCTTCAACAAAAATACTACCCAACTATCATCACTGACATCTTAGAGTTTGTTTTCATTCAGGGGTCACAAGTCACTTACCCCCTAAAAGGAAACTCCATGAGAGGGTAACCTGTGTTCTGAAAACCTTAGGATTCTTAGTTTAAAATTCTATGTGCTTCTTATTCAATAACATACTGTATTTACCTAAGGAAGAGTTATTCCTGGATCATGTTCACATCCCAGATTTTAGGTTGAATGAAAACAAGAGCCAAATAAACTTGGCAATTACGTGAACAAAGTTTCTGGTTTAAAAATGGCCTCTTGTCTAGAAGCCCTGTACAATGCTTCTCCCAAACTCTAATATGAACTATATAAAGACAGAAAAGATTTAAATGTCTGACCTCATAAACCAAGATTGACAGACAACCTATAGCCTGAGTCTGGAAGGAATTTTCAGGAATTGGAAGACACGGAGACTTGAGTGTGCTGACCACTTGGTGCTCTATATGTGTCATATCAGGAAACAGACCATGGACAGAATGAGAGACGGTGGGAAGACAGAAAACCCGATTCATATCTCCCCTCCCCGCCAGGCTCAAGCAAGAAGCAGGGTCCGTACTGACCAAGAATCTCCTTCGATCATGTTCATCTTTCTTCACTCCCTTTCAGCCCTTTCATTCTGTATGCTCTTCTAGAAATTGAAACTCTAAATATCATCTGCATACTAAGAGGGGAGCAAGAGAAGAGAAGCAGGGGCTGGCAGGGCAGAGCTAAATCCTTGGCAGCATAGACCCACAAATAAAGCTCAGGAGAAGGCACAACCCAAGGTGGACTGTAACCATTCATAAAGATATACTAGGAGCCCTATACACCACCTGATCCTTCAGCTGCAGATCTGAAGACAGGCTTTGCTTGGCAAAGAAATGATGAGCAAAAGGCCATTCAATCTGAGCACTGCTTCTGGATATGTTTATGTTCATTGGATGATTAATAAAAGTAACAATAATGATAATAATGATTACAATAGCAGTTACTAAAAAGCTACTATGTGACAGGTACTATTCTTAACACTTAGAAATTTTTAATCATTTAATCCTCAAAAAAGTCCCTGTGATGGTGGATAGGATTTTCCCCATTCCTTTGATAAGACATCCAAGGCAAAGCGAGTTCCGGTGGAGGATAACTGGCCCAGTGAGAGGGTCGTAAATGAAGAAGTGATGAACATATGATTTCAACCCAGACATGTCTTCCAGTGTTCTGGAGTGTCCTTCTCATCAAAGGGATTAAAATCCTCACAGCAGGAACAACTACTGGATAGAAGTGGAGATGGAATGCATGTTATGTCCTAATCTTCTTTGCAGGGATATTTTCAGCAGCAGCATTAAGGTGCTAAAGAGACGTTAGGAACCATGTCTCAACTCCTTTTTCACAGGCTCAGATCAGTTCTGAAGAGACTGAGGATTCAAATCAATAACCACTGGAGAATCGCCTAAGTCTCCACTTCTCTTTATCTCACATTTTGAGTCTAATGTGGTTTTGCTGAAAAGGTTGTCAGTTTACAGTTTTTTTTTTCTTCTGTGCCTTTTGAAAAATGATATGTATGACTTATCCGAATCTGAGCGCACCTGACAGCAGGTCCAAAGAGACTGAGATGCTGATACCAAAGCTGCCTGAAAAGTTTCTTCATTTCTTCTTCTTCTTCTTCTTCTCCTTTTTTTTGTCTTTTTAGGGCTATGCCCGTGGCACATACAGGTTCCCAGGCTAGGGGTCTAATCGGAGCTATGGCCGCTGGCCTACAACAGCCACGGCAATGCCAAATCTGAGCTGTGTCTGTGACCTTACATCACAGCTCAGCGCAACGCCAAATCCTTAACCCACTGAGCAAGGCCAGGGATCGAACCTGCATCCGCATGGATACTAGTCAGATTCGTTTCTGCTGAGCCACAATGGGAACTCCCATTTCTTTACTAAAAAGGGAAGAGATGGAGGAAAGGAAAAAATGCCTTTTTGACAGTTTACTTTCCTTCTTTCTTCTCCTGTTACTGATGTTCACCAACTTGCTTTTGGTTCTTGGCATAGATTGCCTGCCCCTTCTGCATTCCTACTCATAGAAGGAGGTGCTGCCAGTGCTGGTCCCAGAAACAGCAGTCTAGATTCCAAAGGCATCTTAGAAGACACTCTAAGTATGTGACATTCCAAGTATGACACTCTATGTGTGAGTCTTAGAAGACACTCTAAGTATGATGCAAGCCACTCATCATACTAGCTAAAAACAACCTAACAATAAGAATAAAATGACAACAAAATAACAGCCCAGAAGACTGAACTATTATTTGTATGTTGTCATATGCCATGAGAACATATGCCATATGCCATGGGCCGGCCAAAAAAGGGGGGGGGGAGAAAAAAGAAAGAAAGTAATGAATAGGAAGGCTAAAACCAAACTGGACATTGGTCTAAAGCTTTGTACTCCTCCCATCTTGTGCTGGCAGGTGTTCAGTAAATATTTATTTTTTGGCCAAGTCCTTTCTTCACCTTCTTCCTCTACCATACAAGAGACTTCTGTAGAATCATTAAGGGAAGGCGGAGAGAACCCAGACTATGAGTCTAGACAAGCTCAGACTTACACCCTTGCTCCCTCGTGTTTCTAAATCCCAGAGTTTAATAATAATAATATACATTTTTATGGAGTTGTTGAATGCAGATAATGCATGAAAAAGAACCTGCACATAACAGGCAATGAGTAAAGCTTGTTATTATTATTAGTGGTGATAGCAGTAGCGGCAGTGTTGAGGGAGCTGGCATGAAAAAGTCTTACAGATACAGAATGTTAATGCTCATCAATTTAGGTGAAGAGTTGGAGCAAAAAGGTGGATGGGGTTCAAGGAAGTGAAGTTAATTTGGACTGTATATAAATTTATCCCTTTACCTTCTTAAAATTCTGTAACATTAGCAAATTTGAGTAACGCAGGGAACCAGGGTCAACTGTGTCGCTTTCCCACAGGTTTATAGCCAATAAGAAAGCAATAATAATTTCATATACTCACAGATGTGCTTTGAAAGAGAGTGTTGTGACAGATTGTTATAATGGCTCCCAATAAAGCTTGTCTTTTTATGTCTAGTACCTTGGTAATGTGACACAGTAGCTCCTTACCGAAGCTAGAAGTGGAGTCTAGGAGTTCCAGCTGTGGCGCCTCTGCAGCACCAGGATGCAGGTTCGATCCCCCTGCAGGCACAGTGAGTTAAGGATCTAATGTTGCCACACCTACTTTAAGACTGCAGCTGCGGCTCGGACCTGAGTGAGCCCTGGTTGCAGGACAGCCAAAAAAAGAAAAAAACAAACCAAAGAAGCAGAGTCTATTTCACCACCCTTTTCACTTGCTTTTTGAGTTCCATTCCCTGCAATAATAGGCAGAAATAAAGTTGCGTGAATTCTGAAGCCCATGTTTTCACAGATTTTGCAGGTTTGGCACTTGACGTCTTAGAACGTGGAAACCACTGGGTGAAGTAGTTCCGTCAAGTCTAATGCAGCCTGAGAGGTCAACTGTCAGGGAACTGAGGAGACCCAGCTTAGAGCCAAAGTAAAAAAATCTGTGATTGACACCATCTCAGGAACTCCAGCCCTGATCCAGGCATCAGATAACTGTAGCCACGTGAGTGATCTCAGGAAAGACCAACAGAAGAACTTCCCACGTTGCCAGAGCACAGCATCAGGAGAAACAATAACTATTGTTAAGTCCCTCAGTTTTGAGCTGGCCTGTTATACTGCTCAACACAACTGAAACAAAACTTGGGAGCTGGGGGTGAGTTGCTGTCATTACAAAAAAGCTAAAACAGTTGGCAATATCACCGGACTTCATGTGGCTACAGTCACCCATCTGCTGTCATTGACATCTATGAGGCACTGGCATGGGAGGCTTGTGGATTCAGCTGTCAACAAAACACAGCCTTTGTAGTTAAAATATTCACTATCTCCTCGAGAAGATCCAAGCAGACAGCATAAAATCATTGCTGTGGAAGGATCACAAACACGTAGTCTATGATAACATAACTAAGAGCAAAAGAGGGGCTGTGGGAAACTTCAAGAAAGACCAGGCAATTGAACTGGACTTAGAGAAGAAGAGTCAGGATAGTAACAGACAAAAGATGGGGCTGTGAGTCTCCCGGCTGCAGGCGTATCCCTAACAAAGGCATAGAAAAGAAGGCGCACGGGGGCGGGGTGGGCCGGGTGTTCTGGGAAGAGGGAAGGGTCCAGTTTGACAGGTGTATGATGTGCAGGAGAAGAGGCAGACTTGAAGGAGCAGAAGCTTGTGCTGGAGGCGCAGCGCCGGGCCACCAGGTCAGGATATGTAGACTGGAGTTCCAGGTATGAAAAAGCTTAGAAGCTTAGAAGAGCATGGCGACCAGAGTCAATCTGATTTTATCAATAGTGCTTAAAGAACTAGACCCCCAAATAGCTCAGGATCCTATATGTATAATTGTCATTTTTTCCTCTTTTGGATTCAAGAAACTTTATGACGTTATATGCATTTCCCTTATACTATTTTCAGAAATGAAATGTGCTGAAATAAGCATTCATTTTTCTCTAAAACAACATAAATAATGCTATGGGCTCAGAGAACGCTAGCTGTGCCTATTTATTCTCTATCTCAGATTAAAGAGATGTTCACATGAAGTGAATAAAACAGAAGGAACGCTTTCGCATCTTCATTATGTCAATACCATTCTCTGATATAGTGTCTGATTTTTTTTTTTTTTTTCAAAATTGAGTTGGCCAAATCTACTTGCTGCTCGGAGTAAACCACCATTATTTCTTCGTCAAAATTGATCGAACGTAATTTGAGGTACTCCATTTAGTCGATTTGCCCCTCACTCTTATCATCAGATATGATCCTGTGTGTACATGCTTCTACTGATACATTTTATATTCAAAAATAAACTAACTAGAGCAAAACACTTGATCTCATTACTCCAACTGAGATACTTGAAAACTAAGCACAGATAAAAAGTTAGATTCATCCCTAAGAGGAGCAAACGATCTCAGCAAGGCTTCCTATTGTGATTTAACCAAATTTACAAGGTCGACCTTAGAAATCAACATGATTAGACAGCCCATACTCCCTGTGTAATCTGTGGTTTATTATCTAACAAAGGTTTTTATCTAACTTCTATATTCAGACGCCACCACAAACAGGCTTCCCATTGTCCCTGACGACACCGTGTACTAAAACGCAATATTCCTTTAAAACTTCCAAAGTAAAAGAAGCAAACACCAGCTTCAGGCCAGACAAGAAGCCTGTGAAACTTCAGACAGTTTTCATCACAGCTGGCCAGGCCCGGGCAGTTTCAGACAAAGGACTTCCGCCTTTATCTGGCCCTTATTTTGATGTCTCATTCAGCTGAAGATAAAAGGAAAGATGTGCTTTGAAATTTAACCATTACGATGGCAAAGAAATCAACATGCAAATTTCACCCCGACATGAATTTGAGATGAAGTCTACATGTGCCATGGCAAACTTAGAGCTTATTGGTATTTTTTCCTCCCAAAGCAATCAGATACAAAACTGTGGATAAAATATTAGTGCTGGATTTATTTCAATTGGAATTCTTTAACTTGCACATCTTATTTATGAAAAGACACAGATACAGAAAAAAAATGGAGAAAGACTACGAGATAAAAAGAAATTGGAGACTATGCTATTATGATACACTTTAGTTTTAGGCAATACAGAAGGCTAGGGAGACTCCATATCTGTGTGGTCAAAAAAATGTATCAGTTTCTATCATGAGAATAAGCTGGTTTCTTGGAAAGAGGGACTATGGTTCTAAGAAGCCTGCACACCTACAGAAGGTGACAGTAACTTCAGAGATGTGGACAGGGTGAGGATTTGCTCTGTATAGATTCACAGAGAAAATTTTGCAAATTGCAAAATATTCACTGGATTCATTTTCAAACTTAGAATAATTGCTCTTGCATCTTCCGTGTACAGGTAGTTTCTCATTGTGATTCAGAAGTAATTCTCCAGAGCTGGGATTCTGAAGAGTTTGTGTGATTTTATGAAAAGTGTATGGGTGTTCCTATTTTTTGCTTTTTAAAAGCCCCCAAGAAAATGACTTCTCACCAATCCCTTAAGTTCTCAACATACAAATCCATAGTTGAATATAAAGGGTGATAAAGAACCTGGAAAGGGTCTGAAGAAGTTTGTTTTGGAAGAGAAGACTGGACATTAGGAAAACTCATGATGGTTGCGTTCAAATAATTAGAAGGCTCTCAAATAAAAGGCGAACATTACTTGCTCTAAGGCAGAACCAGGAACATGTTAACTACAGTGAATAAAAATTGTTGCTATAATTTAACTGAGCCCCAAATGAGTGGTTCGTCTCCTAAGGTAGGGAGGCTGGGAGACCACCCTGCTGAATTTACTTCTTTTGGACATGTTTTTGGAGGTAAACTTTGGAGTAGAATTTGCGGATACAAGGACGTCATTTCTGCCTTAAGGAGAAACGTTTTCTTGGAGGCACAGTGAAAAAAAAAGTACAGTATATTGTAGTAGGTCCAATAGAACAAGAGTTATCTCAGGTGACTCAAGAGAAGTTATATGTTGAGGAGGGAGGTGTTTTGGAATTCTTCCAGAGTAGAACACTTCAGCTGAGTTCTGAAGGAAAAGTAGGACATAGCTCAGGGTGAAAAAATATTCTATGATTACTTTAAAAGGAATTCAGTTGTTAGTTCGAATATTAAGCCAAATGATATTTAAATTCAATCCATTTGTGAATTAAGTGATTTCAGATGTCACTTTAAATTCATGACTGAGGGAGTTCCCATCGTAGCTCAGCGGCCAAAGAACCCGACTAGGATCCGTGAGGATGCAGGTTCAGTCCCTGGCGTCGCTCAGTGGGTTAAGGATTCGGAGTTGCTGTGAGCTGTGGTGTAAGTCACAGATGCGGCTTGGATCCTGCGTTGCTGTGGCTGTGGTGTAGGCCAGTGGCTGTAGCTCCGATTCATCCTTAGTCTGGGAACTTCCGTATGCCATGGGTGCAGCCCTAAAAAAAAAAAAAAATTAAAAGACAAAAAAAAAAAATTCATGACTTAAAAGTTTTGATCTCATATCACATACAAAAATTAAGTCAAAATGAATCAAAGATTTGGAGTTCCCTTCATGGCTCAGTGGTTAACGAATCCGACTAAGAACCATGAGATTGCAGGTTTGATCCCTGGCCTTGCTCAGTGGGTTAAGGATCCGGCGTTGCCGTGAGCTGTGCTGTAGGTTGCAGACGCGGCTCGGATCCCACGTTGCGGTGGCTGTGGCGAAGGCCGGCAGCTACAGCTCCTGTTAGACCCCTAGCCTAGGAACCTCCATATGCCGCGAGTGTGGCTCTATATAAAGGCAAAAAGACAAAAAAAAAAAAATGAATCAAAGATTTAAGTGCAGAACCAGAAAAAAAATATTATACACATACACACAAGTGTGTGCATGTGTGCATATTTTTGGTATATATGATATGTATGAGATATATGTGTGTATCAGCACATGTGTGTACATAAAATAGTTCAACTGCTATAGAAAAAGCAGTGGCAGTTCCTCTAAAAATTAAAAACAGAATTACTCTATGATCCAATAATTCCAGTTCTGGCGATATACACAAAAGAATTGAAATGGAAAGCAGGGTCTTGACTAGATATTTGTACATCCACATTCATTAGCGGCATTAGTCACAACAGCCAAGAGGAGGAAACAAACTCAAGTGTCCATCAATACATAACTGTATGAACAAAATTAGGTACGTACATACAATGGACTATCATTCAGCCTTAAAGAGGAAGGGGATTCTGACACATTTTACAACATAAATACATCTGAAGGACATACTAAGAGAAATAAATGAGCTTGTCCAAAAAAGGATGAATCCTGTATTTTTTCACTTCTATGACATACTTAGAATCGTCAGATTTGTAGAGAAAGAAAATAGTGTGGCGGTTGTGAGGAGATAGGGTGAAGGCAGAATGGGGCTTTTGTTCAGTGGGTACCAAGTTTCAGTACTGCAAGATGAAAACAGCTCTGTGGATGGATGGTAGTACTGGCTGCACAGTGTTGATGTACTTAACGCCACTGAACTGCACATTTGAAAATGCTTAATAATGGTAAATTTTCTTATATGCATTTGACCACAATTTTAAAAACCTTTTACAAAGTGCTTATAGTTATAATATAGTGAATTGAGTTGTTTTCCTTTAAAAACTTTCGAGAATTTTTTTTTTAATTTTCTTAGAATTATTGGAAACGCATACTGGGAAGTCACTAGGCGGTAACCATTCTACAGGATAATCTATAGCTAAAATCTATATTGAAAGGTTTTATACGGCTCTGTTCCTTTCCACTTAATTAAGCTCCCAGCTACATTTCTGTAGATAAGAAATTCATAGTAGTTAAGGATAGATTTGTCCTCATAGGATTTTTACTGCTACATCCTTAAACCCCAGAGTATTTCATTGTGGTTTGGGGAAGAGAAAGGGACCTTCTTTATGTGTGTGCTCTGCGTGAGCCTTCCAAGTCTAAGCAGATGGTCAAGTCATTTGACATGATACGTAATAACACAAATCATCTTTACTATCATAACCTTTAGTTTATTCAGCACTGTCCAAGGGTCCATCACTGTGCTGGGTACTTTGCGTGCATTACCTTATTTAATTTTAAGTGTCTTTTTCCTGTGTGTAATCTAAGAAGAGTATCTTAAAAATATTACACAGTTTCAACATCCTTTTGTTTGGAAAATGTTAAAAACCTGTATTTCCTTTCAATGAGGAAAGCAGAAATGCTAGACTCTCTCATACGCCTGAAAGACCACCCCAGGACTACAGCGGCGCTGAATAAGGTTGGACCTCCTTTTAAGGAAATGAATTGTAATTTATATGGATTCAGATGCTTTAGGAATTGATAGGAAAATCTGACTATGGTTGACAAGGGCAATTAAAAAAAAACAGCAAGCATGTGTAAGTTTTTATCTAATGGAAACCTTATTATAGGGACCTTATATAAAACCTCAAGGCTGAGACAACAGAAAAATGAATTAAAAGCATAATGTCTATATTGAGATTAGTTGTGTAAGGAATACATTTTCAGTTATCCTTTGAAGAACTACAGTTGTTTATTGCCTATTGGCTGCTCACACATTAGACAATGTCCAAATAAAATAGAGAATAGAATAACAAAGGAGAACTTATGAGTCAGTAACTAGCTGGTATAATCAGATGAAATATTATTTATTTTCAAGTAATCTAAGTGAACAATGGGCAGAGGGGACAATGGATAAATTATTTTGAGTGATGAAATATTCTGGGCAAAGAGTACCTGCATCCTAGCAGCAAGAGGTCACATCTAATTTGCCTACTAAAATGGTGGAAAATCTCTCAGTGAGCGAGTATGGTGGCTTTGGGCTTAGGCAACAGATTCCAGTATGAGACAACTGCAGTAGTAAGTAGTAAATTAGATTGTAGAACTGTTTACACACAGCACAAAACTTGACATTCTCAGCATCACAACACGGAGCATGGCATTCTCAGCATTGAGCATTATCGTTTTGAAGCCTTTCTAGAGCACTCTTTTTCTTTTCTTTTCCTTTTTTTTTTTTTTGCTTTTTAGGGCTGCACCCAGAGGCATATGGAAGTTCCCAGGCTAGGGGTTGAATTGGACCTTCAGCTGCCAGCATACACCACAGTCACAGCAACGCCAGATCCTTAACCCACTGAGAGAGGCCAGGGATTGAACCTGCAACCTCATGGATCCTAGTCGGGTTCATTAACCACTGAGCCACGAAGGGAACTCCCTTTCTAGAGCACTCTTGATGCCAGTGTTCATTTTGCCTCTAACACAAATAACTTCTCTGACCTGAGAATTCTGCAACTTTATTTTATAGGCATGAGTGAACTGAAATCATAGACTTTCTGCCTGATTGTTTTAAAAAATCAGAACTATATACCACTCAGAAGATGATCATGGGTATTCACTCACTGTGGCAGAAATGGTTCCTGACCCCAAGTTTACAGTTTAGGATACTCTACCCTAAACTTACTCCCCTCTACTGCTGACAGGACTTTCCACAAGCAAGTATTAAACTCCTCTTGTGGTATGACACTAAGCAACCGGCTTCAGTTTAAATGATGTTGTCACCTCTGCATCTATTCCACAGTCTGTAGATGCTGTCGCTCTGATGTGTGTTGAATCTGTCCATTTCTTTTCATGTGCGCTAATGGCACTCTGTATAAACCACCATGATTTAAAAGCAAATAGAGATAAGGACGGCTTATGACAATCTCCTGGCTTTCGACTCTTAACTCTCTCTGATCCATTCTCAACACTGTTTCCTTGGTAAACATTAACACTGAGAATCTATATTGTACTCCTGCTCAAATATCTTCCCGAGGCTCTTGGACTAAAAAAATTATCTATTTTTAAAAACCTCACGTCAGCCTATAGACCTCTGAGTGACTTACGCCAGCCTGCTTCTCTGCTCTGAACCACCCCACAGCTCCACTCCTCCACCACCAAGCTTTGTCTCTATTACTCAGTGCCTTCCAGCTCGAACGGGCCATGCCTTTTCTTTCTCAGCAAACAATCATTGCTGCCTCCTTTCTTGGAACACTAGGCTCTGAGATCTTCTCACAGCTGGCTCATTTTTATGCTCCTTAGAAAATCTTTCTCTCACTATTTTGTTGTCAATACCCCTCATTTGTTCTCTAGTATGTTACTCTATTTCTGTCATTTATAGTTTTTTCCCCATGATCTCTAGTTATCTTACTTGTTTCTCAGTTGATGTTTTCTCACCAAAACTGTAAATTCAACATGCTTGTGGCTATACGCCCAGGAATTAATGAAGAGCCTGTCCATACACAGACAACCAAGGCATCTTTTTTTTAAAAGAATTGTTGCATGACTACAGGTTTTATTCTGTTTTGACCTCTCTCCTTTATGAAATCAATTCTAGTTCCCAATACACCGATACAAACTCTAAAGTTTTACTGAATCTCTCGCACCGAGTCTTCAGAATTCTGTGCCTAATTAGGACTGTTGGAAACCGTAAAGATGACTGTCTAAACATATTTTAATCTCTCCTTTGTGTGTGTGTGAGTGCAAAAGCATGAAGCATAGCAAGCCAGTTGTGATAAATACCCTACAATTGCAAAATTAACCCCAGCGGCACTTCATCATACACACACACACACACACACACACACACACACACACGTATTATAAGCAGTACTGTGTTTCTAATGGAGACACTATTAAAAAGTAGAACCCCTTTCCCTATCCTGCTTCTCTAACCAATGAAGCCTCTTCAGGTCACCACTCAGAGAACTACCACCCTCATTTACTTATTCTTAAAAAAAAAAAATCTCAGTCGCCTTGATTCAAAAAGCTGAAGAAATTTTCTTTTTGAAAAGGATACCAAAAGGCTTTTCTGGAGGCAAGGATTTGACAGTGACCTCAGGAAAGCGTCAAGGTCTTTTTTTTCTTTTTTTAAATGGGGGGTGGGGGGGGTTCCTCCTTAATTGAGAAGCTTACATTTGTGATCACTTCTTGTCTGGTTCCACTTCAGAAACAAGATTCAGATCCTACCCATTAAAGACGGGAATAACTTAATTAAAACCAAGTTCTAGGCTCTGTGGGGTCTGGGTGTGCAGGGAAGGGCAATGCCCGCCATTTTGCTATGGATTCTGATAATCCTTTCCAGATATATATGTGCGTGTGTGTGTGTGTGTGTGTGTGTGTGTGTGTGTGTAGTCATGGGATAACCCCCATTATAAAACTTCTAGTCTGCAAAACCAGCAGAAAGCTTATCAAAATAAATCTTAACTTCTGACCGTGGTAGAAGACCTACTACGAGGTATTAACGGAGTCAGGACTGTCAATCACTGCCTGGTCTCAATGTTTGTGTTATGAATTCCAACTCTGGTGGCATGAACTCGGGATAAAAACCATTGTAAGCTGTGCGAGTCCAAAAAATACAAACCCAGGGTGAAATATACTGGGGGCTGAAATGACGTTACCCATGTCTGCGATGGGTTTTCTTTCTTCCCCCGCCCCCCACCTGCCCTTTGGAAAGGCGATGGTTATTATTAGATTACTTCTGCTGCCAAAAGACATAGCTACTGTCTGGCTGAATTTGCTGGTTTTCTCTTGAATTAAAGTAAATAAATAAAAGGAAAAAGGTCTAAATCTTTTGAACAAAACACATAGGAATATTTTCTTTTTTTCTCTTTTTTTTTCTTCCCTGCCAACTCTGGGTCACATCTGAGGATATGTCCTTGCATTTGCACATATAGTGCATATGCCAGGAAGGGCTTCCTGAAATAAACAAGCATTGTCTATGGGGAGAGAGATGACCGGGAAATAGTATTTTTCTTTGACACAAGAGTCATCGGAGGGCTAGTGCGGACTGATAGCTGCTTAATTCTCATCTCTGCTATACACAAGCTCCTATCCCATCCCCATCATTCTGCTTCATCATTTACCTTCCTGATCCCCGAAAACACAGTCATTGTTTCTTAGTGTTCAATGAGAATTTAGAGGACATTACTCAGTTCTCTTCCTTTGTAGGTAAAGAAAGCGAAGACTGGAGAAATGAAATCACCATTCCAAAAGTCCTACAACTAATTAATGGCTATATAAAAATAGTTTATGCTAGGAATCTCCGTATGTGCAAAGTAAGCACTCTGTGTCAGAGACACTGTCAACACTTCAGCCAAGGGGTGTTTCAAGGTCATCCCCGCCCTTCCTTTTAAATGACCTCGAGAGGAAGCACATTTTAAACTTAGGGGCAAACCTCCTTGAAGTAAGTCTGCAGATTCCTAGGGAGGGCCGAGGAGTGGCGGGTGGGTGGTCCTATAATTTACCTATTGGCTGAGCTTTGCCTTTGCTAATTTCTTGGGATTTCTTGAAATTTACCTTTCACACTAATTTCATCCTCTCTGCCTTGCTGGAGTCCTACATGTGTCCTTGACTTTCCACCTCTGGAAATGCACTTTGCACTGAATTTCAGTTTATGTTGCATCACAATTTTTTACCTATTTGTGTGAAAAATGGCTAGTATTGGGGGCCTACCCTGTACCAGGTACACTCATAGGCATTTGCCATGAATTTTATCTCATCTTTAAAATAACATCTCTGTGGTTAGGTGATGGCTCAGATGGCAGAGCTGAAAAATAAACCTGGGCTTCATCGATTCCAAAGATATTTCTCTCTCCACTTAGCTATGCTTCCTATACTCTGTTTTGCTTTTAAAGTGCTGTTCTTCATGAAACAGACATTGTCATTAGCCTACCCAGAAAAAAACCATCTCCTGACTGTGGTAGTGGGATTCACTGGCATTAACCGTCCTTCCTCTTATGACTGAGGAGAATGGTTCACCCAGGTCCACAGTGCCCTCTGTGTCCTGGAATAGATTCTTTTCTATGAGGAAAGTGAACTGTCTTCAAAAAAGATGAATGGATTCAGACTGTAGCTTTATTCGCAGAGACTTTAAGTTTTTTTTGTTACGCATGTTATGGTAAGTGCACCCCCCACCCCAAACTTCTTTCTAACACTTAGCTTCCTTACAAATAAGCTTGAACTAAAGTTTAATGGATCCCAGTAGTGATATTGAACTTGGAGTTGAATGGAATGAGGAAAAGATTTGTAGTTTATTCACCTTCCCATCCCGTCTCAGCTCTTCTGTCTCTGGGTAATAGAGTCGCGCGATATGCTAGGTGTGGAATTAATGGTGGGTTCTACACTAACGAGAGACGTGCAGGCTGAGACAGATCTGATCTGAGGCAGACCACAGAGAACAATTTAAAGCAAGATCACTTGCCAACCCTCTGTTCCTTGAGGAATCGTCGATGGATGAGTACTGTCCTGCGACCGTGGGGGAGAAAATGGGGAGATCATTCCCAATAATCCACATCACAGACCAAAAGTCTTGAAGGAGACTTTTCTCTTTCCTTCCTTTTTTTTTGGTTCCTTCATTCTTTCTTTCCTCCTTCCCTACCTCCTCCCTCTCCATCTCTCTCCCTCCTTCTTTCCTCCTTTCTGTCTGTCTCTCTCTCACATACAGACAGACAGACAGATACACACACACACACACACACACACACACACACACACACACACACACACAGACTCGGGCTTATTACAGTCTGCAGTATATTCCAGTTGGCTCTAGGCGCTTATGAATTACATGTTTATTTTGCCTTCTTGACTGATATTTCCTTGTGTCTGACTATTATGCCTCTAGGAAGGAAAAATACGTATATGTGTTTTTTTTAAAGGAGAGCTTTTCTGAAATTCTTGCCAAAAATAAAGTAATTTGAAAGTACACAGAACTCTTCCTTTGGAAAGAGAGTAATTTCAAATAATTTTACTTAGAACAATTTATATCTTCGAGCAAGTTTTTTGAGGAAGCTGCAAGACCTCAATTAAATAAGATCAGAGAAGACAAATTTAAACGATTGTGCCCAGTGAGTGTGTCGCAGGGTGAATGCTTTGGACTCACAGACTTTATTATTCTACCAGATTGTCCTCATCCGTTTTCCACACGTGCAGTAAATTGGAATATAAATTACAAGTAATCATTCTGGAGGGCTGTCTGCTTACGGACCCCTTCCCTTTCTTTCACCCACAAAGGGTTATGGACAGGTGCTGGATGCATGCACTCTGACTTCCACGTCTGCCTGCCATTGTGTGCCTGCCTGGGATGCTTGTCCCTGCCCTAGACCCCTTCTTCAGACCAGGTCACATCACATCATCTCTGAAATCCAACCCCGACCCCTCCTCACAAGAAGAAGTCACTCCATCATCCTCCCTTGAACACATCCTGGTTTTAGTCTGTCTGTCAATGGGGTATAAGTATTTGCTTATAGGTCTGCTTCCTCCCTGTGACCAAGTGGGGTCCCCCTTCTTACTTGCATTGTAGCTCTCCCACCAAGTACGTTGCCTGACAGATAGATGCAAGGGACTCAGTAAGCAACTGTGCTGTGCCCAGTGAGTTCCATGATCTTGAACTTATCTTTCTTTAAGTGATATAAATGTGGCACTGGAACCTTTGGCTGTCAGGTCCAATCATAGAGTAAGTGGGCACTTTCTACAGATATTTGCAGAAATGTTTTTTCCTCCACTAAACAGAAAACTGCTTTATTTTATTTTATTTCAATCTAATTAATTAATTAATTTTTTTGCTTTTTAGGGCTGCATCTGTGACATATGGAAGTTCCCAGGCTAGGGGTCGAATCAGAGCTACACCTGCTGGCCTACACCACACGGCAACACGGGATCCAAGCCATGTCTGTGACCTACACCACAGCTCACGGCAATGCCGAATCTTTAACCCACTGAGCAAGGCCAGGGATCAAACCCACACCCTCATGGGTACTAGCTGGGCTTGTTACTGCTGAGCCACAATGGGAACTTTCGGAAAACTGCTTTAAATTAGGGAACATTTTTTGCATAAAATTATCCATCTCTTACACTGCAGAGCATAGTACAAAGTGCAAAGCCTGAGCATTGGACCAATGACAGAATATTAGGATTTTTGCTCTACGTTGTTTGCCTTAGAACAAACAATAATTAAATCCCTAAGGACTTAAAATATGGTCTATGTTGTTCTAAGCATTTCAATGCATGATCTCATTTGATCCACAGAACAATGAAAAAAAAAAGGTACTATTGTTATCCTCAATTTATAAACATGCAGAGAGAAGATAAGTTGCTCCAAGTCACAGAGTTGTGCATGGTGGTACCAGAATTTGATCACTCAGCAGCCTTGACTAATAGACTATTAAATATAAAGATGCTGCAAGAAGTTTTACTTAAGTGGAAACCACTGGGAAAAAACACCAGGAAAAATGAGAGGAATGCTATCTTAAATTACATTTTACATGTCCACAGCCCAAAGGTCAGTTGAATGCTTCTTATGCTACTAACTTAGCCCTGTAAAGGAACTGGAATTTATTCACCTTTCAAAAAATGTGCATGCCCACTGCATCCTGCTCATAGTTGTGTTGCTTTTTTGAATAAAATTCCAAGTGTGGTGAAAACTTACTGGGAATTCACTGTTATGCAAAAGAATTGGACTGGATTTGGGGTCATCTTAAAATAAGATATGTTTGGAGTTCCCACTGTGGCTCAGTGGTTAACGAACCTAACTAGTGTATCCATGAGGATTCGGGTTCTATCCCTGGCCTCACTCGGTGTGTTAAGGATAGGGCATTGCCATGGCTGTGGTGTAGACTGGCAGCTACAGCTCCAATTCCACTCCTAGCCTGGGAACCTACATATGCTGTGGGTGTGGCTCTAAAAAAAGACAAGAAAAAAAAGAAAAACCCAGAACAAACTAGATATGTTTATGGGATCAAAAGTTTAGATAATTGAAAAAAAAACCTTTTTAAAGCATTCTTAAAACCAGTTTTACCCAGGCATAGCTGATATGCTCTATTTTACTTATAACTATGTTTTATCTATTTAAGCTTGTCTGACGGTACTCTTCCTTGTTCCTGCTTCTGCATATTCCTAAAAGTAATAAAACATCCATTGGAAAATTGGGACTTTAGGTCACTTCTTCCTCTTTCATTTCCCCATACTCGAGTGGGTTTTTTAACTAATTTCAGAGTTCCATCTGTTCAGTTGTTTTTCTCAAATCATTGAATCCAAGGGAAATTATTTTCAGAACTTTTAGAAACAGGCTCTTTAGAGAACAACCAACTGATGAGTAATCATATCAGTGAAATTTTGTTGCAGTCTTCTGTGACCACTTGGAAAAAGTCAGTTTTTTCTTTTGCATTTTTGTTGGATTAGACATTGCGGCTTGAACTTGAGTCCAAGCAATGGGGCTATTCAATAGCGTGGGAAATAGATCTCTTGAAAGGAGAGGTATGAGCAATTTGGGTTCTGAAAAACCATTACAGGTTATATGAACCATGAATTCTGACATGCAGATTCACCTCGAACTATATATATCTGCATCTTCTCTTTGATGATATAGCAATTTGTCTTCTGTGATTTGCTTCTGGCTTTTGATAAAGCAATTACAGCTACAGAAAGACAATATCATTACTAGTAGACCAATGCTTTCTTCATATGAATTTTTTCTAAAACTCTTCAGGGTAGATCCTTATTGCTTCCTTCTTGAACAGAAAGTTTAAGCAGAGTAACAAATTCTGAAAGGTTGGTGGTACGTACTTAGTTTTATCAACATCCTTTACTCTTTTTTTGTAATGAAGAATACAGTTCATTGAAATGGAGCTCCCATTTCCTTTAGGCAAGGTTATAGTCACAGATTTTTGCTTCAAGCTGTAGCCATGACATTTAATAGTGAGTACAACCCTCATGGTCAAAGTTGAGTGCAGAACATCTTGTGAATAAGTCAAAGAATCTAGTATAGACTGATGGCTGAAGCTTCAATAGTTCCCAGAGCAGTCAGGGAAAAAAAAAAAACCAATCTACGTCAGAGCCTAATATTTATTGGGAACATGACACCAATGTGGTCACTTGTGCTTGTTTACTGTTGAAATGCAGCTTACTAAAATTTGAAATTACCAAATTTCTTTCACATGGCTAGTCACAAAGGTGAAAGGGAAAATAGAGTCTGGAAGGAAAAGGCAGCAGAAACATGGAGAAAATAAATTAAAAGAGGGAAAGTATATAAACAGTATTTTTTAGAATTTATTTTTATTGGGGTAACATTGGTTTAGAACATTATATAAGGGTTGTGTGTACAACATTGTACTTGTACTTCTGTACTACCCTTCAGTGTACTCACCTCCAAACATTTAGTTGCTGTTTGTCATCATACAGTTGATCCCCTTTACCCACTCTGCCCTCCCCATCCCAACCCTGGTAACCATTACCCTGGTTCTCTGGTTCTCTGTATCTACAGGTTTGTTTTTGTAGAAACAACTTTTCAATAGTCCTCCTGTCTCTGTGTTCTCTTATGAGGTAGAGAATTCCTTACTGACTTTCTGGAGGATATTCAGATGATACAAACAGGATTTGCAGAGTTGGGTCAAACAAACAAACAAACAAACAAACAAACAAAAACCTAACAACTCTGTTCAGATATCAACTGTCAGGAGTTTGGGGCTATATAAACCTGGGGTGAGAGGCAATCTCTCATGGTTTCTTGAATCTATGTAAATTCAACAGAAATGCCTTTTCACACTGTATACATGTGGAATGCAAAGCTCAGATAACTCAGTCAGTAGAAGGACTGAAAGACTGAAAGATTAGCCCCTAGAAAGAGTTTTAGGATGATAATATACTGTTACTTTGTAAGCAGATAGGTTAGGGAGTTCCCGGAGAAAGAGAACCAAGAATGGCTTTCTTGACATAAGAGAACCCATTTTGACCTAAGCTATTTAGGGACCCAACCTTGGTCACAATGCTTGCTTTTGAAGAGAGCTCAGTAATGAACTTCAGGGAGCAAAGGAATGCAGAAACAGAAAAGGCAGTCAAACAATAGTGCAGTGATAAAGCAGAGTCCTAGTTCCTCCTCAAAGGTGATGCATAATAACATGTTTTTAATGGAGTTTCTTGGTGGTCTGGTGGAGTTCCCTGCTGTGGCTCCAGTCACTGCTGTGGTGTGGGTTCGATCCCTGGCCTGGGGACTTCCACGTGCTGCAGGACTGGCCAAAAAATAAATACACAAACATAAGTACGTCTTTGAGTTTTGCAGGAAATAAGGATTCCACCCAGGTAGAGGACAGAAAGAGGTTGACCTTTCCAATTTCAATCAACTAAAGCTTGGACTCTGTCAACCCTGGCCCCATTTCTATGCTGAATTCTCCCTTCCTCACGCCCATTCATGGATATGCATGTACCTTAGCTTAAAATTTCCAATTTGCTGTTGGGGAGACACTTCTCTGGGCAAGATTCCCACTGTTCTTTTCCCTTCTTCCCCACTTTGGCTTGGTTGTATCTTTTGGCTTGACACTCACCAAGAGGTGAGCCCAGCTTTGGGGTAACAGTTAATCCTGTGATATGGCTTTCAAAAGCTAATGTGACTTAGATTATACTTTATTAAAAGGATAATATCTAGGGGCAAGAGAGATAACTTAAGGTTCATTCTGTCTGGGTCTAGTCATACCAGGGGTTTGTTTCAAAACTCCCTCTCTCAGATAGAAGAGTACGCTCTCAGAGAGAGACAGAGAGAGGGAGCTCAACCATTGAGTTCCCTATGAGTAATGAGAAAACAGTGATATTCAACCTGGAGAAGCAAAGAACAGCAAAAAGTTTGAGAGTATAAACAAGAATGGACATGCCACTATGTAAAAAAACTTTACGTTTACTAAGTACTAATGACCAGACAGAAACCAAGGCAGAAAAGTACAGCCACGCCAGATCCAAGCCACATCTGCGACCTACACCACAGCTCATGGAAACGCCGGATCCTTAACACACTGAGTGAGGCCAGGGATCAAACCTGTGACCTCATGGACACTAGTCAGATTCGGTTCTGCTGAGCCACGATGGGAACTCCAAGACTATTTTAATTTAGCAGAAAATTTTTTCTAGTAGAACGGGGTCTTCTAGCGGTAAAACAACGAGATTATTGAAACCAAGCAGGACCCTGTAAGGCTCCTGGGCATGGAAGCTTTTCTATGCCCCCCGTTTCCTGTTTGTAAGGAGTAAGCTTCAGCCTTCAAGACCGTCCCTGAGTTCCAAAGGACCGTACGTAGCTAATCCAGGAAGGCAGGGGATGCAGAGATGAGGCAGGAGCAATCAAGACCCAACAGTGCAGCCTGGGGGCAGGCTCCTGGTTCTTTCTCAAGTGATAAACATAACAATATCTTTGAGCTCCTCTGAAGAGCTAAATCCCCCAACAAGTGGAAGAGGTTAACTACTTGATGATGGCTTCTTCATTCTAGAGAGGTCACAGAACTACAGAAGCACATCAGAAGACCCCCTGAGGCCAGATTAAAGGAGAGTGGGCCCTGCACACACTCTGATCCTTATCAGCAACCCTGGTCTTGAACCACTGCTAGAAAACGCCTCACCAAATCCCACAAAGGTGGGGCAGGCACAGGCTCTGAAGGCACCAGCCTCCTGGGGCCCCCTTTGCCTGGAAAAGCAAGATATATTTTTTTCCTTCACCCAAAACTCTGTCTCTGAGATTCAATTTAGTGTCCCTGAATAGAGGCAGAGTTTTGGCAACATTATTCCTATTCCATTCTAATTGTAATGGCTATCCAATTAATATTCCAATTACTAAACTGTTCAAGCATTAATTACAATGCAAACTGGTATGTATGTTATCAGGAGGATTCAAGCACTAGGAAGAAATTGGGCTAAATAATAATAGGCATTATTTAATTAAAACATATTTTGTGTCACATCTTGTGATGACAGTATCTATTATCATTGCTAACCCTCAGAAGAATTTCACATACTTTGTTGGTAAGCCCGTCCCATTGATGAGAAAACAGAAGGTCAAGAACGCTAGTGAAAATATCAGCAGATGACAAAGCCGGTATTCCATCCAATTTTTTTTTTTTTTTTTTTTTTTTTACAGCTGCACCTGTGGCATATGGAAGTTACCAGGTTAGGAGTCAAATCAGAGCTACAGCCGCCGGCCTGCACCATAGCTACAGCAACGCAGGACCCAAGCTGCGTCTGTGACCTATACTACAGCTCATGGCAACACCAGATCCTTAACCTGCTGAGCGAGGCCAGGGATCAAACCTGCATCCTCACAGTTACTGTCTCGGGTTCTTAACCTGCTGAGACATTGGAACTCCTCCATCCAAAGTTTATGCCTGCAAAGTTTCTATTTTATCCTGATACTCTGATGCTAATAAAATATGACCCTACGGACACTATCTTTTCACCAGCTAAACTGTTTTTCCTTTTATACTATGCCTAAAAACCTGTCCATATTCTCTCAGGTACGCAAAAGGCCATCTTGAATTGAGCTGCAAAAATGACTGCAGAGCTTTCTTAGTCTACTCCTCAGCCCAGCCTTCTGTGTTCTTCTGTTGTTTTTCTTGCTGCTTCTCAACCATCCACTTTGGTAGTTTGGCTTATCTTCTTCTAACCAATCATTTGTTTTTCTTCTTCTTTCTTTTCTTTTTTTTACTTTTTCTTTTTTATTAAATCACAGTTGATTTACAAGTTTACAATGCTGCACCAATTTTTTACTGTACAGCAGTGACTCAGTTTTATATATATTATACATTCTTTTTAAAAATATCCTTCTCTAGGAGTTCCCATTGTGGTGCAGTGGTTAACGAATCCGACTAGGAACCATGAAGTTGCGGGTTTGATCCCTGGCCTTGCTCAGTGGGTTAACGATCTGGCATTGCCATGAGCTGTGGTGTAGGTCACAGACGCGGTTCGGATCTTGCGTTGCTGTGGCTGCGGCGTAGGCCAGTGGCTATAGCTCTGATTAGACCCCTAGACCTCCACATGCCGCGGGTGCGGCCCTAAAATGACAAAAGGAAAAAAAAAATTCTTCTCTATTATGGCTTATCCCAGAATATTGAATATAGTTCTCTGTGCTATACGGTACAACCTCATTGCTTATCCACTCTAAATGCAATAGTTTGCATCTGCTAACCCCAAACTCCCAGTCCATGCCACTGCCTCCACGCTCCTCCTCAGTAACCACAAGTCTGTTCTCCATGAGTCTGTTTCTGTTCTGTAGGTAGGTTCATTTGTGCCATATTTCAGATTCCACATATCAGTGACATCATATGGTATTTGCCTTTCTCTTTCTGACTTACTTCACTTAGTATAATAATCTCTAGTTGCATTCATGTTGCTGCAAATGGCATTATTTCATTCTTTTTAAAGGCTGAGTAGTATTTCATTACATATATATATACCACATCTTAACCCAGTCATCTGTCCATGGACATTAGGTTGTTTCCGTATCTTGGTTACTGTAATTAGTGCTGCTATGAACATAGGGGTGCATGTATCTTTTTGAAATATAGTCTTTTCCAGACATGTGCCCAGGAGTGGGGTTGCCGGATCATACGGTAATTCTGCTTTTAGTTTTCTGAGGAACCTCAATATTGCTTTTCATAATGGTTATACAAATTTACATTCCCATCAACAGGGTTCCCTTCTCTCCACATCCTCTTCATATCGTTCTTTTTTTTTTTTTTTTTCAATTCAGGAATTGTTTTCTTTCTCTGTGTTGGTTATTGGTTATATTTCATTTGCTTTCTGTTAATAGTGCTTTTTTTTTTCTCCTTGACTTTGAGACCATCTTTTGTGAAGTGACCCCTCTGAGAAAGATTTTGCGTCTTGACCAGCCCCTCTCTTGACTCAAATCTTGAAGAATTTAAGACTGTAGAAAATACTATTTTTTTCCTCTGTATTTCCATATAGCTTAAAATACAACCAAGCAATAAATTATAGGGTATTCTGTACAGTGTGTCTATTTCTCTCATTTTTCCTATGATCTCAATAAAAGTGTAAATTCTTTAGAGAAAGGGTTATATCTATAGACATTTATTATTCAAAAATTGAGCTTGCAATGGGACTTAAAAGATATTATTTTTTGACCTGTCGTATTTAAATGGGGCTTATATTTGATGCAACTAACCTGTTTATTTTGTCACTCCAAAGTTTTATGGAAACACCATCAGCTGACCTTAAATAAAATCCAAAATAGATTTATATTTATATGACTGACAATATTAAACTAATTGACTAATTTCAGATTTTCTTCTAGTGAAAAACAGATTTATCTTTACGTGGGGGAGTCTTCTTTAAGTCTTTTGTTACCTCAAATCAGCAAACACACAGTAAAACTGAAAAGAGAACAAAATGAAAACTACCAAATATTTTATGACTGGGAAAAATAAAAACAACAGGAAAATTTATTGAGAATTTATTATGTGCTAGATTCTAACCACCCGTTGCAAGTATCTCTAAGGACTGGCTTTCTAAGCACCTCTGTGCAAAGCTTTAGTCAGCACACATTAGTTCAAGATGTTTAACATGATGGAAAAACTTCCCAACTTTTAGGAATATTTCTGTTGGTAGCTTTACATCATGTTTTCTCTACGGAGTTAAAAATACATATATATATCCAAACCGTAAGCTTATTTTTTTTATGTAATCTTGCTTATTCTGTGGTCTATTTAGATGTTTGCAAAAGCACAACAGCACAGGTGCACACATAGGTAGATACATAATGAACAGTAAAACTAGACAGCTCTTTCACAGTCGCATGCTTCTGTTTTTCTCATAACCTAGGATTAGAAGTCATGGCAACCTTTCCGAAATTTGGCTTCATTTTGGACCCAAGGCATTTTTGATGAAGTTTGAAGAGAGTGCCTCCCTCACTGGGTTGCATGCAGCCTGAAGCTCATGCAGGCTCAAAAGCAAAGTGGAAAGAACCACTGTACCAAGAGTGATCGCAAATTTACCCTTGACTTCAGATCGCCTACACGCTCTTCAAGTAGAAATATTGCTGAGGGTTTGCCAAATATGCAAAGGCCGTGGCTTTCACCATTTTGCAAGCAAAGGAAACAGCATTTGAACCTCCTTTGAAAACCCCCCTTTTTTTTTTCACATTAAGAGGCGCCACACGAACAGAACGTGCCATAAATAATGTGTGCTAACATTTTCCAAAAAACTGGACATCAATTAATGCTAATTTATGAGGAAACGTCTTTGGAAGAGCATAGTCCAGACTCATAACTACTGAAAAGACTCATTAATATAAATGTTAAGGGAGTTCTCTTAAAGGGAAGGGGAGGCACTAAGGTAAACGCATATCATTACATTGAAAGCTCATAATTTACTGAAAATTCAGGGGAAAGGAAACTTTACACTGCATGTTTCCAAAGGTAATGTTTTAGCACATTAATCAAGAAAATAAAATAAGGATGATGATTTGATCTGAAGAAAGATATGCAATGAAAGTCCAGCTTAATGATACCTAACAGTTACTGAAATGATGCTATATGCCAGGCATTATGCATACTCTATCTTGTTTATGTCTTCCAAACAATGCTATGAGGTAGATCATGTTATTTTTTTTCTATTCTTTACAATTGAGAAAAATTAAAAAAACAAGCAGTTTGTGTTACTTGCTAAAAGTAACAAAACTGACAACTGTAAAAAAGTCAGAAATGTCTCTCTTCAATTATACACATACTTCATCATACTTCCTTTGACAACTATCAGATAAATGTAGGGATAAATTTAAGCAGACTTGTGAAATGCTTTATTCTACAGGGTCTTTTTTCCCCCCTTTTATCGGCCGCACCCAAGGCATATGGAAGTTCCCCAGACAGGAAATGAATCCCAGCTGCAGCTGTGACCTACACCACAACTGCAGCAACACCGAATCCTTAACCCAATATGCTAGGCTGGGGAATAAGACCCAAGCCACCACAGAAACAGCACTGGATCCTTAACCCACTGCACCACAGTGGGAACTCCCTAGAGGTTCTTTACAAATAGAATCAAATTATTTTTTCCATAAATTAAACTACGTATTTCTACACACACATTAATTTATGTGCACTAACTTGACCAGTTTTAAGCTTGAGGCAGTGAGTTTATCTATACCTTTAGGTCTTAACGGTGGTGACAAAATAATTATCAGTCCCTACTTTTTCTGAATTTCCTGCTAACATTTTGAGTGGCCCAGGTAATACTCATGAGTGGGCTAGAAAATGAAATTTCTACTTTTGAGGTGCTTGATTTTCTTGGGTCATATTGCTGCTGAAATGAAAGTGGAAAAAGAATCGTCTTTTTTTGATTTCTTTAGGAATCTTGTGTGTGTGTGTGTGTGTGTGTGTTTGTGTGTACACATAGATATATTTCAGTAGAGGAAAGAGGTGGCCTAGGGGAGACTGAGGGAAAGCCAGAAGAATATTTTACCCAGACTCTTGAAATTGGTTAGCTATTGCTGAATAATAAATCTTGGATCTGCAGTAGATCTCTTTGACTTTTTAATGCATGTTTCCCCCCCAACCAGCCACAGATCTTGTCATGGGGAAAGACTCTGGTGGGATATCAGAACTCATCATCTCAGTAGCCTGGAAAACGCATGGATCCTTTTAGAACAGTAGCTCTTAAACCACATGATGCTTCAGAATCATGTAGAAGGCTTGCTAAAACACAGACTAGTGGGCTCTCTAATTTCAGTAGGTCTGGAGTAGGACCTGTGAGTTTGCATTTCTGACCAATACCCAACAGATGCTCCTAGTGCTGCTCTAGGGACCCCACTTTGAAAACCACTGCCACAGAGGGGACAATACTCATGAAATATACAGAGGCCCATCATGTACTTTGGTGATAACGGTACAAATTCAGTAAACAGATAATATTGTTTGTTGTTTAGATCAAGGAATAAAATACAATAAAACATATATTAATTCATTTCTCAATGATCAATCAGTAACTGTTACATTCAACTCTCAAACTGAAAGATTACTAGTGAATAATGATTTAAAACAACTGTTGAATAACCATCGACTCGCTAAATAATTCTGTAACTACCAGCAAGCTTAATCAGGCACTCAGTGTACATTTGAGTTCACAAGTGAGAAAAGACATAAGCCTTAGGATGGTTCATTTCTGAATTTTCCATAGAAATTGAGAAGCTTCCTTTTTTTTTTTTAAATTGAAACAGAAGATCTCATTAAAATCCAACTTCACTCAGCATACAAAATTAAAAGAGTTATATTTGAATGATTAAATATTTACAGCTTATCAATGAGAAACTATGGACGTGATTCTAGGGTCAGCAAAGAGCATTCACCAAGGAGAAAGGAGGAAGACACAGAGATGACGTGGAACAAAAGATGTCATTTCAAATCGTGAAAGTAGAAATCTGGTCTAGGTTTTCTCAATGATTCACTTTTAGAAAAACCTCTCTTCATGAATCTCTTCACTGATAGGCCGTTGTTGGTAAAATTAAGTCTGAAATGCCTCCAAAGTTTACTTAACATTGGTTTTTCTAAAAAGAAACACCGTATCCTCTGAGTTCCTGGTGCTAAGGGAAACATTTTGTGCATCAGGCATGAAAAGTCCACTTTAACTAAAGAAGGAAGTATGAGTCTAACATGCAAAATTCAGTGCATGAAACTGTGTGAAATGTTTCAATTATTTCTATAATAACATTTAACCTGTTCTAGATATAGTGCATTAAAAACACAGCCAAGAAGTGTTCTGAGTCTATGCTGGTTTTCATTTGGTGGTATTATAAGGGTATGAAACACATGTTAGGAATATATTTCATATTCTGCATTTGTAAAATATCAAATTTATATCAGCAGAAACCACAAAGGCAGCCCAGGAGCTGCCCCCAGAGCAAGGCCATTTTGCAATCAAACTTTTAACACCACATTATCATTTTAAAGAACAAATCCCCTGCTTGAATTGAAGAAAATCATTTTCACAACTCATGGCAATTTTATGTATTTATTACACAGGATTCAAAATATATACCAAATAAGAATTTGTCTCAAGTTTCTACTTTGTGTAATAGGCACTATGCTCGAAGTACATATTACAAATAAAATTAATTCAGCTTGACTATCTGATTCTATTTTATAGCAGAGATATAATTTTGTGAAATTATCTTGAAGAGTTCATTCCAACATATCTAATATGCTATGATTCTTTATGTTAGTCTATGCTAAAAATCTATCAAGAAAGAACATTATTCTTCTCATGTGTTAAACACATTTATTTGCAAACATCACCCTTACCTGGTATTATATTTGAAGTTCTAGATGAAATGTTGATAAAGTATTTTCTAAGAAATCTATTTGTGCTATAACATTTACCTTGTATCCCCAAATACGAAGCCTTTCCTCCCATGTCTTATTTTGTAATCATAGGTGACATTATATCAACACTAGCATTTTTTTTAATTAAAAATTTTTTTTTTCTTTTGCCCCTGCAGCATATGGAAGTTCCTGGGGGAGGGGTCGAATTGGAGCTAAAGCTGCAGGCCTACCCCACAGCCATAGCAACAACAGGTCCGAGGTGCATCTGTGACTGACAGCGCAGCTTGCAGCCAAGCCAGATCCTTAACCCACTGAGCTAGACCAAAGATGGAACCCACATCCTCATGGACACTATGTTGCATTCTTAACTCACTGAGCCACAATAGGAACTCCAACAACTATATTTTATTATAGTTGTCAGTGACATGGATTTGGGTTACACCAGCATAATCTGTCTTACGTTGAATTCTTCTCTAGTAATAGTACTTTCAGTAAGAGGGACTGGGTTCCCCTCTCATCTGGTGGCATTTACAAATCCTAGTTTATTGAATGCACATCCTTGACCTGACAAATCTGGTCTGTTTAGGATCCAATTCAGATGAGTTGGTAGCACTTCCACCTCGTTAATGTGCTGTGAGGAGTGAATGAATGAAAATTTGTAATGTGCCGAGAATGGATGGCAAAGAGTGATCCCCCTACATACGTGATCATTAGTATCATTAGTTGCTGATACTTAATAAATGAAGACTAAATTAACTGAGTTAATTAAGAGTAAATAACGTAATTAAGCCCTTCCTTTGTTCTAGTCTCCCATGTTCTTTTGTTGGGATCTCCCTAATAAGACATATTGCATTTTGTATTGTACTAAAATGCTGATGTTCACATTATGTTCTCCCTACACTTATGTTTCCAAAATAATTGGTTATAACTAAAAATTATTTGTGGAGATGTCTACTTTTTAATCAGTGTGTACCACTAATAATTATAAGGTTAATGAATTCCAGAGAGATTTTAACATTTAGAGACTTAAGGTCACAGGAAATAAAAAAAAATAAAATTTCAAAGTGCAGGCATGTTTTGCAGGGAAGAATGATAGGGTGATAAAAAAATAGAGGACAGCAAGTGTTTCTTACTGTGTTTGTATCACGTTTGTGTCTTATTCATGTTTGCAATGATGAGGACCATGCCTGAAACACAGGAGGCATCTATTCTGAGTATGTGTGGAGTGAATGAATAACAACAGCAGAGCCCAAAGAAACGTGAGATGCTCTGACTCTCAATCACTGATTTTTTTTTTAAATGCATTTGTTACATATTTCTAGAGGAATTAGTCTGTGGATGACATTCTGCTGAATGTCACACAGAAATGCATCATAGTCTCTTACGGCAGAAAATTATAAATTCATGGGGAAGGCAAAATAACACAAAATACTTACACACGGGTAATAGCTGACTCACAGAAGAGTCTTATATGAAAGGCTAAGTGGAAGAAAACATCTTTCACGCAGAGCCAAAAACGTATCATGAAATTGTGCGGCAATCTCCCAGAGGTACCACCTTTCAGCAAACAACACGCTTGGCTATATTTCCACCCTCCCCACTGGATTGGTTAAATTGACATTTATTTTGTTTCATCAGGAATTAAACTTGTGGCCATTTCTACCCAGATCCACTAAACCACCTGTGAATTCGATCAAACTGATGAAGTGAATGGAACAAGATTCGTGGGCTTTTTTGGATTCTTGTAGGCAGAGCTTGGATAGTAATATCTTGTTTGTTGGCTTTTTGGCCATGTATGAGGAAGCCAAGAAATTAGTGAAGCTGTTTAACCTCATCAGTACATTAGCATTTAATAAAGTGTTCCTAGCTATCAGTAAGCAAGGCACTGTATTCCACAGCAAACCCTAACCACAGGGAGAGCATATTTGATGAACAACCAGGAAAGAGCACCCAATGCCACATCTCCCATGAAGAATGCCTTGATCCTTTCGAATGCTGTAATCTGTTAAAAAAGCTAATCAGGTAGGTAGGCTTGTGTAGACTCAGTATTGGCTACTAGAACCTACTGTGGCATGTGTGTGTGTGTGTGTGTATGTGTGTGTGTGTTTTCATTATATTTCTCCACTTTGTTTTACTTGGTAGAAATGGCTTAACCCAATTCTGAATGTACCTGGCAAGACATGTTATATTTCACAAATTTCTAATCAGAGTGGAGGATCCAGAAGACTCCTGCCAGCTCAGGCCTAAGGCATCCTGCAATTAACATTGTCAAGGGCGCCCCGCCTGTAAACAGTTACCTCACATTACCTCAGAGCATGGGGCCCTGTGTGCCCAGGACAGACAGTCAGCCGCAGCAGGATGGCTTAAGCTAAAACGCTGACTTATGGAAGTCATTTTCTACCACGTGCATGTTTCAATAAATCTGCAAAAGAACTTAACCGAAGAGACCCAGAGTGATTTTTCTTCTTTCGTTTTTCTCCCCCACCCCTCCGCCCGCCCAACGAAGATGTAAAACTAAGTCCCCTTTATCACAAAAGTCTCCACTCTATAATCCAATTGACTTTCAGAGTTTGCTTTCACCTTCGTCTGTCTCTTCCTGTGCCACTAAATCCTATCAGCTGCTCTGAATTTGGACTTGATGGTGATCTCTGAGGTGGGAAAGACAGGGGCTGCATTTGTTGGCTACTTTTTCACAAAATGTAGGGATCGGGAGTATGGCTTTTCACATTAGTGGAGTTTACTGCGTACAAAGGTTATTTCATTAGCTTTTTAGAAAATTTGGTCGTTAGCCAGTGTTTCTAAGATAAAAATCTTGAGATCCAGACCATATTGTACTTTTTGTTTCATACTACATTCTATAGAACAATATGGTGTTACATATTCTATTACACTCATACAGATGTATATCTATATATAACACATCTATATATAAAATAAACATATACATAACTATGATATCCATTATAGATAGTAACAGTATATATAACACACTCTAGTAATGAAATTACCAAGTAGCTGTGAACAGTGGAAACAGTATTGTTTAAGCTAGTTTGTATTAATATTTTTTGGTGAGGAGTTCCCATCGTGGCTCAGTGGAAACGAATCTGACTAGCATCCATGAGGACGCAGGTTTGATCCCTGGCCTCGCTCAGTGGGTTAAGGATCCGGTGTTGCCATGAGCTGTGGTGTAGGTCGAAGGTATGGCTTGGATCTGGTGTGGCTGTGGTGTAAGCCCCCTAGCCTGGGAACCTCTGTATGCCATGGGTGCGGCCCTAAAAAGACCAAAAAAAAAAATATATATATATATATAAATATATATATATATATATATATATATATGATTATAAATCTTCTAAAGTGTAATAAGTTCACATATATTTATATGTCTTTGTGTGCCTCTGTATGTGTGTGTCTGTGGCATTCTGGATAGAGCAGACACCTGAGATAATATGGCCCACCTGGGGACTTTCATGGATTTGGTAGGAAGAATTTAAAATCCAGTCTTTAAGAAGAACTTTGATTTAAATTTCCCGAAACGATCCTTCCCTGCAATCAGCCTTCTTTGGCTGTATACAGAACAAGCTGGGTCTAGGAGGATAACCCTTAAGGAAGCTGGTTTTAATCCTAGCCATATGGCTAATTAGCTGTGTGACTGGGTGGGTCATTGAATCCTTTGGGTCCATCTTTCAGTAAAATGGAGAACATCACAGTTGTCTTACTTCCTCAGAAATTTTTGGCCTGAATAAGTTAAATAATGTAGGTGCTGTATTTTGAATACACTAGTGGTACTGGACCTAAAGAGATATCGCAAACATTCTTATAATGACAGTTTAGTGATTGTTATCATTTTCCTTTTTATCTTTTTATGTTCCTCTTCTTGGCTCCCCTTTCTCTTTTTCACATCTTTACTAATATATCTCTCACTATTCCTATTCTGGCTCTAAGCTAGAGGTTGGTAAATCTTTCTGTAATACGCTAAATAATAAATATTTTGAGCTTTGAGAGCCATATAGTCTCTGCTGCAAGTACTTTGTCACTGCAGCATGAAAGCAGCCATAGATAATTGTTTTGTTTTGCTTTTTTTTCTTTTCTGGCTATCCCACAGCATATGGAGAGCCCGGGCCAGGAATCAGCTCTCAGCCACAGTTGTCACCTAGGCCACAGCTAAGGCAGTGCAGGATCATTTAACCCACTATGCTAATTAAACTAGAGATCAAACCTGCATCCTGATGCTGCAGAGAGGCCGCCAATGCCATTGTGCCACAGTGGGAACTCCAGCCACAGATAATTGTAAAAGAAAAAGGCGTGGCTGTGTTCCAATAAAATTATCTTTTGGGCTACTAAACTTTTTTATTTCATGTACATTTCACATATTATGAAACAGTATTCTTTCCATGTCTTTTTAAGCATGTAAAAACAGAGAGGAGACCATTCTTAGCTTTTGGTCCTGCAAAAACAAGATGGTAGGAGCCAGATTTCTCCTGTGGGCCAGAGTTTGCTGACTCCAGCTCTGAGCAGAGAGCTGACCTCACAACCATTCCCCAGGTGAGAAGTTCTGGGCTTAAAGGAAGATACTAGTAACTGGACCTACATCAGAAAACAGGCCATCCCAGTATTAAGTTCTACCTCTAATTTGAATCCCAGGGACAAAAACTAAACAAATCTCTTGAAAATATAATCAATAATGCATTGTTTCTTTCAAACCACTCATCTTTAGGCAGTGGAAGTACAAATTGCAGATTTTCAACTCTTACATTCAGCTTACTGTAACAGTCAACACTGGTTTTTTTTTTTTTTTTTTTTTTTGCTTTTTTAGGGCCACACCTGTGGCACATGGAAGCTTCCAGGGTAGGGGTCAAATCAGAGCTACAGCTACTGGCCTACGTCACAGCCACAGGATTGTGGGATCCGAGCTGAGTCTGTGACCCACACACCACAGCTCACGGTAATGCCAGATTCCTAACCCACTGAGTGTGGCCAGGGGTCGAACCCTCATCCTCATGGATACTAGGTGGGTTTCTTAACCACTGAGCCACAAAGGGAACTCCCAACAGACAACTCTTAAACCGCTGATGCTATGATGTTTTAGAGGGAAAAAGTAAGCTAGAAACCACTTACATTCTCTCTCTCATTTCATCCATAAGCGAGCTGCTGTTCCACTGAGACAGAATAATTTGCTCAAATTGAGTGCAAAGCCAAACGAGAACTCCTAAGACCCAAGAAGGGATTCTTTTCACTATACAGTTATACTCTGGCTATAATTATTCCTGAAAGCTCATTCAAAACAAAAACAGAACCAAATAAACAGCCTCTTGGACACTTAGATAATTCTAGGTTGAGACAATGACCCCCCAGGTATTTCTCCCTCATTTCAGAAATACATGACAACGAAGATAGGTGAATAAATGCCAGTGACGTGCTGAGTGTCCTCTGCTCCCAGGTGAAGTTCTAGGGCAAGCCTGGCTGACTAGCTGCCGGACTGGACTGCACTTTCTCTTCATATTATATGCAATTTTTATGGTCTCCTAAAAATCTTGAGGTTATAATCCTCAGAAAATGTGTTCCAGCAGACATAGCAACATGGGAGTTTCTTTTTTGATTTGGCTGGGGTGGAAGGCGGTGGGGTGGGTGGGGGGGAGGTTCACCCAAGATAGACTTTTCCAATCAAACGTGTGACCGGGTCTCTCCAAGAGTTCACAGCTTTGCCATCACCTAGGGCCACGTTTAAAATCCTGCAGTCTCTCCTTCTCGTGCAAACAGACACCAGAATGGAAAGGTGGTGCATATATTATCCACATCTGTCTGCTACAAATGCTGCTCAGTTTCATGCTTTTAGGACAAATTCCAGGCAAAGGGCCACTGGGAGAGGCTCCATTTCTTAGTACCCCATGCCCAACTCTGTCAGTTAGGCGGCAGAATAATTTCTTTCATAAGGTCCGTCCTAGCCAAAGAAAACATACCCATGCCCTATGGCTTGGGATCTCTGAAGAGAAGGGACTGTGTTCTGAATTACACTCCAAGGGGAGTTGACCTGAGATCAGATGCCTTAAGACCTGGAAAGCAGTGAGACAGGAATATATCAAAGATGGACTTTATCATTTGGTATGGTTGGAAAATCAATTTTCTATATATGTAACCGTGGCGCGGATAAAATCCATCTCTCTCATACTCCAGCTCTCCTTTCCCCATGGTATAAATTAGGAGGCCTGCATTCGTATTTGGGTATCAACACTAAAGAAACAAGCATCTGAGAGTCAGAGCCAATCATTGAAAAGGATGGAAAAACAAGCTTCCTTTAAAAAAGACATGGAAAGATGTCATTTATATGCACAGATTAAATTAGCACAAAATATAGGCCCGTTCAAGGTCCCTGCTGGGCTTCCTTATGCATCTAATGGAAAAATTGTTCCTGATCCAGGATTTTATTATTATTGTTATTATGTGAAATGCCACCTTAGGAAAAAAAACTTTCCATTTGATACCCACCTTGCTAGGAGAGGCTCAGTACAAAAATAAATAGTTGAAAATGTGCTGTGACTGAAATAGTGTTAGCCAAATTAATGCTAAATTTCCATCTGGACTTTAGCATGCTACCACCCAGAAATATTTTCTGGATTTCATTTCTATCTAGCTTTCTTTCTCCTTTTTTCCCTTAAGATTACCTCCATTTGGTGATCTTCTGCTGTGATGGGGTTGGGGAATTGTTCTAAGAAAAACGACTTTCGCCATAGCTTCCTTAGGCTGACCTCCCATCTCTACGGGGTCGATGTATCACCAGATCCCACTTAAAAGGGACTCCTCTAAAGGGGGTCTTTCCCCCAAGCTGGCTGCTGGACATCTTAGCAGATTCATTCTTGGCTGCGACATAAAAGGCAAGAGGGCCTCAGATGGCAGGGTACATTTCTCCTTGCATCTTCTCGTTCTCTCTCTCTCTCTCTTTTTTTTCCTAGGGCCATACTCACGGCATATGGAAGTTCCCAGGCTAGCGGCTGAATTGGAGCTGTAGCGGCAGACTTGTGGGACAGCCACAGCAATGCCAGATCTGAGCTGTGTCTGCAACCTGTACCACGGCTCACAGCAACTCTAGATCCTTAACCTACTCAGCAAGGCCAGGGATCAAACCCACGTCCTCATGGATGCTAGCTGGGTTCATCACTACTGAGCCACAAGGGGAACTCCTTGTGTGTTTTTCTTCCTTTCTTTCTTCCTCCCTCTGTCCCTCCCTTCTTCTTCTTCTTCTTCTTTTTTTTTTTTTTTTGCTTTTTAGGGCCTCATCTGCAGCAACGTGGAGGTTCCCAGACCAGAGGTCTAATTGGAGCTATAGCTGCTGACCTATACCATAGCCACAGCAAAATGGGATCCTAGCCAAGTCTGCGACCCATACCACAGCTCATGGCAACGCCAGATCCTCAACCCACTGAGCGAGGCCAAAGATCGAACCCACAGTCTCATGGTTCCTAGTTGGATTTATTTCTGCTGCGCCACAACGGGAGCCCCTCTTCCTTTTTTTCCATCTTCTCATCAGGCTTTACACACTGTCTTGATTCAGCAAGTTTTAATGAACAAACAAATGTGGGACCAAACAAATACTGCCTTAAACAGAATGGCTGGACAAAACAGGGGGTTAAATTGTAGAATATTTTCATATTTTAAAATATTGCTATTTTTGACAGTTCCAAAAATCTTTGGTACATTGAACAATTCATATCAACAATCCATGCTTCTTTGGAATGAATTAAATTCTTACTATTTGGAGGGGGGATAAAAACAGAAGAGAAATCCCAAAGTCTAGGCCCTCCTCCAAGTTTAATTACTTGCTCACTCTATGACCTTGTACCAGTCATATAACTATCTGGTTCTTTATTTTTAAAAAATTCAACTAGTAACAGCTGGCCTGCCAACTTCTTGGTTCTATCGAAAAAGATTCTTGAACAGTTGCAAATAACCTTTGAGAGCATGAAAAATGTTCTATAATCATGGCCCTTCTTTTTGCCAGGAAGCTCAGCACAAATTATTTTAGAGCTTAAAAAAAAGCTGTCATTTGAAAATTCAAACTAAAATGTATTGGGCATCTCTTCTATGCTGGGCACCACGCTTGGCACTTGATAAACACTGTCTTGAACCCTCACAAAATCCTTAGAAGTTATGTATTTTTATTCTAATTTTATAAAAGGAATAAGCAAATCTCAGAGAGCTGAAATGACCTGTCTATGATTGCATTTCTGAGAAACGGTAAAGTGGTAACAGATGTCAAGATGGGCCCATCCCAAACACTGGGTGCTAATAACCCACTACACAATTTATATGGACATATTACTGGAACAACAGCTTCTTGTTTCAGTCCATTTTAGGTCTGTTTAAGAATTTCATGCAAAGATCGTAAGAAAGAGGGACCTCTTTCCATTAGACTTGAAGTAATGGATTTTGGCCATATCTGGTGTTGGGAGTCTCAAGACTTCTTCACTTTGGTCCTTAGCTACATTCTACACAGTCTAGAATAAGTGCTTGTGGTGTGTGTGTGTGTGTGTGTGTGTGTGTGTGTGTGTGTGTGTGTGTGTGTTGTTAGTAAAGAAAGTAAACTGCTAAAAGAAATCAGCTTTTCTATGTACAGTTTTTTAAAAAATATATTGTCAATATCGACCACTTCTCTCATTCTCCTTACTAAATGTCAGGTTCTATACTAGGTGCTGAGGAGCAAGTCCAAAGTTGGCCTCCCTTCGCACAGATCTGAGAGTCCAGATAGTGAGACAGAGTTAAGAGGTTTTTGCTGACTCAGAAGACAGAGTGTAGCTTAGCCTATGATAATGATGAGGGATTTGGGAAGAAGCAGATACCTGTAAGAGTTATTTAAAAGGTTAACGACCCCTAAGTATTGGTTAGGGAGTCCATACAGTGGAGAGGGGGCAAGGGAAGGGAGAAGCGTGTCAAAGACAACAGCCAGTTTTTAACACTTGTGACTCAGAAAGAGATCTCTGGGGTATGGTGGCAATTCCTCTACCATAGAATTGTCATGAGGATTATGGTAACAAAAAGGGGTGATTCATACACATTTGATGACGTATATGGGAATTCCACATAGGCATTCAAGAAGAATTAAGCCCCTTCTCCAATGGACCATTTATTATTAACAAACAAAGCTTCCTATTTACCTCAGAATAAAAACTGCACGCGCATGAGCTTCTTGGAGCATAACCTCTTTCTTCTTTATCAAGACACATAGGTCAGAAAGAATCAAAGATATGCCACTTCTTTATAGGCTCAGGAAATTCTCTGCCTCCTGCTACAACAGCTCGCCCCTACATTTTTCCTCTCAGTACTGCATAAGCAGGAGCAGAAATAGCTGAGTTGAGCTTCATTCTCTGGCCCTTCCCCTTGGGTTAAGATTCACTCAAAGGTGCTGATGAGCAGAGCAATGGCCAGGAAGCGAGAGAAGGAAGGAGTAGGAAAAAGAAAGGGAATGGAAATCATATACTGTATGTTTTACTGCATATTTGGGATTGGTACTTTACTTATATGCATAGGATTTTCAAACAAAATTTTTAAGAAGAAGGTTAAAAAAATCAAAAAGTTTTAAAAGGTTGCTATTATGGTGCAAAGTGTAACAGATTCTTAATGAACCTATCATTAAGAATCTCGCCTGTCCCCTGTAATATCAGCTTTCACTAATATTCCCTTGCTTCTGGTTACTAATGGGCAAAGATCTTAGAGTCTAATGGTTGGAGCTGGGCAGGTTTGTGGAAGAGGAAATAATTTTAAGGGGGTAAGACTTCATCATGAAAATACACCATAAAGCTCTCGACTTCCAGAACTGAGACAGGACAACAGAGGAGAAACTCCTAGCTCCCACAATAAACAATGAAGTGAGAAAACTGAGTTGAATAGGTAGACAAAATAAATGGCAGCTAAAGGGATGAATTAAATCAGGTGGCACCTAAAATGTGTTAACGTCCAAAGAGACTTCCTTCTCAATGAAAAGGAATAGAACAAGAAAGTAAAATAGATATATTTTTTTCCTTTTTTCTGCCCCCCCCACCCCCTGCAGCATACCCTGGACCAGAGATCAGATCTAGCTGCAGTGGTGACCTATGCCACAGCTGCAGCGATGATGGATCCTTAACCCACTGTGCCGGGCTGGGATCAAAGCTGCTTCCCAGTGCTCCAGAGATGCCGCCAATCCCACTGTGCCAGAGTGGGAACTCCAGTATAACAGATTTTGTCAGTGTGAATTCCAATGATGAAAATGTTAAGATGTAAATATACGGAATAAATGATGACACTTAAGGCGGATTCAAAATGAATGACCATACTTGAATTTCTGGTTCACAGCAATATTCTACAAATCATATTCTTTCTCCACTTCCGTGTCTTATTTTACTCTGTCTTTAATTGCTAGCTCTAGCTTCCATCTTTATTATTTCATCAGTTCTCTTAAGTGAAAAGGCAAAAGTTAATAATTCAAAATTAAACCTCCATTACTTCTCATTTGAAGAAATGTTTACCTTTCAATGCACATCAGTGGGGCTTTCACTCTTTAGGGTGGGACTCTATTTTACATTTCCAGGGTGGTTCAAGAATCATTTCGATGAATGATTAAATTTAGAAAGAAACATGATTTTTCTTTACAGAGTTGAAGTCAAATTATAAAGCTCCTTTTCAGGTAGGATGTGAATAGGCTGCTTTAAGGTACCCGTGTTGAAATAGGCTAGATGTCCTTGTAAAGCAGCTTCTTCTAACTTATAACGGTGCGTTCTTATAACAGTGGGTTCTGACAACAGTGCGTTCTTACAACAGCGGGTTCTTATTAACAGTGAGTTGACCAGAGCCACAGGGTGGAGACGTGAATCTGCAGATAAGCTCTTCTTGCCTGAACGCCCACAAAGAAGCATTCAATGGTCTGGTCAACTAGATCCCCAAACCACAAACCTAGGGAGTTAGTCAAAAGGCCCTTCAGCAAACTCAAATTGAGGGAGGGGCTGCGTCTGTGTGTGCTCCCTTTTCACACTTTCCTCAGGTTACAAGCTGACGCAAAACTGACACTGATGTTCTTCTAAAGAGGTCTTATTAATCCCTAGCTTGGTATCAGCCAACTGACAGAAAAGTGAAAGTCATCTTTTGAATTACCTAGCAGCTACTTTTTAACGCTTATTCTTTTGCATTTCCTTCACCCCCTATGAAACGAGTGAAAGGCTGAATCATTCAACCAGCTGGCCTCCAGATCAATATATCTATTGCTCAAGAAATAGAAGTAAAAGATATAAAACAATTAAAAGGTCATGCACTATCTTCCTTAATAACGATGATCCAGCACAACAGCAAAACCTGGTCAACAGGGCCAAGATTTTAATTATTCAGCCTGATTTTCAGTTTTCAAGATGTGTATTAGAGCATATTCGTTCAAGATCTTTTTCTGCAAGTAAACTACTGCTTATGAGAAAAAAAAAATATATATATAAGATTGTTGTAAGGTTTTAGAAGCTTCATTTTCCATTCAATGGCAATACAGAACTTGACAATTTTATGTGATTTTTGCTTCTTCTTGGTTCTGAGTTAGGCCTGCTTAAGAGGGAGATACTGGCCCTCTTAAAATTCTGACACTAGCACTAAGCCATGAGGAGTACTTCTACCAGCATTGCCACCCCAACACTGAATATGTTATATTCAGGCTTCAGTCAAAGAAAAGTTTCTAGAAATTTCCATGTCACATGTCCCACGACCAAACGGATAAGAGAACAGATTTAATTGGTAAATTGGAACATCCTTATGAATTGAAGGAGGGTTCTACATTTGATAGATGAAAGGCCTTAAACACGCATTCTTTAAACACGCACAGACACACACCAGTAAATTCACATACAATTTGCCTTAGTAACAAGCCTAGTATCAACACAGGTACAGTATAGTGGCATTACTTATTTTTGAAGTTGTAAGCAACGACAAAATAGTTAATTATTCCTCTTTGAATAACCCTAATATAATCCTCTTTCTCTTGGTCCTGTCTAAATAATCATTTCCTCTTAGTTTTTCTAATGAGTACATTTTTTATATGGAATCCTGGGCCAGGGATCACACCCGCACCTCTGCAGCAACCCAAGCCACTGAAGTTGGATTTTTAACCCACAGTGCCACAGAGGGAACTCCTCTCACGAATGTGTTTCTAATCTTTTCTTTTACTGTCCTTCGCCTTTGATTCCTTCCTGAGTTGTTCACAGAGCCCTGACGTCTCTTGAAGACAGAATGGCAAAAACATACCTAACTTGCTTTTGACACTGGGGGAAAACAATCAAAACGCACAGTGGATATGCAATTATTTAAAGTGTGTCCACCTATCAGCATTCTGAAATAATTTAATCATTTCAAATCCTTGTGAGTATATTCACATTTAGACATATTCAAACATTCGCATGGTTCACTTCATCCTATTAATTTTGTACCTGTCCTTTTGGGCCCACATGGGGAAGCTTCTACCCAAGTATAGTGTAACCTAAAGCCTCTTTATAGTAGAAATGTACTTGATTTATGATAACTCAACAGTAATATAAATGCCTCTTAAACATCAAAATAAGGCATTAAAACGTTTTAAGACCTAGCTCATAACGAAATCAAAATCTAAAATCAGCAAGTTTTAGAGTAAAATTCAAGAGGTAAGAATTCCCACACTGTAATTCCACGAGTCACTATTCCATGATACAAACATAATTTTTAAAATGTATTTTATGATTATTTTTAATGTAACGTTGGCTTTAGGTGACTTTTTTCAGCATTCAGTGTAACTTAGTCTAAATATGTAAAATGTTGAAGGAAGAAGTTTGTTTAATTATACAACTTACCCAATCTCAAGTGAGTCATGATCCTATATAGTCTTTCACTGGTTTCACGAAATCTGAAAATGAAATAAGAAGAGTTGATATATGGGTAAATTCTATCTCTAAGGGCAGGAGGAAAAAAGTGATGCCTATTAGCCTTTTGAAATCACCTTCGGTTGTCTTATAGTCACTTTCCTACAACAAAACGTTAAAATTCTTTTTCATCTGAGATGTTCCTACCTTCATGTTTTATTCTGTGTTGCTTTGTTTCATAACTGCAACCTACATCCGTGTGCTTGTAAGGGGTCACTTTTGGAAGAGACTGAGGGTAGAAGATGGTTTTAATTGGAAGGGGAAAGGTGGTTTCAATTTAATGAGTAAGCTTCATTTTTACACTCTTTCCGCTGCTCAAAATTGACATTCAAAATGAGCCTGGTTTTAGCCACACACTTGTCTTCTGCTCTTTCCTTCACACCTGCCAGGGAGCAGATAAAGGTGTGAGAAATGTGAGTCCACTCTAGTCACGCAGTTTTAAAAAATGGTTACGGTAATAGGTGTCAAACAGTGTTGTGATTGTAAGAAAGAAAAATATGACTGCTTTAATTTCAGTGTTTGGGCATTGGCAATATATTTGGATTCGGTCATATACCTCTCTTGTCCACATTTTCCTTGTAGTATTTAACTCTGTGAAGAAGACAATGCATTCCCACTAGCACTGTAAGTTTTAAGAGCCCTTAGGGCATTTATGCATAATACTTGCAGCAAAAAAAAAAAAAAAGGCCTTAGTTCACAGTGTCTAGTTAACCTTCATCATTTGACTATCTAATCATTAAGACAATGTCAACATTACCAAAATCTATGCTGGCCCTACCTCCCCACCAAAAAAAAAAAGGAAAAAAAACCTCCGAAAACTATACATAGAACTACCATATCACCCAGGAATCCCACTCTTGAGCATATATCTGGACAAAACTTCCCTTGGAAAAGACACATGCACCCGCATGTTCATTGCAGCATTATTCACAATAGCCAAGACATGGAAACAACCTAAATGTTCATAGACAGATGAATGGATTAAGAAGATACATATATACACACACACTGGAATACCACTCAGCCATGAAAAGGACAAAATAATGCCATTTGCAGCAATACGGATGGAACTAGAGACTCTCATACTAAGTGAAGTAAGTCAGAAAGTGAAAGACAAATACTATATGATATCACTTATTTCTGGAATCTAATATATGGCACAAATGAAACTTACCACAGAAAAGAAAATCGTGGACATGGAGAACAGACTTGTGGTTGCCAAGGGGGAGAGGGAGGGAGTGGGAGGGACTGGGAATTTGGAATTAATAGATGCAAACTATTGCCTTTGGAATGGATAAGCAATGAGATTCTGCTATATAGCACTGGGAACTATATCTAGTCACTTATGATGAGGCATGATAATGTGAGAAAAAAGAATGTATATATGTATATGAGACTGGGTCACCTTGCTGTACAGTAGAAAACTGACAGAGCACCGTAAACCAGCTACAACGGAAAAAGCTAAAAATCATTAAAAAAAAAAAGAAATAGGATGCTTTGAAGGTCGAGTATAAAAAGATTTAGTGATAGATGGGATACGGCTTGTGAAATGAAAAAGAAGAAGTTAAAGATGCCCCCTCGCTTTTAGATCAAACAAAGGGAAAGCTACCATTGCCATTTACAGATGTGGTCATAACTGAGGGAGGAGCCACGGGGGTGAGGAATACGGAGTTTAGTCTGGACCTGACATGAGATGCCTAATAAACCTGGAGGTGGGGGTGTCAAGTCAGTGCTTTTCTAGAACTATTTAGAGGCTGGTAGAGAGAACCGGACTTGAGATGGAAACATCTGAGTCATTAGTATGTGGATGGAAAGCCCCGAGCATGGATGAGATCAACTCCAGGCACACTCAGGGATACAGCAGGTTTGGTTCCAGACCACTGCAATAAAGCTAATATCGCAATAAAGCAAATACTGCAATAAAATGAGTCACTCAGATTTTTTGCTTTCCTAGTGCATAAGCTATTTTACACTTAATAGACTATAGATTGTGCAACAGCTTAGTCTAAAAAAGATAATATACATATCTTAATTAAATACTTTATTGCTAAAAAATGCTGTCACCTAACAGTACAGTGTTACTACAAATTTTCAATTTGTTAAAAAAAAACATAATAAAGTGAAATGATAAAACCAGGTACACCTGCAGAGAAAGAGTATACATATAACATCAGACTGGGTGATGATATGCTCTGTCATTCGGAGGTCTGAGAAAACAGAAAGGAAAAGCAAAGTAAACAAGAATCAGAAAGGAAGTTCAGAAAGAGCTGAGGCAGTAGTTTATTGGGGGGCAAGTAAAGAAAGAGGGGTCTAGGAGGAGGGGATGGCCACCTATGCCAAAGGCTGCTCCAAGGTCAAGTCCGATGAGGGCTAAGAATTAGCAGATGGATTTAGATCTGCAAAAGTCACTGGTGACCTTGGCAAGAGCGACTTCAGTTGAGTGATGGCCAAGGTAACGGAGGTACCAAAGAGTGTGCACCTAGAAACCTTCTTTGGAAGAGCCTCACCATAAAGAGGAGGTAGAGGAAAAATAATTTTCCCTCTGCAGTTCCAGCTCCTTGCCTGAGATGCCCTGTAATAAAAGATTACACACTACTGTATAAAATACATGATTAGTGAGAACCTACTGTACAGCACAGGAAAATCTACTCGATAGTTTGTAACAACACAGGTGTGAAAAATATTTGTATGCATGACCGATTCACTTTGCTGTACGCCTGAAACAGATACAACATTGCAAATCAGCTGTACTCCAATAAAATTAAAATTTTAAGAAAGAGAGTGGAACAGAAGAAAAATAAACGGAAGTTTAATAACATGTATACCCCCCATGTCCATGGGAGATGACTTAGGAAAACTGGGTAACTCCCTTAGATGATACAAGCCACCACCTAAAACACTATTTCTAGATAAAGACAGAAGAAAAGTAAGATAGCAGAACCTCGAAGGTGGGAAGAATTAATAAACAGAAACCTCAGTTAGAGTTGAGAGCCCAGAAGTGGAAACTCTCACACTTTACCAATACAGCAGAGCCCAACAGGAAGCAGAAATATTTCTTCCTCTTTCCTGTCAAGAGCTCCTCCAATGAGAAACTGTTACAACTCAGCCAATGAAAAGCCATGGATTCTTTGTTTCCTAGAGTCCTCCCAACTTCCTTTCCATTCTATAAAGACTTCTCCTCTCCTTGTACAAGGCTTGCCAGGTTGCAGACCCTGAACTGCAATCTTTCCTGGTCCCAAATATACCCATTATTGTTTTGCTGGAGGAATAACGGGCAGTCTATTTGTTTTAGTCAACAAAAGGTAGAGGATGGGAAGTTAAGAATCCTTCCTTTGATGGAAGCACTGAATCTTCTTATTAGAAGGACCAAGGCAGCGCATCAGAGAACTTTTGCAAGTGGCATAGACACCATTACTTTGCTCTCATTAAATACACTATTTGTAGTCTAGCAAATATCAATATATTAGTGAGAACAAAAAGAGATTTTTGTGCTGTTAATACTAAAAGTATAAACTCTTTAGAGATTTACATTATAAATATAAATATTATAAACCAAAAATAAAATAACTAAAAATAATGTTTATTTTGAGTGTACTCTGCATGGTCTTTGTAAATAAATACATAGATATGTTTATATTTCAATGAATCAAAAATGTATTGTGAAATAATCCTAAAATGTATTACAGGGTTAGGGTTATGTCTGTAGATCACAACTGTGGAAAATAAAGTGTGTATGTGTATGTGTGTTTGTGCGTATGTGTAGGGGTGATGGTGTTTTAAGTTAAATATTTTTTAAAAAGTTAGGAATTTAACTTTTAAAGGTTAAGAAAACCAAAGTCTTGTAAGACCTGCTAGAGTCATTATATTTTATCTTATCTGGAATGGGGAGACATTGGAAAATTTGAAGGAATGGCATGAGGGATATTTGAGTTTTGAAAAGATTTCTCTCATGGAGAAAAGCTATGAGGCTTTTACAGTAACAGTAAAAGAGCAGAGAGGAGAAAAGACAGAGGAGTGGAGGGGGTAGAGAGAGAAAGAAAGAGAGGGAGAGAGAGAGTAGTGATGAGAAGGACTGGAATTTGGAAAAAAAAACATGGTAATATTCTGAAAGGAAAGGGGAGATTAAAAAAGACTTAGAAGATGGTGGTGTTATTCATTAAGATAAGCCCTATCAAGTAAGAGAATGATCTGGAAGGAAGCTGTGGAAGAGGTAGAGAAGAGGGCAATGGTTCATTTATCTTGGATACATTTGATTCAAATTCCTGTGGCCAACTCCCGTTGGTTTACAACCAGAAGTCAGCTCTTGGAGTGCACATCTGGAGTCTAAAAGAGCGTTCTAGAATAGAAATGTTGGATTCATTCGTTTAATACTAAAAACTGCATTCAGACCCTGTCCTAAAAGTTGGTATATGCTCTTCCTGTTCATGTTTTAGGCTTTACCACACATCTGTACATATATAATAATAGCAGTGTTTTGATTTTTTAAATAGTTTACACTAACGGTACCAATATGTATGCCTCCTTTGGCAAGACGTATTTATACTCAGTATCATGCTGGTATATTGATCTAGCTCAGAGGTTAGCCAAACCTGGCTCACAGGCTCCAAATCTGGCTTTTGTGCAGCCTTTAAACCCAAAAGTTTTTCACAGATGAACATTTGCCATCAATTTGACGAAAGGCAGCATTAACTTTCGACCCCAATTAGGTGAAAAGGGAATCTTATTTTTCTTGTTAGTATACCTATGTCAGAAAAAAACAAACAAAAAAACACTCATTCTTTACCACTATGTTTTTAATTTCATCAATACAAAACATATGGAAATGTGTATTTTTCTATTGCTATATAAAAACCTACATAATATTTTCAGCTTACACCTTGGTTAGCAAAGTCAAAAGGCAAACCTGATCTAGTTAATTCATTAATTTTGACAAGTGTTATTTTTCCACTTTATAAGTACACTATATGTATTAATTAATATATTAAATTCCATTTTTTTCCTTTTTGGCCACACCCACAGCATATGGAAGTTCCCCAGGCCAGAAATCAAATCTGAGCCAAAGCTTTGACCTATGCCCCACACAGCTGCAGCAACATCAGATCCTCAACCCACTGCACCTGGCAGGGGATTGAACCTGAGCTGCTGCAGAGACAATGCTGGATCTTTAACCTGATGCGCCACAGTGGGAACTTCCCATTGGTTTTTCTTTTCTTCTCTTTTCTTTCTTTCTTTTTTTTTGCTATTATGAGCAATGTTTAAAAACTGTCTTAGTGAGAGTGCCCTCTTACACATGGACGAAATTTTCTTTGTGTATGAACTTAAATGTGGCTTTGTTAGCTTAGAGTTTGAGTTTATCTTCAACTTCATTAGATGCTGCCTACAGAATGGCTGTACCAATGCTAATCCAATCATAATCATCAATGTAAGAACTTCTACAACATCCCGACCAAAATCCTAACCAATTGTTAGTTTCTTAAATTTTCTCCAAAGTATTATTTGCCAATATATATTTCAATATATTTCTTTCCTTCCCGACTTCCTCCCTTCCTTCTTTCCTTCCTCCCTTCCTTCCTACTTTTTTCTTTTTTTTCATGGCCATACACCTGGCACGTGGAAGTTCCTGGGCCAGGGACTGAATCCAAGCTGACGCTGCAGCTGTGCCAGCGCGAGACACCTTAACCCACTGCTCCCGGCCAGGGGAACCTGCACGTCCTCAGTGACCCAGGCCACTGCTGTCAGCTTCTTAACCCACTGCACCACAGCAGGAACTCCCAATATATATTTTTATTTGAACCACTAATTATTGAGAAACAAGTCTTGTAGTTTCCGAAATCTGTTGTAAAATTCATCATTCTTTTTCAACTGTATTGATCTTTTCGATTAAAAAAAATTGAACAGAATTAAAGTGACATACAGATATTTAAAACATAGTATATGGTCCATTTTTAGATACCATTTGTTCTTGAAAAGAATTAGTAATTTATATATACATTGTGTTTTGCTCTATAAGCAATTATATCGATCATTTATAATGCCAAACTCTATCATCTACTTTTAGTCTGATTTATTTGTTACTATTACACAAAGGCATACACAATTGCAAATTAAATTTGTCTTTCATATTCCATCAATAATTGTTTTAAACAGCCTATATTGTTACATATGATTAGAGTCAACATTGCTTTAACTTCCTGATGAACTGCTTCTTTAATCATTAAATCATGACTCTCTTTTTACCCTAAAATCTATTTTCTGATCTTGACAGTGTCACACTGACTTTCTTTTAGTTATTAATTTGCAGTCATATTTTAATCCATGTCTATTTTTTATCTTCCTGTCCCAGGATATTTAAGCATGTCTCCCAAATACCGCATCACGGCTAGGTCATTGGATCATTCCAGTTTTTGAATCAGTTCTTTCGTAGAAGAGTGGATTTTGTTTGCAGGTAATGTGTTTGTTGATATACTTGGATACATTTAAATCATCATATTATACGTTTTCTATTTGCCATTATTCTTGTTTTGCTTCTGTTTTCTTTTTTGACTACCAACTACGTAAGCCCCTCTTACTCCCTAATTCTCTTGAATGTGTTCATTCTACTTTTAGTCCCAAATCCCTGTTCTTAAGTTTTAAAAATAATTAACTGGCTTTATTTTCAGTACAGTTTTAGATTTACAGAATAATTGAGCAAACAGTACACAAAGTTCCATATTCTTATGCTACCCCCATCCTTACCGTGTAGTTTCCTGATTTTTCAAATTTTGCCCTAATGTGTCGCTTTGGTTACAATCAATGAACCAATATTGGTACATTATTATTTACTAAAGTCCATGTTTTTCATTAAGGTTCACTCCTTATTTATTTTCAATAAATGCAGTGTCAGCCACCATTGCATTTTTATCAGAATAGTTTCATCTGAGCTCCTCCATTCATCCTTTTTCTTCCACCCCCAGAATCCCTGACAACCACTGATTTTTTTTTTTACTAGTCTCTATAAGTTTCCCTTTTCCAAAATGCCATGTAGTTGGAATCATATATTGTGTAACCTATTCAGAGTGGCTTCGTTCACTTAGCAGTACACATTTAAGGTTTGTCCATGTGTTTGGGGGGGCTTTATAGTTTGTTTCTTTTTATTGGTGAATAATATCCATTGCATAGATGTATCAGTTTCTTGATCTATTCACTTACTTGGTAGTTTCCAGTTTAGGGCAATTATAAATAAAGCTACTTATTTGGTGTGGATGTAAGTTTTCAACCCATTTGGATAAATAGCAAGGAGTGTGGCTGCTGACTCATATGGCAAGTAAGTTTAACTTTGTAAGGCACCTTCAAACTGTCTTTCAGTGGCTGTACCATTTTGCATTCCAACCAGCAAAAAATGGGCATTCCAGAGAGTTTCCTGGTGGTGTAGCAGTTAAGGATCCAGCATTGTCACTGCTGCAGCTGGGGTCATTGCTATGGCTCGGATTCAATCCTTGGCCCAGGAACTTCCACATGCCCTGAGTGCAGCCAAAAAGGAAAAAGAAAAAAAAAAAAGCATTTTCTTTTGCTCTGCATTATCACCAGCATTTGGAATCTTTGGTATTGGCAGGTTTTTAGATTTAAGCTAGTCCTTTTCTTTCCCGGCTGCTCCCACACCATGCAGAAGTCCCCAGGCCAGGGACTGAACCCACGCCACAGCGGTGGTAATGCTGAATCCTCAACGTGCTGCGCCACCAGGAACCTCCAGATTTTAGCTCTTCTAACAGGTGTGTAATGGTATCTCATTTTTGTTTTAATCTCCATTCTCTAGTGATATATAGTATTGAGAAACTTCATTTTTATTACTAAGCTATATTTTCAGAGCAAGCATCTTTAATTTATTAACAGGTAGACTTTTAATTTCTCAAGGGAGAATATTTTCACTCCTTAGGACCAGACAGCATGTCCCCTGCCCCACACTGTGCTGGTGGATGGAGTTTTGCCTGCTTACATTTCACGGTGGTTAAATCCCTTCCAGGTCCTTGTGTTATGCAGAAGGCTCAGAATCGGCTCAGCTTAGTGAGTCCAAAGCCATGTCTTCTACATCGGAAAGGGCCATAGAATTTCAGATAGCCACCGGCCTGCTCTAATATTCGCATGCATGATGCCATTTCTGGTTTAATATTTCCTCTTAAGTTCTGGAATTTGGACTTTGCCATTCTTTCTCTCATGACTAAGTTTATTTAAAAGCATTATTTATTTAATTTATTTTATTTTGCCTTTTAGGGCCACACCCATGGTATATGGAAGTTCCCAGGCTAGGTGTCGAATGGGAGCTATAGCTTCTGGCCTACATCACAGCCACAGCAATGCAGGATCCGAGCCGCATCTCAAGGCAACACCAGATTCCCCACCCACTAAGTGAGGTCAGGGATCGAACCTGCATCCTCATGGATACTAGTTGGATTGGTTTCTGCTGAGACATGACAGGAACTCCCTAAAGTGTAATTTAAATGCAGACTCCTTCTTTATGGGATAGAAGCTAAATATTTTTCAAAATTACTTAAATAATATAATTTCCTAAAAAGAAGAAGTAATGAGAATCCATGACAATCCATGTTTTCCTTTTTTTAGGTTAGGAAATTTTTTTTTTTTAACGCAGAAGCTAAGGTTTCCTTAAGAAATCAGAGAAGAGAAGACCAAACTGAAACCAAAACAAGTAGAAGGGAGGAAATAAAAGGAGAGAGTTTTGTTTTGTTTTGTTTTGTTTTGTTTTGTTTTTTAGAACATAAAAGGAACAGAAAAGCCAATGAAATGAGAAGTCAAATTTTTTTAAAAAAATCAATAACATTAATAAAACTTTAGCCAGAATGATCAGGAAATAGAAGAAAAGGGATACAAATTTAAAAACCAGGAGTCAGGGAGTACCCTGGTGGCTCAGCAGGTTAAGGATCCCATGCTGTCACTGCTGTGGCTGTGGTAACTGCTGTGCCGTGGGTTTGATCCCTGGCCTGGGAACTTCCACATGCCATGGGCACATTACAAAAAACCCAAAAACTAAGAATCAAAGATGAGACAAGACTATAAACTTTCACCTACAGAAGATACTAAAAGGACAATAAAAAAATACTACCAACTATTTTAAGCTACAGCTTAGGAGAAATGGTCCAATAGAATATGTTTTAAAATAAAAGGCTCTCTCTACTCAGTTTGAGGTCCTGGCTAGATGCTGATTAATTCCTTTTATTGAATAGCTGATGAAGTCCATACTTCAGTCACTACTGGTAAGAGGCTCTCAAACTCTAGACTCAGGCACCTGCCTTTACTGCTTCAGGGTCGGAGACCATACAGTGAGGAATAGTCACTATGCTCCGTATCCCCTGAAATCATTAAAATTAGCCAATCCACAGGACGTGCAGTACCTTGAGCTAACCCTGCCCCACCTGTCAGACATAAGCTGACCCCACAGCCCCAGCTTACTGTTATCCTCTCCCCAAATGCAACTCATGTGGCTTTGCCTGGCAGCCTTCTCTAATTGTTATTGACAGCCGTCAGTAACAGAGTTCTGCCTGTCTTCTATCTAAATGTCACTGTATTGTGCATGTCCATTCAAAGCCTTTAAATCTTATAAAATAATTAACATAGTTAATATTGCCTACGTAGAAAATCCCAACTATTAGTTTGAATTAAACTGCAATGAGAAACCACTGCACACTCTCAGAATGGCAAGAAACAAACAAGCAAAAAGCCCACAAACATCTGATATTGCCAAGTGCAGGGAGGGTACGGCAGAGCTGGAATTCTTATGCCCTGCTTATATAGGTACAACATGGTACAGCAACTTTGCAAAACATTTTGGTAGTTTCTTATAAACATATACACTTATAGGAATCAGTAATCCTACTCCTAAGTATTCATTCAAGAGAAATAAAAACGTATGCTCATTCAAAAACTTTCACAAGGATAGTTTTAGCAACTTTACTCATTATCACCAAAAACTGGAAACCACCCAAATGCCCTCAACTCATGAATAGATTAACAAAATTATTATTTCCACACAATGGAACATTACTCAGTAATGAAAAAGGATGGGCTACTGATACATGTAATTACATGGATGAAAATCAAATGCGTATAGTATGAAGTATTAAAATGCCATATACTAAATTATTAATCTAAATGATATTCTTGAAAAAGCAAAACTAAATAGAGACAGTATCAGCGGTTGCAAGGATTAAGGGTGAGGAGAGAAGCTGACTACAAAGGGGCAAGTGCTTGGGAGTTTTGTTTTTGTTTGTTTGTTTGTTTTACCATGGAAGCATTGTATTTATTGTTCTAGGTGACACGAGTCTTTACTTTTTTTGTTAAATTTTGTAGAACTGTGTAACAAAAAGAATGCATTTCACTGTATATAAATTTAAAAATAGAATAATGCCATGCTTCTTTATTATCACATCATATCATCAAGTATCTTGTCCTTTTCATGAAAGTATCCTGTCCTATTACAATGAATACTCGCTACCTGTGTGGCTGGATTTTGTAATTAACTTTCCCACCTTCCTGTGGAGCATTAAATACTAGTCACTGGATGACTCAAGAATTAGAGAGATGATTTGGTTTGCAGTCATCATTTTATGTTTTAAACCAACTGATTTTATATTCCTCAAATCCTTTCCCAAGACAGATGACTCCAGTTATTCCTCACCTCCCTTGCTGTCCCATTTCCAGTAACACTAACAAGTTGCATTTTCCTACATCCACCCCACCCCAAGGCAAAGACCATCTCCGGAGGATGAGCTTCTTGGTGAGAATAGGATGTTTCCACCCATCCCTGTATATTGACACTTGCTATGCCTCTGGCCATAAATCACTTGATGGGCATCACATTGTTGCTATAAATCCATGAACAAATAAGCTATCCTTCCATTAGGGAACATAAAACGGTCCATTTTCAGACTCAGTCTGCGTACTGTTTATAGGTTGCTTGCTGCTTTCAGGGTTTTTACAAGAGAACATCCACTGTTTCTTTCTGGCCCTATTCCAGAGAGCTATGTTAACTTTGCCCATTTTCCAAGATATTTGGTGGGAACACTGCATAACAGAGCCACATTTTCCATCAGGGACCTGCACCATATTTTCATCTCTATTTCCCAGGCAAATTAAACCAGCTGTTTTATGAGCTTCTTCAAAGGGGTTACACAGTAGCTCATTTTATTGAATATGGATATTGCCACTCACAAAACTAATCATATGATAACAGAGCCTGGAGCTTACAAATTCTAGAGCATGTTAATTACTACCTCAGGGTCTGACCCTAAATTACTTAACTTCTTTAGGGCAAGTTAGGCAGTGGGCTAGTCTATGACATCGGACTTGCAAGCTTCATGAGCTAAGAGTTTATCTCCCTGGAAGGTGGGGAGCAGAATGGTATAGGATCTGCAAGCACCAAGCTCCAAGGAGGAATTAAATTTTTATGTCACTTGCTCCTTAATTTTCTTATTTGACCCAGAAAATGATGCTCTAGTATCAACAGCCTCAACATTCATTTCTGTAATTTTCCTTCATGTTTTTAAGGTCAGGAGTTTAGGTTAGGATTCCTATAGGAGTAAGTTGGAGTGATAACAAAACACAGCTAAGAGATTCCTCAGTTTTGCTCAAATAAAGAGACAGACCTGCATATACATATCGTATAGACACATATGTAATAAATGTAAGTATATACACATATAGAAACAAAAATACACAAAGTTTTGAACTATTTCTTTTGTTTGTTTGTTTGTTTGTTTTTAGAGCCATACCCGCGGCATATGGAGGTTACCAGGCTTGGGGTCTAATCGGAGCTGTTGCTGCCAGCCTACACCAGAGCCACAGCAACACGAGATCCGAGCCATGTCTGCAACATACACCACAGCTCACGGCAACGCCGGATCATTAACCCACTGAGCAACGCCAGAGATCGAACCCGCAACCTCATGGTTCCTAGTCGGATTCATTTCCACTGCGCCACGACGGGAACTCCTTGAACTATTTTCTTATTAGCTCATTCTGTTACCACTGATAGGTTATCCAAGCCAATCTCTGATTTTCATTTGTTTCATTTCCCACTCTTTGTTATCCAAATTGAATGATTTAGGCTCAACAGGTTTTCGATGAATATTTCTGTGATTCTAGTTTTCAACATTTTTTTTGGTTTGTTTTAGGTCATGCCCACAGCATGCAGATATCATCAGGCCAGGGATTGAGCCTGCACCATAGCACTAGCCAGAGCCCCAGCAGGGGCAGTGCTGGATCCTTAAGCTGCTGAGCCACCTGGAAATGCCTCTAGTTTTCAATTTTTGTTTAACAAAAAAACAAGTACAATAACACAACCAAAAAATGTGATGCATATGTTTTCTCATTTTAAACCACAACTACTATGTAAGTGAGTACTATTATTATTCCCATTCCATAGATTAGGAAAAAGAACATAAGAAAATTGGGCACCTACCAAACTTGTTCAACCTATAAGAAAGGAATCCTGATTGTGAATGCATGTCTAACTGACCTCAGAGAATCTACTTTCCAAAACAACCCAACACTGATCCTGTTTACTAATAATTTTAACAAGAGTGGATATGTTGCTATTTGGTTAATAAAGGACCTTACCATAAATTTGGAAAAGAGAAGAGAGTATGTACAACTTTATCTTAAATGAGTTTTTTGTTGTTTTCAATCAAGGATAACTAGCATAAGATACTTTGCTTGGTACTCGGTAAACCAAATCATAGAGTTCAAGATTGATTGGTGAGCCATGGCAGAATGAACTGTTTGCTTCTTGGGGGAAGTTCCATCTACTACTCGAGTGGTGATACAATTATTTAGGTTTCAAAATTATAATGCAAAATTCCTATAGAAATATCACCCTGGGCAAAGGGGACTAGGGCATGACTGGGTAAAGTTTTTGTTTTGTTTTGCTTTGTTGTTTTGTTTACTGTAACCTTAATTACTTGTCCTAGGATATTTTAGGAATTTCTGGGCTGTAATTATCTGAGAGGCCATTGGTGTTTATTATTAAGAGAATTAACTTAGGAGGCAGCCCCCAAAGGATCAAGACACTGGGCATAAGCCTCTGACCGTCAGAGACAACCATGTACTCTGATTCCCATGTACACTGATTCCCATGTACACTGTTCAACAAAGAAGATGCTGATCAGCAAGCTCTCAAGACTGATGTAAAAATCAGGGGCTAGTACCAAGTTGGAAGGATAGCTATGGAAGCTGAGTTTATTCCAAGCTTGAAAGATATTAAACAGTTGGTTAATGAATATGCTACTAGGTTAACCAAGATCACAGAGAAATAAGTCAAGTGTGACTGTCAGCTCTGAGGGCACAGAGTTCCCAGGTCTCCGAGAGGGATAAAGACTATGATTAAAACATTCCTTCAATGCTGTAAAATTTGAAGCCCAAGGCAGGGGAAAAAGAAACCTAGATCCAAATTAAATGGCTCCATTCACATCTATAAGCCTCTAGGGACATGACACATATCTTGAAATTTCCCTATGATCTGGGATCAGAGAACATTTGGAATCTTTATGCAAAGAGAAGGACGAGAAACAGTTACTCTAAGTAAGAATCAAGAATACTTCTCTTCCCAGGGAGAGTGTAACTGTAAACTTTAGGATGAAAGTTCGAGCATCTTTCTGCAGCACTGAGACCTTTAAGTATATATATACATATACATATAAAATAAAGAGTATCAATAGCATCATTATATATTCTACATAGAAAATAATTGATGCTTTTTGTTCATTATATGTGTAATATATATACACATACATATGTATATACATGTACAAAGTTATCATAATCCACTTAGAGAATCTGATAAAAGCTATTGATAAAAGCTATTGGTCATCTCCTTAGAAAAGAGATCCACAAACATACTCAAAATATTTGTCACAATTCCCTTTCACTAATTCGAGATATTCAAAAAGAATCCTGGCAATAAGGCAATTTAAAATTTCTATTTGTCCATTTACTTGTTGAAAATTATCACTCTGTTATCAGGGTTCTCCAGAGAAGCCAGGCCAATAGGAGACTGATTGATTGACTGATCTATTTATTAATGATGAGAAATTAGCTCACACAAATATGGAGGCTGAGAAGCCCCAGGATCTGCTGTCTGCAAGCTGAATACTCAGAGAAACCAGTGGTGTAGTTCCAGTTTGAGTCCAAAAACCTGTGACCCAGGCAAGGTGACGGGTAAAGGCCCGCTGGAGCGCTGACGACTGACGGGCTTGCTCAGGAAGGCAGGCACCGAGGACAGGGATTGACTCTTCCTTCCTCCACTTATTCGCTGTTCGGGCTCTCAGTGGATGGAATAATACCAGTGCACACCCAGAGGGCAGGATACTTTCCCTAGTCCACAGATTCAAATGCTAATTTATCCAGAAACGCCCTGACAGATAGACCTGGAAATAACGTTTAACCAGATATCTGAGCACCCCCTGACCCAGTCAAGTTGACACCTAAAGCTAACTAACACCCCCAGTTTCTCAAAGTATTCTGTATTCTGTATTGACTTTATTGGTTTACAGTACTCAAACTGCCCTTTAAAGTTTCAAGGTCATCGTGGCTTGTGAGGAGAAGAAAAAGCAGAGCAACACGTAATATAGTTAAAAGTATCGGCTTCCTTGTCAGATAAACCTGTCTAAGCCCCGCTATCTCATCTTCTAGCTGTGGGAATGCGAGCAAGTTACTTAAATTTCCAAGTCTCAAATTTCCTCACTTATAAAGGGAGGATTAACTTCCTTGTGGATTTCAATTAGGTCTAAATGATATTTATTTGATATCTAGCAAATGCCTGGGCTCATAAGAGTTACTCAATAGACAGAGTTCAAACTTGGGCGTGGTGTGTGTGTGTGTGTGTGTGTGTGTGTGTGTGTGTGAAGTCTATTCTCCCTCATGAGGATATTACGACGAATTACATAAAATCTCATGCAATCTGTCTGCAAATCTGCACTGGAAAAATTCTGAGACATTTTACTACCCCTTGGAAAGTGACAGTGGTGATGGTGATAGGTAGGTGTGTGTGTGTGTGTGTGTGTGTGTATTCTCCCTTTCCAAATCATCAAGACAGAAACGCACGATTTGTTCCACATACATACTCCACTACCACCAGCAATAAAAAAAACAAACAATAGAGACAGAAAAACAAAACAAAACCCTAGATAATTAAGAAGGCTTCCAAGAATCAGAATATTGGCAAGGTGGCTCTAACTTACAAGTCCATATATCTTGTTCATAACTTAAAATTTAGAAAGCTCCTGTTGGGGTGCAGTGGAAATGAATCTAATATCCGTGAGGATTCAGGCTGGATCCCTGGCCTCACTCAGTGGGTCAGGGATCGGCGTTTCTGTGAGCTGTGGTGTAGGTCGCACACAAGGCTCAGATCCTGCGTTGCTGTGACTGTGGTCTAGGCCAGCAGCTGTAGCTCCGATTCGACCCCTAGCCTGGGAACTTCCACATGCCGTGGGTACGGTCCTAAAAAAAAAACATTAAATTAAAATTTAAAGAAAAAAGTGTAAAAGAAACAAAACTGCCTTATTTTCAAAGCAAATAATCCATTAAACCAACAACAAAACAATGCCCAGAGATGTCTAGGCTGAGTGCATCCACTAGTAATGGTCACAGTAAATGGACTGGAGGTGGGGGAGGGGGCGCCCTGGTGGCAGCAGGGAAGTGCAATATCTAGTAGACACAGTTATGACCAGATGGTAGCATGCAGGATCTTTCCCTTTGTGGGGGCACCGTCACAAAATTTCCGATTCAAATTGATGCAGAAAAAAAAAATCATAACCATGTTTTACATCTGTGATTTCCATGAGGACAGAATTCTAAAATCACATCAGGGCAATGATGTCATCAATGACTTTATTCAAAGTCACAGGCAAAGACCACTCCATAGTCTATTACGTAATTACCTCTAAGCAGGTATATTTCTGGGGACCCAGAAGAACTGCCCTATATTTAGCTTTTAATTCAGATTTCACTGTGACAGGTCACTTGTGTAAGGTGTCTGTCTTTAAATGAGGATGGAAGTCAGTGCTTGGTGAGAGTCGTGTTCAATATCTGTGGACAAAAGTCACTAGTCTGAGTGCTCGGGAGCCTGAAATGGCTGGTCCGTAGTTCATCAAAGAGCTGCCAGCCTAAATATGTCCCAAATAGTGTTTGCTTACTGAGGCTTCATTTTGGCCTCCATCTCATTCCAAGATCCTGGTCTCGCAACAGGGAGGCTCTATGCTGCCAAGGATCAGTGAGGAAACACAATTATTACTAAAATTGAAGCAGGTGCTATTAAATCTTTTCATTTCAATTTGCAAATATAAGATGAAGAGTTTAATAGTACCTCAATCAGTCAGCTTCAACTAGGTGACTGTGTGTTACAGTTAATAGCATTAAGATCACTAATACAGCTCCTTGAAAAACAAGTGAAGTATTATCATGAGCCCAAGTAGGCATATTCTGCAACGATTTGATTATATTTATATGTTTTCTTGCAAACTCCAGTGGTATTTCTCAAGATTTTTTAGGTGTCAACATATGGTTTCAATTTCTCTGAAATATATAGCAGAGCTTGTTCTCAGAGAAAATGCTGCCAAACAAGACTTGTAAATGTATCTTGAGGTGAAACTTAACATCTCGGCCCTTTTCCTATAAGGCTCCTTGGCTAATACCTGTATAACCACCTTGGATGGAAAAATCACACCATTACCCAAATGAAGTTTTCTCAACTGAAATGGGAAAGGGTTTTCTCCTTCATATGTGTGTGTGTGTGTGTGTGTGTGTATACATATATATATATATATATTAACCTATACTCTTAACAGATTGCCCATCAGGAAGATAAAACTTATAGACATGTTGAGCTATTTTAAATAACTGTCATTACACTCAATTTTATAACAATTCAAACAGGCCACCCAAATTAACAGCATAGAATAATTTCAATGGAAGAAAATTTTAAATCATTCTAAAACTTCCCCAGTATGCTGCTTACTCCAAACATGGAAAAGGGAAAGAAAAAGTTGCATTCTATTTCTAATACAATATTACCAGAAATTGTGATAATGTATTTCCTGCTATACTAAATATTTATATAAAATTGTTTACCTTCAAGGTACATTTCAAATTCACTATTTGTCCGTTGACTTAATACACATTCAAAGTTTTCTGTTTATCTTCAGCATGTGCATGTGCGTATGTGTATGTGTGTGTGTTTGTACATATTCATAACCTGTGCGTTTTTATCTGTTTTTAAAAGACTAGAACTCTGGAATGTAAATTTTAAAACGTAGTTTGACATTTGTATGTTTTGTCTATATTATAACCCAAAATCCAAATACTGTATGGATCTATTTTTATACCTAAGAGCTTGCTGTAGACATTTTCTTATAAAATCTCAGGAAATACGTAATTGGCTTGTTTTGTTGGTTTCAGGGAACACACCTCTCTGTCAAATCTGTGCATACCCAATGCTGATGAAGACACAGTATGGTTCATACAGGGAAAGGTTTTAAACTTTCGTTTTTGTGTTTAGGTGAAAAAAGAAAAATTGGTGAGTCAAGGCAGGATTTTGTCTAAGAAAATTTCCCCTAAGTTCCAAATGATTATCTTGAAGCTATAAACAATCCAGCAGTCCATTAAACCGTATCCCTAAATTATTCAAGATTTACATGCTTGGCCACCTTCACACTATTATTATTTTGTCTCAGACCAATGGCGTTTATAAAATATGTATATAGAGACAGACTAAATAGAACCGGACAACGCTGTGCTTCAGTGAAAACAGTATGTGCTCAGTGAATTCCCCTCCTCAGTATCAGGAATGCTTTGGGGAAAGATTAAACTCTGGTGACTCCTTAGTTTAGCACGTTCTTTCCTCTATTTATAAAAATAGAAGTGATAATATGCATTAAAATGTTGAAAAACATAGATAAGCAAAGATAATAAAATTAAGACATCTATTAAGTCACTACGCAGAGATGTGTAACTATTCATGTATGTTTTTCTGTCCTTTTTAAAAAACATTAGGCCAATAATCTCCATTCTTTGTTAAAATATAAGGACGGATCAAGAGCATCTTTCCTTTCCAGTAAGTATTTTTCATTTTCTTCCCTCCCTCCTTCCCTTCCTCCCTCCCTCACCCCCTCCCTCCCTCTCTTCCTTCCTTCCTTTCTTTCCTTTTTTTTAACAGCATCATGTTAAAGTAATTACAGCCATGACATCTCTGGAACACGCCAAATTGTACATGCAGAAACTGTTGAATTTTCAAGTTATTTCTGCCTTACAGCTCTTTTTCTTATTTTTAAATACAATAGAAAAGATGACTATTTATTGAATGCTTCCTACGTTCCAATACAGTGCTTAGTACCCTGCATGGATAATCTAGCACAAGTTTGGCAAACTACATATTGCAGCCAGTCCCAGTCCACTGCCTGTTTTTGTAAAGTTTTACTGGGACACAGCCACACACATTCTTTTCCACATTGCCTACTGTTTTTGCTTTCCCCCTACCGTGGCCGAGTTGAGTAGTGAAACAAACACAAACGAGCTACAAAGCCTAGAATTTTTAGACATTAACCTCTGATAAAAGTCCAGTAGAATGTTCTGCAATGATGGAAATGTTCTGCATCTGTCCTTTCCAATATGGTAGCCACATTCAACATAACACAGTTGAGAACTTGACGTGCTAGTGTGACTGAGGAACTGAATCTCTAGTCTTATTTAAATTTGATTAATTTAAATTTACATATGTGACTAGTGGCTGGACAAATCTACAGACAAATCTTGCCTACAGGACAGGTTCTGCTCCATAACATCCCAAAGCTCCTGCTCCTGAGGTGTGATTTCTTAGAATTTCTGGAAGGTAAAAGATTTAGTAGCTCAAAATTTAGAAGCTGCATCTTTTGCGGTTGTTATTTCTGCATTCAAATTTAATAATTGAGCAATATGTGTCAAGTTATCAAAAGGGTTCTTATTTTAATAATGGATGTTTCTTAAAGGAATCACAGGACAGGCAGACAGAAATAAACCTTTTCTTCCCCCTGTACAAAACCAGAAAGTAATATTTTCAAACAGACAAATAAAATGTTCTTCTATTGCTACTGTTATCCCTATTTAGTTAATAGACTATCTGGGGCACAAAGAGATATATAAAATATCCAACTCTCTGGTTTCTCATAAAATAACAAGCCATAGAAATGTGAGAATTGTTATCCATGCTCTGTAAGAAACCCGGTGATCATTTTATAAGAAAAATTATTTTATTCTTGGATTTACTGATTAATATGATCTTTTTTTTTTTTTTTGAAATTTTGGGGAGTTCCCCTTGTGGCTCAACAGGTTAGGAACGCAACTAGTATCCATGCGGATGTGGGTTCATCGGTTAAGGATCCCGCATTGCCATGAGCAACGGCACTGCCGTGCGCTGTGGTGCAGGCTGCAGATGTGGCTTGGATCGTGAGTTGCTGGGCTGTGGTGTAGGCTGGCAACTGCAGCTCCAATTCGACCCCTAGCCTGGGATTTTCTATATGCCGCAGGTGTGGCTCTAAAAAGCAAAAAAAAAAAAGTTGGGCTTTTTTTCTTTTTCTTTTTTTTTCTTCTCTTACACTCAGTTACTTGTTAGGAGAAACTAAAAGCATGCAAATGTATACATATGTCCCCAACTAGGATGGCTAGATTTACAATTTTTCTTTTTTCTTTTTTTTTGTCTTTTTGCCTTTATCTAGAGCCGCACCTGCGGCATATGGAGGTTCCCAGGCGAGGGGTCTAACAGGAGCTGTAGTTGCTGGCCTTCGCCGCAGCCACAGCAAAGCGGGATCCGAGCCGCATCTGCAACCTACACCACAGCTCATGGCAACGCCGGATCCTTAACCCACTGAGCAAGGCCAGGGATCGAACCCGCAACCTCACCGTTCTTAGTCGGATTCGTTAACCACTGAGCCACGAAGGGAACTCCAAGATTTACAATTTTTCAAGTTTACCACGGTGCAAAAGGAATACGCATTCAGTAGAAACTATACTTCCCATTCTGATCTTTTCTGTGGCTAGTGATAGACCATACAATACTCTCTAGTGATGCCAGGAAGAGGTAGCAACTGCCTCTCTCTGTCAGCCAAGCCATCCGAAGGGTCAACAGCCAATTCAGTACAATCATTTTGTACTCAGGCATTCATTCGGTTTTCTACTGAGCCACAAGAAGAACTCCCTGGGACCTGTGTTTTCATCTGTGAAATGGTCCCTAGTCCCTTCTGGTTGTCGCAAGCTGTCCTCAGTTAATAGATGACCATTTCTAGAAAAGTGCTTAGTACACAGTAAGTGCTGCCTTAGTATTAGCTCACTGTTAACAAGAACCTATTTAAGAGTAGAAGGATGAATGCAAGGAAGGCTTGCCCTGGGGAAGCTTCCATGAAATGCACACATTCCTTCTGTCACAGGCTCTGACTTCAGGTGATGGTAGTAGCTGCTTGGGCTGATTGTGGAGAATTCTAGTTTTTATTCAAGTTCACAGAAAAAGAGTGTCCCATATAGAAGGGAGAGTTTTGTCCTATGTATCGCGCAGTTTCATGCCTGGTTTATTAAGATAAAGAAAAAATAAAATCAACATATTAATGAGTTAATCTTACCAGCTATTGATCTTCCTGAAAACATAGGTGCATGGCTAAAGGTCAGGTTTTATCTCTTTGAGTTATTTGCAATGACCGTTCAGACTACAATTTGTTTTGACAGATCTTCTTCCCAACCCAAATGCTGTGTTCTTCAGTTTCACAAAAAGGAATTGAGAAATTGTAAAGAAGACGTAAAAGCATGATCATTGGGAAGCGATGACTGCATTTTGGAAGAAGGATCATCTTGCTTTAGGGCCATCTGTTTCTTCCTTGGCTTTCCAAAGCTCTGTTCATCATGTATTTCGCTGCAAAAACGCTTGGCTTGGTAATGACTTGAAAGCCTGTTTCTGTTTGCTTCAAGGCAAACAAATGCTTTGTAAATGAAGGATGGCCGAAATGGCCTAATACATCAGCCCAGCCAAAAACAAATGTCCTCTCTAGACAGCCATTTACAAAATTACTGACACTGCAAATCTTGATCAGAAAAAACAAATCTATAAGGTACAATTCCTTTAACTTAAATGAACCCTACATAAATCTATGGAATTACTTGACCTTGAATATATGCCCACACGTGCACATCTTTGTCAATCTCATATACATCTCCGTATTTCATTTCCATATACGCAGACATCTGCTGGAACTATATCATGCTAGGTTTACTTGAATTATAGCAAAGGGCTTGACTTTAGGGGTTTTTTTTATCCTTTTTCATTAAAAAATTAAAATGGAAAATCCCTACCATGAAATTAATATTGATATAAATGGATTTTCTCCATCTATAACTAAAGAGTTAAATAAATCATTTGAAATCTAAAATGCATTAACTCCAAAAACTACATTCCACATTTGAAATTTGCAATTTATAGCTAATTCATTAGTGTTACCTTTCCCAGTTTAGCAAAATAACAGCAAGCCGTCAACATTTACTTTACTCACGAGATACAGAGATACTGGAATCGGACTATAATTTGATTTTTTAAGTGCAGTTTAATAATTGAAGAGTTATTTTGGCAAAAAGTATGTGTTACATGAATTTTTAGAGATAAAATTAACTAGACATGGTCTTTGGAGCTTAATTAACAGACCATAGTTCCAAAATACGAGTTCCTTGTTCAATTAATGTACCAGAACCAAAGTTTAGAAACAGTTTAGCAGACTGTCATACAAAGCATTTAATTTGAAAGTGTTTTCATTATCTTTCTTTTGATTTTCTAGTTTATAGTCAATACCCCCAAATCACAGAGAAGTGGTGGTGGTGTGGGGGGGGGGCAGAATTGTGTAATTTCAATCTAAAGTCAAGTACTGTTAACATCTAAGCATATTTCTTTATGAGCAGTTCACTCATTTTGATTTTACATAATTCGTATTACACTGAATATAATTTTCACGGTGCTTTTATTTCCTTAATTCTATAAAATGACAAATGAAAACTAAATGTAAATAGGACTCTAATGGCTATTTGTAATTTCGCTAGACTATAGCAGGAGTCAGCTGATTTTTTTTCCATAAAGGGCCACATAGACAGTATATCCGCATTGGGAGCCTCTGGTCTCTTTCCCAACTATTCAGCTCTGCTCTTCTAGGGCAAAAGCAGTCTGACTATCTACAAATGGATGTGGTTGTCTTCCAATAAAACTTCCCTTTTTTTTTCTTTTTCTCTTTTTAGCGCTGCACCTGCGGCATACGCAAGTTCCCAGGCTAGGGGCTGAATCAGAGCTGCAGCTGGTGGCCTGCACTACATCCTTGGCAACACCATATCCGAGCTGCATCTGTGGCTTGCAGCAATGCCAGATCCTTAACCTCTAAGCAAGGCCAGGGATTGAACCCACACCCTCACTGACACTATGTTGGGTTCTTAACCCGCTGAGCCACAGTGGGTACTCCCCAATAAAACTTTATTTATGGACACGGAATTTTGAATTTCTTGTAATATTCACATGTCACAAAAGAGGATTCTTCTTTTTATGTTTTACCCAAACCACTTAAAGATGTAAAAGACTGTCTTAACTCACAGGTCATTCAAAAGACAGGAGGTCAGCTGCATTTGGTGTCCAGGTCTTAGTTTGATGATCCTTGGTCGACGCCTCTTTGACTTGCAGTATCTCTCAGTTTCTCCTAGGACAGCTAAGCTCTTGTTCGCCTAATTTGACTCTATGTCAGACCTCCTCAGAATATTCGAGAAGAGTGCCAGGAGTATTGGTGTTTACTTTACTTCTAATGAAAGCATTTGAAACTGGAAGATTTTGTTGAAAGGGATTGCTAGAAATTCAGCCTAACTTTAACACCTCCCAGAGTCTAAAACCATCCTGATGTAGGGGAAGAAAAAGGTTTCCTTGACTCCTTCCAGGTCCCTGGCTGGGTGTGAAAATTAAACTGGCAAAGACAAGATTCACAGGAGAAAAGCACACAAATGTGTTTAATGTAACTTTTACTGGACGTGGGAGCTTCCACACGGAAGTGCAGACCCAAAGTAACATGACTTACGCCTTCTGGGCTAGCTTTCATGAGGAGTCGACAGTCACGGAAAAATATCCTAAGTCAGGGAGTATGAAGTAGCTGTAGAACCTCAGGGAAACCTCGCAAGACACGTTTGTTAGGATGCGACTTGGTGTCCCTTCGTTCTCAGAAGTAAAGATGCTCCGTTCCCACAGGTATGGGGACGCCTCCTCTCACATGAGGGTTTTATAATATGTTTCAGGAAAGAAAGGCGAAGGGGAGATGTGGTCAGAGTGACCTTCCTGCTTCTGCTAGTTTCACCAACTTCTTCGACTCAAAAGATTCAATATGTCAAGGTACCATATTTGGGGGTAACGTGTCCTGAACCCCACTACAGACGCACGGGCATTTTTCAGAGATGGTCTGCTTTCTTTCAGTACCTGTCATTTGTCCTTGCTCTCTCATCATTCTCAAAAGAATAAGAGACGGTAAAGAAATACCCTCCACTCTGCCTTTTGAGGAGGATATTTCTTCAACTTAGGAAAAGGGAAACATACAGATGACTGTGGAAGAAAATCAGCAAAGGTACCAAGAGCATAACCCTTAACTTCAAACTGCAAGATCTAAGAAGACTCCAAAGGGACATTCTAATGAGGGCAAGGAGGGCAGAATCTTCTATGGGGCTGGAGCAAGTGGTGTCTTTTAGCAGCTTTTTTTCTGGAACAGTTGGTCAAGGATGGTTCTTAGCAGAGGGAGAAATTATAGCTCTAAATTAGTAGCCACTGTTTGGGCAATTTGGATTTTTATCAAGAAGGGTGAGGAGGAAGAACTAGGAGCTATATTCATCTGCAAGAGGGGGAGGGGAGGGCCACTGCAGAAAAATGCACTGTCACACTATTTACTATTACGGCATATTTAAATTAGAAATGTCCCTTTTTAATAAGCCGTTTACTAGAATCTATATCATTTTTTTCTGTGGCCACTATGGTAAAAATAGAATTATTGCACTGGCTTAAAACACTTATTTGAAAGCTTACTAATACATTATCTATTATCTTCTAGTAACAGCTGACGGAGTGAATTCCGCGGCAACTGACTAGATCCATGACGCAGAAATGTGACACTAAAAATTCCCCAATACTGCTTAGGATGTGTAATCTTCAATCACATGCAGCATATGGAAGTTCCCAGGCCAGGGTTGAACTGGAGCTGCAGGTGCAATTTACACCATGGTCACAGCAATGCCAGATCCTTAACCCACTGAGCTGAGCGAGGCCAGGGATGGAATACAAATATTCACAGAGACAATGTCAGGTCCTTAACTCCTTAAGCCACAACAGGGAACGCCTCAACTACTTATTTTTCCCAAAGCAATTAAATAACAATAATAGTCTTCCTAGAATGAATGATGACCATGTGATAAGAACATTATCCTATGCTAGACTTGTAACAGTGCCCTGACCTAGGGAATATAATCTTAATTTTAGAGATGAGGAAACTGAAATTTAGAGATTTCAAGTAACTTAGATCATAGAGTCAATGAAGTGAAAATTTGAGTTTGGCACAATCTGACCCCTTCTGTATTCTTAACTATTAGGTCAAAAAGATAACACTTGATCATCTACCAGGGTGACTTAAAGATCCCATTAGCAGAATTCATTTTCTGGGAAACTTTCATTTCTAGCAAAGTAGCTGGCAAAGCCATAAAATAGAGTGACAGGTTCCCAATATATTTAAAGATTTCTCTACAGTGATTTAACTGTGTCTTTGCACTTGTTCCCACAACATTCCCCAAGTGTAACATTCAACCTTTTGGAAAGATCTGTATTGGAGAGAAAATGCATAGGAAGAACCTGCAGTCACTGCTTTTTTTTTCTTTTTTTTTTCCTTCCCCCTCCGGTATTGAGAGCCAGGCTCTAACATTTTCTTTTAGATTTGCTAAGAGGAAGAGAGAAAAAAAAAATGTCCCCAGGAGAGTACACTGAGACAACACAATCTGCATATCTTAACAGCCTCCCTTCGTGGCCTGCAAATGGGGAGCAGTTGAAGGATACAGAGCTCCTTTTACACAGAATAACCAGCGGAAACTACCACTGCTGTTAATTTGAAACAGAATGAGATAGCTACACTGAGGTGCCTTGAGGAGGGATACAAAGAGGGCCTTCTCCTGTTCCTGAGGTGCTGACAGTGTGGGTGAGAGTCCATCCTGTGCGGCTGATGTAAGGAATGGCACATCCTTAAATCGCAACACCTGGATGGAGCTTGGGAGATTTTGCAAGAAGACTAGACATAAGGTTTCTCATAATGACATTGTAAAAATCCCAAAAGGCATCTGCAGCCTGCTCACTTAGGAACTGAGTTTAAAAAAAAAAATCCTTTTTTTTTTTTTTTAAAGGCTCATTTATCAATGCAGATAAAACTTAGCTATTGAATAAATCCTTTCTACGGTCCCATTTTTGGATAGATACTTTTTTGCATTATTGCTCTTTCTGGGGGTTCAGAAGTTATCCGTTGCTATCCACCTGCCTGAATTCCTAGTGCAATCTAAGAACAGAGACACTTGAGTTCATATTTAAACCGTTTAACCATTCCTTGCTGAATTTCATTTTCTATTTGTTTCCCCATTGAAAATACCATCTCCCCCTAACCCATATGCAATTCCAAATGGAATCCATTGGGAATTTTATAGATTAGCATTTGATAAAATAAGTGATCTAGCTACCTTTCTCCAATCTTAATCTCATTGCCTTCCAAAATAATCAGATTCAGTGTATCCATTAAACTGGTAATCAATGTTTCAAAGATGTGTGATTAAAATACTGGCTCAGGGAAGCAGAACAGTTTTCTTCTCAAGTGATGAGAGATACTGGGAAGGCAGCACAAGAAAAAAAAATTACTACTTCAGAGCTTTTTCTCTAACCTAGAGAGCCGTAACAGAGAGCCTCAATGCATAGAACTGACATGAGGTTAAACAGAATAAAAATGATACAAAGCATCGTGGAAGTGTACAGTGCAAAGCCACTCAACAAAATAATGTATCATTCAGGTTCAGACATAGTGCTTTGGAACCTCCCTTAAAGACCTTTTTAGAAAAAAGTGAAATAAGAATAAATAATGAAGGAGTTCCCGTTGTGGCACAGCAGAAACAAATCTGACCAGTATCCATGAAGATGAGGGTTCAATCCCTGGCCTCGCTCAGTTTGTCGGGGATCTGGCATTGCTGTGAGCTGTGGTGAGTGGCTCAGATGTGGCTTGGATCTGGTGTTGCCATGGCTGTGGTGTAGGCCGGCAGCTGTAGCTCCGATTCGACCCCTAGCCTGGGAACTTCCATATACTGTGGTTACAGCCCTAAAAAGCAAAGACAAAAAAAAGAGAGAGAGAGAGAGAAAGTATCACAAATTCTTAGCCTACACAATTTATGTAGATTAAAAGACTAAAGGGGGGAAAAAAGGGAAAGAAAAAAAAACTTCTAGCTCTCACCCCAGAAGCCTTTTTAACTTATTCTAATTTATTCTAGGATTAACTGATATGAATAGGTAATCCTACATAAAAAGAGCATCTCTAACTAGAAAATGCAACAGCAGCTTCAGGGGCAATGAAACTCTTTGGAGAAAGGAACTATCTCTTACACGGGACCTAAAAACACTTGAAGCTGGGCTCACTGGCAAATGGCACTTGTGTTGATAGAGAGGGACTGGGAGAAGTCCAGAAGAGAAATCTTTCTGAGATAAGACTTCCAGAAGAAAAGGAATAAACATACACATTTGAGTCTGGCTCTTGCAGGAGACGGAAGGAAGATAAAAGTCCCACAGCTCTGTGAGGAAGAAGTGGGAGTTTTGTATTAAGAATGGAGGAAATACATGGTAAGGTTATTGTTTGTGTTTACGTTTTTTTCCCCAAGTGCTCAGCTTCAGGAAATGCTTTAATACAAGGCCAGCACATGGAGAAGAAAGACAAATCTCGAATTCCATGGAATCTTCCTGGCTGCCCCATGCAAGATGCAGGCTTCTTTTCACTTAGATACTGACGGGGAGTCCCATCTCAAACATAGGGCTCAAGGTGCTACTTCCAGTCAATCGAAAAAGCCCAGAAAATGACCCCAGAGGTAATTTCAAAACGATTTTATCCTGCACCAAATATTTGTCCTCAAACAGCGAATGATTCTTAGATAATTAAGGTGGAGGCAGATTTCTGATGATTTTGAAACAGATCTAGTACCAGTTCATGATGCTGTGAGAGTTTTCCTTTTCCCTCCAAATATCCAGGAAACATGCATACATGCTGCTGCATGGATTATCTATTTGTTTGTTTTTTAATTATGCAATTCTATCACAGTGTAATTACAGTTATTTAAAAAGATGTCCTTTTCCTGGCTAGAAGGAATTTGGGTAAGTGTAAAAGTCAACAGTACATATTTGTATGTTACCTGTCACTAGCACTTGCCAAGCTTCTGAGGGGGAAAAAAAAAATCACAAAACTCTCATCCCCAGAGAGGTTTTAATCTCTTGATAAAAGAAAGCTCATCTATACAAGAAAACCTGAGACATATTTAATCATACAAAATCAAGTATAATTTATCATTGCACTACTAATAATGTTAATGACTAGTTTTCTGAAGAGCAGTATCAAGAAAAACATCAAATCAAAAAATAGGGGAGTTCCATTGTGGCTCAGCAGTAACAAACGCGATTAGTATCCATGAGGACGTGGGTTTGATCCCTGGCCTCGCTTGGTGGGTTAGGGATCTGACATTGCAGTAAGCTGTGGTGTAGGTCACAGACGTGGCTCAGATCCCACGTGGCTGTGGCTGTGGCTGGCAGCTGCAGCTGCAGCTCTGATTTGAACCCTAGCCTGGGAACTTACATATGCCATGGTTGCAGTCCTAAAAAACAAAGCAAAACAAAACAAAAACAAAGAGAGAGAGAGAGAGAGAGAGGGAGAGAAAGGGCAATAAATGTCTAGTTTTATTTTAGGGTACCAATATATGAAAAGTTTGGTTAATGAAGGAGTATTGGGAAAACACTCCAGGCCAGGGAGAAAGCTAAGTCACAGAGGCAGAACCGTAATGTGGGAGAACCACAGCTATGGCTGGAGAAATTATTTCTTTTGTTTAAATTAGTTCTGATCAGATGATGGAAGCCTTTGATATCTAAGCTAAGGACCTGAAAATAAATGCAACCACTTCCATTCTCTTAATGCTCCTAGAGAACGCATCCAATCCCGACCAATTCCAAGACTCTACGCTCTTAGATGTTATACAAATTATAGGTTAAGTGTAGATAGTTCTTTCTTACAGCCTATTTTAAGGGGTAAGTACACACTCGACACTTAATTATGGAAAAATCTGGTTCACGATCATGCTCTATTTGCATGAGATAAGAATATGAGTTTTTTGTTTATGGTCTGTTTGATTTTGTTTTGTTTCTACCAAAAGGCCGCTCTTTTCTAACCTTATTAAGATACCTTTGACCTATAACACCATGTAAGTTTAAGCTGCGCACATACTGATTTGAAACACATATATTACAAGATGATGACCACCTAAAGGTTAGCTGACCCCTTCATCATCTCACATAATTACCACTTTCTTTTGTGGTGAGGACATTTAAAATCTACCCTGGGGAGTTCCCTGGTGGCTCAGTGGGTTAAGGATCTGGCATTGGCACTGCTGTGGCTGTGGTTACTGCCGTGGAGGGGATTTGATCCCTGGCCTAGGAACTTCCGCATATGCCATGGGTATGGCCAAAATAAATAAAGCTCTACCCTAAAAGGGCCACTTTTGAAGCATTTTATGTATGGGAGCAAGTCTTTAAAAGTGATGAAAATTCAGCAGGTTCATACATGGTGAAAGGAAACACCATCTGACTTCAAGATTCAGGTGCAGAACAGAGCTCTGAATTTGGCTGTCCGTCTCATGCTCCCTGTTCGGTGGGCAATTGTACCAGGTCCGTAAGAATTTCCTGCCTCCTTGGAGACTCTCTAGTCGCCCCTTCCAGGCATGGTGCTGAAATGCTTCAGGGAGTCCAGCAAAAGCCTGATGGAGACTGAATTGTCAGCCCCACTAAGGGTTACCCAGTTACGTGGAGAATTCTTAGGTTCTTTGTATAACCAAGTAGTTTAGATGTCTCAATTACGACAAAATAGTTTTTTTTTTTTGGGGGGGGGAGGGAGGCTGAAATTGAAAGAAAACAAAACAGTGTTACCAAGCTGTGTATTGAACAGAATTATGCCACCACTTCTATCCCTCTGAAATCTAACCTCAGAATTACTGTGGTGCATAAAATGAAGACATTAACTTTTAATTATTCGGCTAAAAGAAAATGCCACAGCATGAGGAAAATTAAATGTCACAAAATAAGGATTAGATTAGGAGTGTAGGTTATCACCCACTGTTTCAGTGGTTCCTGTGAGCTCCGACAGCTTTCAAATTGCTTAAATAGTTAGTAAGGTGACTGTAACATTGACCAGCAAATGACATAAATCCAGATTTAATTATAAAGGCTTAAGTAAGCGAAAAGAAAGGGGTTCACCAGATCCGGGTTTATTGTAAGATGTCAACATAATGAAATTTTAATCGATTTGTTTACTTAAGGAAGAATTAATTGCATATCACATTGCAGAGAATAGAGTACAATTGTAAAGTTACCTGACTGCAGACTATTATTTAAGCGGATCACTTGTATCTCAATTTTCTTAGACAATTTATATAGTTGTGGAGCTTATCAGCCCTGTGTTCGGCTTGTTACATTGACTAAATAGTTATGAAGTTTCCCAAAGGGACCCCTTTCATTTTTTTAGAGAACTGCCCATCTTTCTCATCTTCACAGCTTCTGAAATGCCATTCTCCCATCTCATTCAGAGTAAGTCATTACTTATGGATTGTTTCAATTTATCGAGTGATAAGTGGCATTCACATTTAGCTGGGCACCCCCGTGAAGTTACACAGGTCAGTGGCGAAACTCTCCGTGTACCAGCCGACTGACTTTTAATCTTTTCTAGCTGATTAAAACAGGATTCATCTTCATGCAAAGAACATGAACTACACCTTTGAATATAGCTGGGTTTTTGTAGGCAGCTTGAGTACTTTATGGTACTCAAACATTTCCTAGAAATACAGTGTGGATCTGAATTAGTGCTAGCCACAGGAGAAAGCATAGGGCATTAATATCTATTTTTATCACATTTCATGTAGGTAATTTCCAAATCTGTTTCTATCAGTGAGATAATTATCTTTCATATACACAATAGCCTACAAGAGTACTAGGATTTTCTCTGCTACCGAAATGTATTTCCTCACTGGAGTTCATCCTGGAATTTAGTATAAGTAACAATTAAATGGAAATGAAGTAGATCAGAAGAGTCTTTCTTTAGGAGTCTAGAGTTCTAAAACTAAAATGACTTAATTATATAAATTATATTTTGCGCAAAGATTTATTGAAACCTCCAAACCCATCTGCCATTGTACCAGATAGTGCTTTTGTTAGGAGTCCAAGAATGCATAATATTAGCATAGTTGAGTGTTTAATAGATGCCAGGTGCTAGTATAAATGTTTTTAGTCCTTACGGCAATTTTATGTGTGAGATGTTATTATCATCCAAATTACAAAGAAGGAGAAACTGAGGCTCAAAGAGTCAAATAACACTCTGGTGTTAATCCCTAAGAAGTGGATTCATCCAGTATTCATTTTATAACCATTTTCTGTATTTAACGATGTCTGGAGGCTTGCAAACCCCAGGAAGGGAGGGACTGGTTCTTTAGGGTTACTTAGTTACTAGAGATGGCAAGCTATGTGTCTATGAGTGAACCTTTGCCATGAAAACCAACCAATACAGAGTCCACATTCCCCACCCTCCCCCAATCACCACCTTTATCAAATTCTCACACTTCCTTGAAGTCACCCCAAAGGTCAGGTGCTGGAAAACTTGGATCTCCCACTTTTGGCCAGAAACTGCCAACATTTTTCAAACCATCTGATTCTAAACCTGCTCCTCTGCTTACCCTGCCTTACCCCTTTCCTCCTGCTAAAACCACAATAAAGGCTTTGCTTTGAATCTTCTCCATCCTCCATCTGCCCTCCAACTCACATTGGTGCTTTCCTGTGTGGTCCTATGTACCAAGGTACCTGCTTCCTCCTCTTGGGAACTGTAAATAACAAACCATCATTGGCATTTTTTTCCTTGTATGTTGGACTCACCATACCTGAATCTAGATGAAATCCGAGGTACAGTGTAAATCCTGCACTCAGGGTTGAGACAAAGTCCTTTGACAGGACACATTTCCTCCCAGCCCCCAAGGGCCATCTTCTTCTTCCTCCTTACTTTTAATTTTAAATAATAAAAGCTTCATAGGAAGTCACAAAGAAATGTACAGGGAGGTCTCTGGCACCCTTCACCCAGCCTCCTCCAATATCTACACCTTGTAAAATAGAATTCAGTATCACCAGTAGGAAACTGACATTGGTACAGTCCACAGAACTTGTTCAGACCATACATACCATTCACATATTTACTGTGGATGTATGCATGTATGTTTGTAGCTCTATGCAATTTTTATCACATCTGTAGGTTCTCTAAGCACCACCACAATCAAGATCCTCAACTACAGCATCACCAGAAGGCTCCCTCCAATGACCCATTTATAGCCATACCCGCCTTTCTGCAACTCCAGGCAACAACTAATACATTCTTCATCTCTGTAAAATGTTATTTCCCAGATGTTATATAAATGGAATCATGTAGTACGCATCCTTTTAAAGGTTAGGCTTTTTCACTCAGCATTACTTCCTTGAGGTTAATCCAAGTTCTTGCACTTCTTTTTATTGCTGAGTAGTATTCACTAAGATGGATGGACTATAGTTTGGTGAGCCATTCATCCACTAAGAAACATCTGGGTAATTTCCAGGGTAGGAGGGCCACTGTGAACAAAGCTGTGGACATTTATGGTCAAGTTTCCCTGTGATACATTGATGGCTCCCAGGTAATCACATCTCCTGACATCCACACCCATGTGTATTCCCCTTCCCTTAAATATGGGTTGGCCCTGTGGATCATGGTAACCATTACAAGGTGGCAGAAGTGACCTGGCTAGTTCTGAGCTCTTCAGGAAGAGCTTGAGAACTCAGTGTTGTAAGGAACCCCTGGCTGGCCACACAGAGAGGCTTAGGGGAGAAGAACCAAGACATCCATCCAGAAGTGTTAACCAAGGCTACTGGCCAACAGAGACACGTCTGAGTCCAACGAACATCATTGATCTGCCAGCTACATGAGTTAGTTGACGTGGCAGTGTATCCACAAACCATTTCAGCTAATGCCACAGATGCAGATGAGCTGGGCTTGCAAAGCATTGACTAAATGGCAGAATCATGAGCGCATAAATAAATGGTTATCATTCTAAACCACTAAGTTTTCAGTAAGGTTGTACTACCAAAACTATGCATAGCAATTTATAATTGGAACAGAAATATATATCCTAGTATAAGTAGGTCATGGATACATGTTAGTTCCTTATTAATTTTCTAAAATTTGGGTTATTTTAGATAAATACAACTATCGACTATATACATTTAAATAGGTGAAGTACAACCTATACCAAAAAACATATATTGTATCCAGATAGTCTAGAAATGCTGTGGATCTGGAGTCACAATATCAAAAATGATCACATATCATGGACAACTGTTAAGATCAGAAAAAAATTGCTATAGAATTATTTTATATGTTGTAAAACATAAAAGAAACATAAGGTATTTTTATAGTGGCTCACAACGGGTTTAGTGGTTGCTTGATAAATAGGTATAAAGAAAATACAGATGTTAATTATAGCTTAAGGAACACTGAATTTATCAAATCACTGTCTTTATTATCAGACTTCCATAGTATGTTCAGATATGTACGTATACAACAGTATACTATTAGAATTCTAGGGAGTTCCCTGGTGGCCCAGCAGGTTAAGGATCCAGTGTCATCACTGCTGTGGTGTGGTTTTGATCCCTAGCCCAGAAACTTCTGCATGTTAGAGCCCTACCACTAAAAAAAATAAGGTCATTAATTTGTGTAGAAATCCATGATTTTTAATAAACTGAACATGTAACAAACTTTAACAGCATTGACTCATCATAATGTAGCCAATTTGAATTCAGCGAACAATCACGTTTCATTTTATTACAGAATTTCATTTTGTTTTATACTTTTACTGAACATCACAGGAGGAAAGAATAATTAAGCCTGACTGCCAAAATAATTCTAGCAATGAGTTTCAGTCATCTTTTTCTCTGTTTTTAAACTAACCAATGAGAAGTTGTGACTTGCAACATCTGATGTAGTGGCAGACATACACTTCCAAGTTTGTTTGTTTCTGAGCTATTTTTGGCTTTCTTTCGTCATTTAGTCCAAATTAAGTGTTGGCGAGTGTGGTTACATTTTACTGGAGCTACTAAATTAAGGTTACATAAAGCAGAAAATGGAAATTAAAGTTTACAACAAGCTTCATTCTGCTTTTTTTCTTTGAAGCCCAGTGGAAAGTATGACAGCCTTGCACATTCAAGTCTTTGCATATTATTAAACTAAAAAAAAATATAAAGGACATGACAAGCTGAAAGGAAAAAGCAGTACAAGCCAGAACAAATTCTAGCTGTGATGTCCCAAAGATATTCCCCTTCAAGGCCCACAGAGAAAAGCATCACAAATTCTGTCCAAAATTATGTTTCCTTAATATCCCAAACCACGAACATTTTTAAAAATCGAGTTTCTTTGGGTTTAGGCTGTATTGGATAATCAATATTTTTTCCTCACCAAATTTTCCAGTTGTTTTAGTATCCATTGCCTGTATTTGTTAAGTCCTCTGAGTTTTTTTAAAAGCAAGTCAGTTACAAAACACAAATGAAAACATTTGGTCTCATTGAATATGAAGTCCATTTCAGAAAAAACGTGGTCAGAAAAAAAAATAAATGATGAAGAAAAACACTAAGGAACTTAAAAGGCTGCCACATACATGTTATTTAGGGGAAAATCCTTAACCTTTGGCTCTATGGCTAGGACCATTTCTCGTCTATACAGCTTTCTTTGGACAATTACACAGCTGAAAGTTTATTTTTGTTGTTGTGTTTTCGTTTTGGTTTTTGTTTTCCTTTGTTTAGATCTCAGCCTGCAACTTAAAGTGTCTCTGAGGGGACTTAAGGCTAGAATCTATTTTTTGCAAATTTCTATTGTTTGAGAAATTATCTGAATCTAAATTAAAAAAAAACCTTCAAATTCACTGCTCATTTGGGAGTCTTTAACAAACCATTCAGTGATCAAAATATTTACTAAAAATATACTTATGCTTCTCTTTGTTAGTCAAACCACTGTCTGAACATATAAATTATATCAAATTATATAACCTAAGTAGAGCAATAATCAAATATGTTTACAACTTAGACCAAAAGGCTTTTAATGGCACCTGCTTAGGCATGTGTGCTAGAGGGAGGTGATGATAACAATTATTTAACTAATTGCCTAAATTCTTCACTTTGTAATTCTCAAAAAAAACAGTAGTTTCTGAGTACGTGGGCATCACCACTAAACCACAGTTTCTCCTACTCTGACCAAAAAAAAAAGATATGTCTCAAATTATCATATTAAAATAATATAAACAGCAGTGAAATTAACAAAAGGAAAACTTTTACCCTTAAATTGCTTTAATATTCCATTTATGCATCCTCAACCTTAAAAGATCATGAGTATAAATCTGACTTTGATCTTAAAACATTTATCTAGATTTTAGCTATATATTTAAGAGTAGTTTAGATTGCTCTTTGATCATATGTTTTCCAGTTACTAAGTACTGAATACACAATATTACCTACAGTATATTAGTACAGAGAGTGGATATAAGTACTTGGCAACTAAACAGTCAAAATTCAGATATGTTTATTTAATTTAATAAAACTGTTTAGTTGGAGAAGAAAACCAACTTTTGAAGAGCAAACCTTATTTTGGATTAACTTTAAAAAAACTCTAAAAGATTAGTTGTAATGTTTTCATACACGGCTTTTTAGTCTTAAGTATTATGGCTACAACGTCTGTTCCACCCCTAAGATTGTTAAGAAATAAAAACTAAAACAAACAATCCAAAAAAATCTACTCACCTGTATTTTCCTGTAATCCTTTAGTATTTGTATTTTCTACCATTTAAGTTATTATTTCACCTGGGATTTAATCTTAGGAAGCTTACGTTTTATTCATATTTGAACCAGTTTTCCTAACTCTATAATCAAATAAAACACTATTTCCTCAGTTCTTTTGAAGTGCCCCTTTTACAGTAAACTACCTCACTGTATCTAATGCCGCTCTTGCTTCACCACATCTTTTCGGGCCATTTTGTACGCTTGCCACTGTTGCAGCAACCAGTGGACTATAATCTGACTGCAACTTGCATCCACTGAAAATAGAACTCTCTCCCTTTCAGCCCCAGGACTTTTTCTGCTGCAGTTGCACGGGACGCTTGGTGAAACCACTCAGCCACTAGGACACATGCACAAATCTGGAAGTTCAAGCGAAGAGTACCCTTGATCAAGGGTAACCCCTGACTAGTGTGTGGGATGGGAGACTGGATAAACACACAGCTCTTCTGTCCCTTGGTGAGGAAGATGCCTTCTCATGGCTCTTCAGAGTGTCCCCAGTGGGACCAGGTCCCAGTGCCTCTTGGGTTATTAGCTAGACACTGCATCTCAGCTTGGCTCTGCTTCTCTCCTTGCTCCAACCTTCCCAGCTGCCCTGAGATAATTCCCTGCATACAATAAGCTACCTGGATGAAAACGTTCATCTTAGACACGGATTTTAAAGCAAACCCAAGCTAAGATAATCATAATTTATTCTTGATTCTATTTCTCAATACTAATTTGTACCATTAATCTGTCCTTTCTTGGCTTGGTAGTATATTTTAATACCTGGTGAGACAGTTGTGCATATGCTATTCTTTGAAAACTAGCCTTGGTTGCTCTCATGGGTTCATCTTTTCCAGATTCACTCTGAACAATTTAGACAATTTCAAAGTTCTATTAATGTCCCAAATTAGAAATAAATTATACACTTCTCTTCAATTTCACATTCCTCCAAGGATCAGCTGTATGGACTCATGCTCTTTCCTTCTTTAAGCACCAGTAGCCTCTTTTATAAATTAAATAATTCCTTATTCACTGAGTTGATATAAATAGTAATTGAGATACACACACACACACACACACACACACTGATTATTATACTATGGCTAACACACAGTAAACCCTAAATAGTCAATCAATGGATTGCATATTTGCTAATATCACTATAATATTGAGCCTCCTAATCTATAAAGACAGCACATTATTTCATTAGTCAAAGTACATCAAATATCCCATAGTATAGTCTGGTAGTTTTCTTCTTATCAGTCCTGGATTTTTTCCCTAAAATTTTTCTAAGAACCTTTTTGACATTTTAATGACAATTTGGGATGAGATCGTTTTCATTTCATTTCATGAAACTAAATAAATTTAATGTTTTAACAGATTAAAACTAACCGGTTATGTTTATTAGGCATGTCTATGGGAGGCTCAGTGTTGAGTGTTTTATAGACGCTATGTCAGTTATTCTTATAACGATTATTTGAGAGGTGAACTACTATTGGGTTCACTTTAAAGATAAATAAAATACATAGAAAAGGTGAGTATATCTGCCCAGCAAGTGAGTTACTAACTCAGATTTATTTCTAGACTATTCTTGATTTTAGGAAAGTAATTGATCCCTTTACATTGTTTTTATAGCTAGCCACCAACTTATATCTGTTACTTCTGATTTTTTTTTTGTTGGTTCTCTTGCTTTCTTTTATAGACAATCATCTTAAATCCAACTATTGATGAACTTGCTTCTATACCCCTAATATGTACCTTACTTGGATCCTTTTGAACAAGCAGAGCTTTGATGAAGAGCAGGAATTTGTTTTTAAACTCATTTTATGTTGTTAACATAAATAAAAGACAAGTGTCCTGGGGACAGGGTGTCCTCTACATGTCCAAATCTGAAGTATTTTGGTAAATGTGTTTGCCAAACCCGAAGACCTAGGAAACCCCCATCTTTTTTCTTTCCTTTTTTTTTTTTTTTAAATAGGATACAGCTACCACCATATAATTGTCGCAACCTCATTTTGTAGACTTTTTCTGATGTGTGGCTTGTAAAGGCAAACGCCGAGCTACTCAGGAACATACGGCAGGGAAAGGTGTTTGGGATTCAGGTTAACCACTTTCCCACCCAGGACACCACACTTGGCTCACAGTTCCCCCCCAGATGCCTCACACAAACCAAAAGGCACGAGTCTGGAGGCCAAGTCCTGAGTGAGCAGTTTCAGTCTCCAGAAGCACATGACTCAAAGGTGACAAATTTTCCAATTAGTCTTTCGGCTTCTTTTCCCTTCATATGCGTAGACTGGGACACTGTAACCAAGATCCCTTGTGGTGGCAGCTCCTTTAAATGAAACTTGATTACTCACAAGACCCAAGGCTTGGAGCCCATCTGCCTCTTTTTAGACAGTCACTGCTTTATCTCCTTTGAGCCGGGACAGCAGAGAAGAGCACCCAAATATAAAGAAGGAGCCTATCTGCCCTCAGAGGCAAACCAGACGAAAGAGAGAAATGACATCACCTAGAGATGCATCCAACAAAAAGCATCAAGGCCACACTGTGGTTATTTGATTGCATGTTTTTCCCCATGATGATGTACATTTGTGTTGATTAATTAGACTGAGATGCCAGAATCTTTGTTACCCATTTCTAAGAGCATATTTCCTTGAAGACCTTTCTCAGATGTGTGTGATAAGAGTTTCTACAACTGCAAGAAGTTTATGTGGAGTTTTGGAAAGAAAAAAATCATTTGTTTTTCCTCATTAAACTTTGTTGAGTGACACAGGATAAGAACAGTATCATGCAAACCTCTCCCAATTAAAAACGATGCCCACTACATATTTAGCACCAATTTAATGATAAGAGATGTATATATATTATTCCTGATATTTATAACAATCCACTCACCTGATTGAAAACAGTATTCATCTTACAGATGTGGAAATGGAGAAAATGGAGACAAAGTTAAGTTCATCTACAACTACATAAATATATATCTACATATATACATGCATATATATATATACACACACACATGCATATGCTATAGCTATATATATCCATATATATCCATACATATATATGGATATACATAGATATGTATATATGGATATACATATATATAGTTTTTATGGAAACGAAAGTACCATAATACCGTAACAGGCTGGCTCTCATTTATTAGTCTTAACATAAACAATGTGTAAAATGTCAATACTGGCCACGTCTGCAATCTCCCTACTTAGAAGAAACTGCAATTTGTGAATAAGTGTACGTAACAGCAGAGCATTTTCATTATATACAACAAAAGGGCAATAATGCAACTACTCAACTCTTTTCGCTAAAGTTCCAAGACTAGGAACAGTAGTTATTTACTGAAAAGCAGTTTCTCTGACCCCTAAATTAACTACGATACTCATCCCTTCTCTCAAAGAAAACGGTCTGAGATCTTTCTGGAAACGCTAACAGTACTCTGTGAGATCAGAAAAGACAAGAACAGCTTCGGAAGAAACCGCGAAGACGGAGAGTCGAACCACGAGCCAAAGGGAGCAGGAAGGCTACGTGAAGAGCGCAAGAGCTGCGAATATACCGGAGGGTGACGAAATACGTGCAGCCGTGTGATTTTTATAAGGGAAATGGTTTTTCAGAGAAATTAAATATAGAAGTGGCTCGTCTCGGTTTAAGGAATAACAGAAGGCCCGAATTAAAGAGGTTTTCATTAGCTTTTTAAGTGGAGTGACTCAATAAATGACTTGTTTTAAAAACATCGACATCCAATTAATCCGACTCCTGAGATTGACCGTTGAAGAACTACTAAGCTTAGAAGGGCTGTTTCCTTCAGGCTTCTGGAACAGAGACCCTTAACCGTCTGGGCGAGCACATACGTATGTTTTGGTGTGGTGTGTAATCCACATGCATGCTTAGGTATACACCTAGAATAGGAAACGGACCTGCCTGCAACAATGGAGCACTGAAGAGAATTCCGCCAAGGCGAGTGGATAAAGGTTCACGCGTTAAGAACAAGGGCGCAGGAGTGGGTAAGAGATGCTGAGTGTCCACACCACGGCCGTCCGGCCCACTCCGGCTGCGGTTTTTGTCTCCCTGGGCCTTACCCCCGCAGAGCCCAGTTACCTGCGGAAACGGCCAGGCTCCGCCGTGAGCACCAGGCCGTCCCCCGGAGTCCCCACGTAGCCGAGTGGAGCCGGAGGGCTGATCCCCTCGCCCCCGTACACAGCCTTCCTTTCACCACCTTCCGTTTATACAAAGACTGGCTTATCCCAACTTTTTTTTTTTTTTCTGTTGCCTTTGCAATGAAAAGCTCTCCACGCGCAGCCTAATAAAGTTCTACGCCCACCCCAACCCCCCTCCCCAAAATCCCTGCCAAAAAAAAGAAAGAAGGGAGACTTAAACCTGGAACTCATTTAGCTAAAGGGACTTTAGTTAACAAGAAAGTTACCCATCATGAACTGCAGGTAACACCTCGCATGATCCTAAATCCATTACCTGGAGACTTAGCCCAGGCTGAGCTTGATTTTATGAACTGTGAGGTTGCAATGTTGAAAGTCTGCAAATTGGACATAAATTGGACGCAAAAGACTGGGGGAGCCGAGCGATTTTCTTTCTAATGGTGTAGCAAGCTTTGGCTCTTACCAGAGATTCCTGTGCTCTGGAACAGGGACAAGGATGCGTGCCTGAGTCTGCACCTCTCTCAAGCCAGGATTTCCCTACTGGCAAAGAGGCTTTTCTCTGACTTAGTCAGCTCCAACTAGACTAGCTTCCTACAGTCCCACGTGGATTGCTCTTGGTCACAACGAGGTATGCAACCCAGGAATGCCCATGCGCGCACCACTATGAGATCAGTAATAGAAAATGAGTTTCCTCCTGCATCTTGCCCCTTAAACCTCCACAGGGTTCTGGGATGCTTTGGCCCGGATGGGTTTTCACCTGGTCCCCTTGGCTTCCTTTTCCAGTTCTAGAGTTGTACAGCTTATGTCGTGAATAATGCAGCCATTGGTTTATGGGTTTTAAGGAATGCAAAGGTCACTTTCAGATTAATTGTATCTTCTCTCAATTTAATTAGGCATTGACTTCTTTTGACTGTTTTCACTTATTAATTCATTCATTTTGACATGGTGGAAAGATTCAAGGATGATCCTTGAATCAAAATCTGGGAAGGCACCCACGTACAACAAACTCTGTCATCGAAATAAAACAGGAAAATACTGAGGAGGGAAGATTAAATCCAACTGGGGATTGAAAAAAAGAGGTGAAAATCTAGGCTTTGAACAGCAAATTGTGATTCAGCAAATGGACATGGGTATTGGTCTGGGGTGGAGAGTAGAGAGGTAGGTACCCCATGCAGAAGAAAGGATTTTAGAAAAATTAGAAAAGTTTACGAAATGATCATTTGAGTGACATAGGCAGGGTCTGCTGTACTTGGGGAAGAGAGGAACGATGGATTGAAGTCTGAAGTGGCCAAGTCCAAATGCCAGGCTGAATGGTTTGAGTTCAATTCCCAATATAACATTAGACGTTTCTAAAATAGTTTGAACATGGGAAATATACCATGAACTTGTGTGTAAAAGTTTGCTCAAGTCAATGATAAGAGCCTGCATCTCAGTGTCTCAAATGCATAAATTAATTACAGTTCATTTAAGTGATAGCATACTATACATTTTAAATAAAGAACTAGTTTGAGCATTAAAAAAGGTAAATGTTTTGAAATGTATGATTGTACAATGTATGACTGCTAGAATTCAAAAAACAAAATCAAAAGCATTAATGGATTCATAAATGTTAACTCCCAGGTGATAACTACCTATGGGGAAATAGGAACAAAGAGATACATTTATAATGTTTTATTTTTTAAATAAAAAAGCATAAAATGGGACTCAAGCAAATATGGCAAAATATTAACCTCTCTTTTTTGTGGGTCGGAGATGCTGGGATGTTAGCATTTTCTGAATTTTCCATAGGATTTAAAGATTTTTGTCATTTGTAAAGGCCAATTCCCCAAGCTCTGTCCCTCCATACACTCACTTAATACTTCAGCTCCTCCAAAATGTGCCTCCAGTATCTCCCAGAGTCTTGGGGAGCATTTCACACATGGCCACAAATAAATGTGGTCAGTCCCCAGGGGGGGTGTCCCTAACATGGTGTCTGCCCTACAGAAGGGCTGTGGGCTGCTTTCCCATCACCTTGTGATGCTTTTACCGACTGCCAGCATCGAGCACCGATGTCCCCTTATGACTAACAGCACTTCTTTAGAGAAAAGCTATCCTGCAGAGCACTGAGTCCGAAGACTGCTTCCACACTACACCGAAACACTGGTTCCTGCGGATTGCAGTGAAATGAGGGTGAGTTAAGTTTTACCCTTCTGCGTTACCTTCAATTTATAGCACACCAATTAATGATTATTTTGCTCTAAGGTATAACAGGAACTTTAGCATAATACTTCTCTTCACTTTAGCCCCACAGCTCTCCTCTGGATGAAAACTCAAAATCCAGTAAAATAATCATTGGCTCCTGGATGAACTCAGAATCATCCCTCAGCTCTGGCAACTCAGCTTTTACTACTTGATGAAGCTTTCCTTCTTAATTCTCTTTTTTTCCCCCAGATGACTTTCTCCCAAAGGCTCCTCCTACAGATAAACATCTCGTCGTAACTGTCCATTAGTTTAAATGCCAAGCCCAGACAGAGTTTAGGCTCATACTGGGTTCCCCACTACACCAGGAAGTTTATTCTGGCAGGAGAATGTGGGCCAGGCTGGAAACAGGAAGAGGCTGGAGTCAGGGAGACCAGCAAAGAAGGAAGCTACTGCAAGCACACAGGCTAACTTCTATTTTCACATTTAATCATTTACAGCGGTCTTCTTTCATGATGTGTTGTGGATGCTTTACAGAATACATATTATACATTTTGAGTTGGCAGTGGTATTTTCTTCAGCCCTTCAAGTCTGAAAATCAGCATACTGAAAAACTGAATCTTCTTAATAACTGCCTCACTAGGTCACCTGATTCTTCCTAATTGGCAGTACTGGCCCTAAAACAAATCTTTTGGGAAGATAAGGGACGGATGAGGAAGGAGAAAGAAAAAGTGAAATAATCTGTTTTGCAAAAATTCGATGAGTATTGCCTTTAAATATTCAACACACTTACCTCTTCATTGTACCGAGAATGACTAATTATAAAGCTAGCTGTACTAAAGCAAGCAAGCAAGCAAGCAAACAAATAAACAGGAAAAGTTATGGAACATATTTAGAATCACCTATCCGGCTATCGTCCCTCATCATTTACTAAAATTTTGATTTCTAAAAGCAAACTGCCTACAGATCTTGTGACAGAGTTTTGTTCATCATAAAGGGTTGTTTATTGGCATGGTGCCAAAAAGAATGAAAACAGAATAAGAAAAAAGCAGTGCTTCAATACCCTTGAAGGAGACAAGTAGCTTCATTTAAAGAATACATATTATACATTTTGAGTTGGTTCCCATTATTACAAAAGCTAAGGTATTAAGTGAGCACCATTCCCCCCACCCCAGTATCATCTGCAGATGTGTTAGGGTTCTACAGCTTTGGATGCTCACAGAATCTGCCTGCAAATTTCGCTAGCCAGAGTCTATCAGAAGGAAAAATAAATCAGCACAACCTATATCTAAAAGCACTCTGTTAAGTGAGGGGTAAAAAGTCAGTCTTGGCTGGAGACGGCAACAAGGACAAACATTTATCCAGAGTCTAAGTTTTCAAGTATTTACAGTAGAAAAGATAGGGATAAACGGAATAAGAGCACGCGGTTAATTCCAATCCTAGGCATAATTACGCAGCGAGCACAAGGCAAATAACTCGATGCCGTCCTTCAGCTTATTGCCATAGAACAGAATGTGAGTGAAGTCCTTTGTCTTTTTTAATGTTTTCGTGTTCTCATGACTTCCACTGCAAAAATAACAAAACATTCCAAAATGTTTCCCCATGTCATTTGCCATCATGACAGTGTTTTAGGGAAGGCCCAGGTTTCTAATAAGACGTGTTTTCTTTTTAAACCTCAGACAAATGGTAGAAGTTCATCTACATGGAGGGGGAATAACCCTCCTTCACGTCTCCCTTTGATGCTGACACAGCCCAGTCGATCAGTAAAGGTGAATTATATCCTTACCGGAAGGCAACACTAATCAGCTTTGACGGTATTATTCATTTGAATTTTCCTTGTGTTCCAGACACAGTTGGAAGTAAACAGATAACCAGAAGCATGGGATTCTAGAGCTCATCTGTAACCTGACTAGAAATGTACTCTGCTCACCTCTCCCCTCCCTCCTTCGCAAAATAAAATAGTGTTCGGTTCTTACATAAGGGAATTTGAAGGAATTAGCTGCTGCAGGAGGTCAACATCATAAATAATTTAATTAAGCCTCTTAATAAGAACTGGATAATTGTCTAAATGATTGCCAGCTACAATAATGATAAAAGTGAAACTGAGTCTTCTGCTGCAGGGCGTAAGCTGAGTAGCAGCAGGGACATGGGAAGGCATTTCCCTCTGTGTATTTATTTATTATATTTACTGGACCCTCCCATTGCAGGAAAAGCCTGAGGGCACAATTAGGAATGGCTAAATGCGGTGGCATGGAAGGTACCTCTTTAATCTATCTATTTATTTTTCTTTTTGCATCTTACAAGGACACGTAAATACAAGAAAAGCTGCCAGTCGGCAGTTTTTTGTTCCTTAAACTGCATGATGAGCTGTTGTGTATATATGTGGATTTTTAATTACCCTAAAAACACTAGGGACTAATCTCCATGAAGAGAATGTATATCTGACTGGGAGGTTACTGGGTTTTCATCGTCATGCTACAAGCTGTCCTTTCTGGTCGAAAGACAGGAAAACTTAAAAAGTCAAATATGAACATGCGTAAGAAAGAAAAAAATAAGTTCTTTTCCTGACTTCTGTCCTCTGTTTTCCACCCATATTTTTGATCACTCTAGACAACATGAAGTTGTTGTGTAATTGTGACACTTCATAGCTGTAGGAGAGAGGCCATGAAACTGTAATACATTGAGATAGGTCGGTAATGGCCAGGCACTGCATGCCTTCATAAGAGACAGGCACAACACTCACTACTCAGGTGAAGAAAAGCTTTCTTTTCCACAAGCAGGATTTATTGTATTCACTGGGCCCTCTAATGCAGGAAAGGCTCACTGCCGGGTGAGCAGCCAGCCGAGAATACAGTCCATTGGACGAGCAATCGGTGGGTAATCTGAACTATACTGATGTGCGTGCAGACTTGGCAACGGACATCCTGAAGAGGATGCTTAAAGGCACAGTCCTCTCGGCTTTAAACTAGAGGTTAAAATTCTAATGGTCACCAAGCATTGGAACACTGTCAGACATCAGTGGTGATAAGAGCACAAGCTAAGCTTAAATCTAAGTCTTTCTAATTTCTCCTTATGCTTTTCTACTGCCCAACCTGATTCTCCTTTCTACCAAGGGAAAACACCAAATGCTACAACCACTCCCAATGGAGCATTTATTGATTTTCTTTTTATTAAAGAGTCACTAGATGATTTAAATATAATTGTGAGGGGGGAGGAACTGCCTAACATAATATTTTCAAAGATCAATGCTAATAGTCTCATGGTGATTCTCCCGCTCTCTATTCCTCAGAAATGGATCAAACCCCCTAATTTGTTTCATGAATTTGTCATACTGAATGAAGTCAGACAGAAAGAGACAAATATCGTATGATATCACTTCTATGTCGAATCTAATAAAAATGATACAAAACACCTTATAAAACCGAAACAAACTCACAGATTTCAAAACTAATCTTACGGTTACCGTAGGTGAAACTGCTGGGCGGGAGGGAGGGATTGGGAGGTTAGGAATAATATACAGTGTATATTAGATGATTCATAAGAAGCTACTGTGTAGCACAGGAAAATCTACTTAATTGTTTGTAATAACCTACATGGGAAAAAAATGGATATATTTACATGTATAACTGACTTACTTTGCTGTACACCTGAAACTAAGACAACATTAGTTGTATAATACAACTTTATAAGTCAACAATACTCCGATAAAAAATTAAAGACCCCTAAAGCCCCTCAAAAGAAAATATGTTATGAGCATTTATCCATATTATAAAAAACATTTTTAAGTAACATATATTTTACTATGAATATATTCTAATTTAGTGGCTGTACTTGTTGGACATGATTTGTACCTTCTCTGAACAAGCCTGGGTTCATTACTACTGTTATCTTCTGGAAAAATATAATCTAGAATGTGGGTTACAGAATCAAGTTAAGTATTTGTAAGACCTTTGATGAATACTGTGAAATTTCCTTCTAGAAAGGTTTTGTCCATTTTACTCCACAGGTAGGCTCTCTTCTTTTGAAGATCTTGGTGTATTTTGTTTGGTTGTTTGATCTGGTTTAGTTTGGTTTCTCTCTCGCTCTTTTTTTTTTTTTTTTAGCAGCCTGGACAATTTAAGTTATAAAACTTACAAAGCATCGATATGTGAAAAGAAACATGTATTCATCAGCAGGTTTTGTGTGTGTGTGGCTGGTCCTTACCTGATCTCAAGTTTACTCGGAGTCAGCCATTACTAAGAGAACAAAGGGTTAGGACACATGTAACAACTGCCTAAAGAAAGAGAAATGTTCTCCTCGCCACTCATTCATACACCATTCTTGAGTTAAAACTCAACTACTGTTTCTATTCAAGACCAAATACATCTAATCATTTGTCTTTCCTCAAGGGAGACCTACTCAATTCCTTTCCTTATTTTTCTGGACTTCTTCTAGACTTTTCCAGCACGGCAATGACCTTTATTTTGAAGAATAGTGTATACATGACCTAACCTTAATTAAGAATTATGAATAAATTATTAATTATCTGGAAATGAATTATGGGAATTAAAGATTATTCATGAGCATTTTGCTTTTAAAGTCATCTTAACATTTTCATTCATTCATCTCATTAAGCACTTCGTGGAAGCAAAACGGGATATTTACTTAAGGTTAGACTAGCACGTAGAAAAATTCTCAAAAGCCAAAATAAGTATCTCTTGCCTTAAGGAAATCAGGAAGGAGCAAGGTTTGTAAAAGACTACTCTTTTTCAGGTTGGTGTTTTGGAACAATTGGTCTTGGAGGTGATATAAATAATTCCTTTCTTGGAAGTAAGAAGAGATGAGCTGAGCATGAAGGGAAAATGAGAAAGATGACTTTTCGTCATTAAACTTCATGATATGAATCATTGGATTAAGTGAAAAATTCCTAGGTCACTCTGCTGTACAACAAAAACTGAAGAAACTCTGTAAGTCAACTATAATAATAATAATAAAAAAGAACTGAAAAGTTCTACATATCATGTCACTGCCATCATGCTAGACTCTCCAAAGACCAAACAGAAACAGTGTGAGGACTATTCTCTCCCTAGGCTGACGGAGACGTCTCTTGTCCCTTCCTTTTTCAGCCAATTAGTGCACATCGCTGTTCACTGGCTGTGTGAACCGTCATGCAGGGGCCGGGTCAAGACTATCCCTTTCCTTGGAACATAAATGAATGTATACAAAGGGTGATGGATGGTGACAAACAGGACAAGACATTTCTACTTTGTGAAAGGTACCTCACAAAATGAAGAAGACTCTGACATTTTAATTGTCTACTTGTGAGTGGGGTCAAGGTGGGTAGACTCCTTTCTCCTCAAATACTAGCTCTATTTGAATACTAGAGCGTTAGCTGCAGATTAATTTATCTTGTAGAATTTTGAATCTGATTTGTTTTACTTTTGCAGTGTTGCATTAGGAGAGATCAATCAGGGAAAGGAAAGAGAAAGAAAAAAATTCTTATTTGGGTGAATAATGGAATTAACACACACTGGATCCTTTGATAAGTGGGAGCAGGATTTGTTCAGCGCCAAGTCCCCTAGAATTTTGAAAAGGAGAAGAGAAACACTAAGGCATTTCCGTTTAACTTTTGGTAGCATGTTAATTTTTGGTTTATAATTAATTTAGGACCACTAATATTATATGTGGGGGAAAAAAAACAAGATTACCCTCAACATCTCAATTCTCCTGTGGAAGCATGACCAAAATAAATGCTATCCCTTGATACTGTACCATGAAATACATTTCTAAGAAACGCTTGGCGCCTTTTCCTTGAATTTCCGACAACGTCTGCTAAAGAAACTCTTCAATGAAACCACACAGGTACAGCCTCAGGAAAAAAAAAAAAAAACTATGGCCCCAGAGAGTATTTTCCAGCCAGTTAGCTGGATGTATTCACGTTTTTCATATTAGCCAAAAAATGTTTGGGATAGCATCCATAGCACAGGGATTTCTTCCAATATTTTTGTAATATTTTTATGAGACTACATCCTGATTTCTGTCTGTCGTTGTCTCCACGTCTCTCTATATTTCCCTTTGTCTCTCTGTCTGTCTCTTCCTCTTTTAAATCAGTGCCTCCTATACACCTAGGAAAGGAGACATTCCTTTAAACCAAGCAACAGACTTACCCACATTTCAGGACCTTAGAGAATTGTAGCACTTTATTGGGTCATTTAAATATGTTATTTAACCACATTAAGTCTATTGTTATTATGAAATTTTTACATAGATATGAACTAGGAAAATATATCATTTCATAGAAATGACTATGCCAGGAAAAGGTATAAAGTGTATACTAGAAATATATTTCCCTCTGCTGAAGGAAACACAAGCAGATGTTCCTTAGCAAGAAAGAATTCTCAGGTATATTTAGTTCATTTGGTCATGGGAAAAGCAAAAGAACAAAAATCAAAGGCATTCATGGAATTGTATTACAAAATTATAAATCGTGTACAATACCATTTTTATAAAAATGAGTCATGGAAGAAACCCTACTGGAAACACCACATTATGATTTCATTTTATATACTGTTAGTACTACTTTGGATTCTGAGCTTCAGGGTCTCCACACTTCGGAAGAGTTTATAAGCATCATCCAGGTATGGTATACCAGATGAAAGACCATCTGAGACCCAGTCCCTGTTTTTCCCATTTGAGACATTTTCTGGCTTTCCAGTCAGGTGTGGGGTTGACCAGGTACCCCTAAGGAGTCATCTAGGGGTTCAGGTGTGGGGAACACAGAACCCAGAAGAACAGCCTGACAAGTGTATCTTTTATTCACCTTTGTATCTATCACTGTTCTTGACAACTCGGATATCTATATAGATGGATCATCCAACAGCTTATCATGGTTTTAAACACTATCTGTACTCCGGTTTTCATCTCCAAACCTGTCTCCTGAGCTCAAGGATTATATATGCCTGTTTGAGAGCTCCATGAGAATACTGAACTGTCATCTCCTTAGAACCTGGGCAATAAACAACAGCACCGATTTCCTTCTGTGAACTTTTTCCCAAAGTTTTAGACATTTCAGTAAACAATGTCACTGCTACCATGTCATTTAGAAATAGAACTCTTCAAAGAATTCCCCCTGGTTCTGCTTTCTTCTTTGTGCAGAGTGTCTCCTCCTTTACTAAGGCATGCCAGCTCTGCTTCCAAAGTATTTTATAAATCCAAACACTTCTTGCCATCACATTGCTAAAACAGTATTGCAAGGTCAAAGTAATCCCTTGCCAGAATTATTCTGATAACTTTCTAACCAGTCTCTCCAGTTACTCAGCTTTAACCGTCCCTTCCAATGCTGCCTCCCTCATCATTCTCTCCACAGAGCAACAAAGATGATTTTTTCCAAATTGTGGAAAAACACCCCCCAAATAGCCACCCCTGCTTAAAACCGTCTAATTGTTGGCAATAAGATTATCCAAATATCTCAGCCTGGATTACAAGTCTCCATATGATCTGAAATTTGCCCGCCCCTATCTGATCTTTATTACCTCAACTTTTCCCATGTTCCCACTATGACATATGTTACAGTGCTTGCTTTCTGTCTCGAGTTTGACATACTTATTACTGTCTCAGGATTTCCGTTTTCTGTTTCTCGGTTTGGGGCACCTAATGCTCTGAAATCTCCATACGGAGGTCTCAAATCTAAATAACTTCCTTGGTGATACCTTTCCTGATCACCTCAGCCAAAACAGACATCTCTATCCCATTACCCTGTTTTGTTTTTTCCTTCTTCTTTTTCTTTATAGTTCCTATCAAGATTGGAATTATCTTAATTATTTTTGTGCTCATTTTTAGTTATGTCCTCTTGAACCCTATTAGAATGTTTTGTTCGCTGCTGCATCCCAAAGCCTAGTGAGGAAATCAGTAATTTGATTTAACTCATTAAATTTGTGCCCTGGACTAGCTACACCCACCTCCACTGAGATACAAACTGCCAAGCATGCTTAACAAATTGTGGCAAACTTCAGTACCCTCTCAGCTAATGACAGACAAATGACGAGCAACAAAGCAACCCACAGCTTCCTACAATTTTCCATAGATTAATCCAGAAGAGCTCTCCCTCACAGGGCAGACGCTGCCAGGTCAGACACGGGGATAGTCTGGTCAAGTCCAACCAAGCTACCTGGATTTCCTTGATTCACTGTGCAGCAGTGATGACAGGGCCTATCCACAGAGGACCTCAGTGCCTTTGGGGTCTTTGGAAAGCAACTGGGTCATATGAAAGGCTTCTCTGTCCCTCTTTTCCTGAGTGTCAATCTTTAATTTAGAAGAAAAGAAAATTACAGCTCTCTTATTTGGCTGTATTAAAATTTATGGGGCAGGGTAGTTTCCAGGCTGCTGCTCCTGCCGGGCACTGCTCTGATGATGTATGACTGCGACATGTCACCAGTGTAGCCGGGCTCTGATGATCCATTGCAGCAACAAGCCGTTTGTCATACATCACTGCCTCAACAGCTACCCCGGTCCGGGCCTCTCCTGTACACTCCAGCAGGGAGTCCTGGCTCGAAAAAAGCCCCGTGTTCCTGCTGCCCCCCCACGACCACCACCATGTTTACCATGTATTTCTTACTGCTGGTGGGAGAGCAGAACGAAAGTTTTTAGTAGCAAACTCTATGGCAGCATCTTAAGACTTTTAAAGGTAAGCTACCAGCACAAGATGGTTAGAAAAAGGTGCCTTATGCTTTTAGAATGCCAGACTAGCAGTTCCTGCCATGGTACAATGGGTTAAGAATCTGACTGCAGCAGCCTGGGTTTCTGCAGAGGGGTGGGTTTAATCCCTGGCCCAGCGCAGTGGGTTAAAGGGATCTGACATTGTCGCTGCTGTGGTGTAGGTTGCAGCCGCAGCGTGGATTCAATCCCTTGTCCCAGAATTTGCATATGTCATGGGTGTGGCCATAAAATTAAAAAAAATTTTTCTTTAAAGAGAATGCCACGCTAATACAAAACCTGTAGGAAGAAAACATGACGGGGGGGGATCAATTGGGAGGATGAGATTAACACATTCACACTACTATACATAAAACAGATAATTAACAAGGACCTACTGTATAACATAGGCAAGTCTACTCAATTGCTGTAATAACATATGAGAAAAAGAATGAACATATGCATAACTGATTCACTTTGCTATAAACCTGAAGCTAATACAATATTGTAAATAAACTATACCCCAATAAATTAAAAACAAAACAAAACAAAACAAAACTGCAGGAAGGAGTTACTACCATCATTCTTGGACAGCCATTCTTCTAAGTGTTTTACAGGAGTTAACTAATTCTATCTGTTAAGAGTCCTACAAGGAAGAGAGCACTATATTACCCATTTCACTGATAAGGAAAATGTGGCACAGCAAGATTAATTTGCCCACTGTCACCCAGCTAAGTAGAAGCAACAGGACACAGACCAAGGCAGTCTAGATCTGAAACCTTTGCTCTCACCCACAATGTCATGCTGTACGGACTTTCATATACAATGCTGGTGGGACCAAATAAACACATGGACACAATCAGGGGCTTTATTCAATTGTTATAATTTGCTTGCTACTACAAATTGTTATTCTTGATGATGACTGTTTAACAACTAGCTGGGTGGTATGTCCTAGGTGCTTTGCTTATATGATTTAGATTTTCCCATCCTGCATCTATTTCCTTTCGTTTTTCAATTTTTTTTTCGGGGGGGGGGCATTCCTAAGGCATGTGAAAGTTCCTTGACTAGGGATTGAACCTGCACCATAGCAGTGACCTGAGCTGCTGTAGTGATAGTGACAGATCCTTAACCTGCTGCACCATAAGGGAACTCCTCCTTTTGTTTTTGAATACATGGGTAGAGAAGTACATTAAAAACGTGGAAAGACGTTTTCAAAGAAGGCACTTGGAAGAGGAATAAAGACAGACAATCAGCTATAAATTGAAAACGTGAATGGGTGACTGGAAATAATTTTTGTAGAATTGCTGAAATGTCATTGGTACAGATTTTAAATAAATCAACTTAGTTACAATCAATCCAAATGTCACTAAAATAGAATCTATAGCATATGTCTGCTTTTTTTTTTGTTCCAACTCGAAAATTAAAGTTTTATGGGAGAGAAAACTCCCTTTACAGATTTTGATTCTTTACAATTCTTAGCACCCAACTAAAACAGACTGGTTCAAGGAAGAAACTAATGGTATACTAGACTTCATTAAAATTTAAAACTTCTGCTTTGTGAATTAGACCGTTAAGAGAATAAAGGTAAACTAAAGACAGGCTTATATTTGTAAGATACATATTTGATTAAGAATGTGTATCCACAAATAACAAATGCTGGAGAGGGTGTGAAGAAAAAGGAATCTTCCTACACTCTTGGTGGGAATGTAAACTGGTATAACCACTATGGAAAACAGCATGGGGGTTCCTCAGAAAATTAAAAATCTCACTCTTGGGCATATAACCAGACAAAACTTTCATTCAAGAAGACACATGCACCACCATGTTCATTACAGCACTATTCACAACCTAAATGCCCATCGACAGATGACTGGATAAGACAATGTGGTACATATACACAATGGAATACTACTCAGCCTTTAAAAAGGGTAAAATAATGCCATTTGCAACAACATGGATACAACTAGGGATTCTCATACTAAGTGAAGTAAGTCAGAATGAGAAAGACAAACACCATATGATGTCACTTACATGTGGAATCTAAAATATGTCACATGGGAGTTCCCATTGTGGTACAGTGGAAATGAATCTGACTAGTATCCATGAGGATGTGGGTTCAATCCCTGGCCTTGCTCAGTGGGTCAGGGATCCAGTGTTGCGTTGAGCTGTGGTGTAGGTCACAGATGCAGCTTGGATCCTGAGTTGTGACTGTGGTGGAGGCTGGCAGCTGTAGCTGATTTGAACCCTAGCCTGGGAATTTACATATGACATGGGTGAGGCCATGAAAAGCAAAAAATAAAATAAAATAAAACAAAACAAAATAAAATATGACACAAATGAAACTATCTAGAAAACAGAAACATACTGACTCATATAGCCATAGAGAACAGACTTGTGGCTGCCAAGGAGGAGGGATAAGGGAGTGGGAGGGACTGCGAGTTTGGGGTTAGTAGATGCAAACTATTACATTTAGAACGGATAAACAATAAGGTCCTACTGTATAGCACAGGGAACTATATCCAATCTCCCAGGACAGACTATGATGGAAAATAATACAAAAAATGTATGTGTGTATATATATATATATGTATGTATGATGGAGTCACTTTGCTGTACAGCAGAAACTGGTACAACATTGAAATCAACTATACTTAAAAAAAAAAAAAGAATGTGTACCCAGAATACACAAAGAATTCAACCACAACAATAAGAAAATAAACAATCCAGTTTAAAAAATGGGCCAAAGATACGAACATGCTCCTTATCAAGGAGATATATGGATGGAAAATAACTATGAAAAATATTATCAGCATCATTTGTCATTAGAGAAATGCAAATTACAAAACAACAAGATACACTACACTGATGTTACAGTGGTTAAATTTTTTTTTTTTTAAAGCTGATGATACCAGCATTGGCAAGGATGAAGAACAACAGAAGCTCTCGTTTATTGCTGGTTGAGATGCAAAATGGTAAGGTCACTCTGGAAGATACTTTGGTAATTTCTTACAAAGCTAAAAGTAGTCTTAACCTGTAGTCTTGCAGTCATGCTCCTATGTAATTTCCCAGTTGATTTAGAGCATACCCAAAACAAGCGCATGCATGGGTATAAGTACATTTCTTCATAACCATCAAAAAGCAAAAGCCACCCTTCAATGAATTTACGGATAAGCATCCTTATATGGAAATACTATTCAGTAATGAAAAAGAAGGTGCTATCAAGCCACACAGACAGAGATGACTTTCAAATACGAACTGCTAAGTGAACAGTCCCAATCTGTAAAGGTTACACATTGTATCACAAGGCATAGGGAACCCTCTACTATTTAAAGATAGTATTGGTAGATGATATTTTTACTTGCCTTACTAAAATTAATAATGAATAAAGACCAAGTTGACAGATTCTCTTCTGAATATCCAGAAATCCATCTGTCCTTTTCCTTTGGGGACTTCCTATTTTCCATGCATTAAATTACAAATTTTAGTGCCATGAAGCTTTAGGGAAAAGGTTAGAATGTCAGGACACATAAGCACCTCTACTTTCTTATGCCTCAAATATTTTGGAGAACGTCTCTGGTTACACGTTCAGCATCTTTCTAAGTGTTATGCTGCCTGGCCCATGGAATCTTCAGCTGGTTACCAGGTCCCTCCCTGAACTGTCTCATTCCAAGAAGACCAACTCTGCCTTTGAAAAATACTCAAACAACACAGATCAAAATTATGCCTTCAACTGTACCAACTGCTGGTTTTATCTTCTTGGCATGTTACTGTGTCATGGAAAAATGGCAAATGCACCCTCAGTTTCCTCAAGCAGGCCTTTTCTAAAGGAAGGGTTAGTTGGATTTTTCATATCTGGATGGCCATGGCCTCTCAAGCTAGACTTTCCTCCTGAATATTCCCCCCCACCCCCAGGCCAGGCCTTTTATTCCAGCTGAATCCTGAGGCCAGCAATCAATAAGCTGGCTCTCCATCTGCCTTTGACAGAGGAAACACCAGGCTGACACCAGCCAGTCTGGGATCAGCTGTTTCCCTGCCTTTGATCTCCTCAGTCAGGGCTGTCCTAACTCCCTGGGTGTCAGCTTCAGCTTAGATACAGGCCATGTCATGCTGTTATCTCCTCCAAGGCCTATTGTGGCCATTGTATTTGAGGAGGGGATCACCTGTCAAAGTGACTGGTTACAACCCCTCCTTGACTGTGGGAAGCCTTTTTGATGCTGGGCAGATGATAATGAGAGTCTAATTGAGTGATTAACTACCTCAACTGACTTGGAGGTTTTCATGACACCTCTACATTAAGGTCTGAGTTTCCCAGCAGGCCCCCAGCTTGTAACTGTATGGCCATGATATTGCAATTATAAGCCTTTCCTTTAACCAGCAGGGATTTAACAAATGGACTTGGTTAATCACAGCGAGATGACCCTCACGTCTGACTTTGTTGTGAAAAACATGTATAAATTCAAGCACATGATTGAATTATTAATACAGGCCATTTCAGGTCTATGGTTCTACGCATACCATGAAAACTGAGTTTCAGAAGATTTGGGCAAACTAAGCAAACTGGTACAATGACCAAAGTAAGCTTCAACAGAGTAAAAATACCTTAATAATATGAACTGCTTTTTTTTTAAGAGTTGCTATGCATATGATTCTTCTGAGCAATGAGAGTCCACTTAGATATACTGTCTTTAATTAACTGAGTCTGAAGAGCCTATTAAGGCAATGTTAAAAGGAACCAGTCTCAGCGGGTTCTCGCAGTGGGAAAGGTATCCAGGGCTTTCAATTTACAAGGTCTTATTACAAAAGTGCCCTGCTGTTCTGGTCGGTGTTCTTTCTGCCTGGGAGCAATTTAATGATCTGCTTTAGAGCAGAGAAATGGTCGGGGAGAGACAATGTTCAGTGTTATGTGTTAGCGATCAAATACCCAATGGAATTTACAATGGTAACCAGACACTTCCTTTTCATATCAAAGTGGAACAGGGACAATGACATCAATACATTTGATTTGGAAAACCTTAATTGAACAAACTGGTAGTCCTCTGTGAATGTTTGTTGATAATATGAGAATGGCATTAGCCTGATACCAATACAAGTGGTATAGATGGTGAGGACAATAAGAAATAAAGAAAAGGAAGAAAGAAAAAGCATCTAAGGAAAATGACTTCGAGTGGAATGTCCCTTAATAATTTATTCTTCATTTATGCAACATCCCCTTAAGAAATATTTATAATTTTCTATCATGCCCCAGGCCTTCTACTGCCTATGTTGGGGAAACAGCTGTCCATACAGCATTTTTGTGCAAGTGATGAATTTTCACTTATTTTCTCTTCCTTTACTCATTCAAGACGCAGCTGATAAATAGTCTTAATTTGAAGGTATTATTGTACTGTTGATGATATTTTAGGTACCTTTACTTCCCAAACCTAAGATGCAAAATGCCTAAAGCATCCCTTGGTGAATGAACAAATAAACGAATATTTACTGAAAGATTCCCAGTGCATTTCCAATGGAAGCACAGACAAAACAAATAATTATGGTGCAACATGATTTAAAAATATAATAGAAATGTATACACAGTGTCAGGGAGCCATGGAAGAAAGGCTTACTAACTCTGCCTAACTGAAGAGAGGAAGAAAACATTAGAGGACATGAAATTTCAACAGAGTGTGTTGAGTGCAGGGCATTACAAGAGAGGGGAAAAATCAGAACCTGGGATGAGATTTGGGCATCTGTGCTTTTAAAATACAGATTCTAAAATGTGTCAAGCTCACATTTTACAAATTTGGAAGACCTTTATTTCCAAAGAAACTGGCATAAACTAAACAGCATGAGAAGAGTTTCAGCATCTGACATTTTCAGTCCTTACAATAAGGTTATCCTTTAGTTCCAAAGCTTGGTCTCATCTGAGAATAACATATTAGAAAAAGGTAGGTGAACCAAGGAGCTGTCTACACTTCGAAATTCAAGGACACACTGTGGAATTTTAATTCTACCTTCTTATCTAGCTTACATTTTCATCACTGGAATTCTTCTTTCTTCCAGTGAAAGTGAAAGTATTGTCAGGCAAGTTACCACAACCATCCAAAATGACTTTGACGTTTCCTCTAGTCTTGTCCTAATATCACTAGTCTACTTTCTCAGATTAACCTTTTCTGACCTTTGAATAGACCATACACTGGAGATAGTTCTACAATAAGAAGAATTAGACCATTGCCTGGAGCCCTTAAATGTCAAGCTCCTCTTTGGGCCAATGGTTTCAGACTGGATGGCTAAAAACTTTCCTCAGGTTTAACTCAAGAACTACAGTCATACCGTATTTTAACAATGTTTAAGGGTAGACAGAGTACATTGCAATGTCAAACTTGCTGAGTCCATTGAACTGAACACTGTCATATTTTTATCTGAAGCAATTAAAAAGTACTGCATATTATGCAAGATAGAAAATATGGAGAAAAATACTGCTTCTCTATAAGAATAGTTATCGCAGCTTTTTGCAAGGGAATGAGCATCTCTAACATAGGTTTGGGCTAGCTGGACCACTTGAGAATTCAACCCATGAAAACAGCACAGCTCTGACCACTGGTTGGTCACTCGCATGAAATATTGCCAGCACCATGAATCAAAACTTTAAATTTTAGCAGATAATCATGTGACACTTTACAAGCCAGTGCATGCAATGAATAGGAAAACTGGTGATGACAGTAACTCAGTAAGTTCATAAGGTATAACTGTCACAGAAAAATAACACCTTCTATTAGGAATGTTGATAAGGAAGATAATTTGAGTCAGGTGAGGCAAAAAAAGTAAAAATCGATGACTTTGGGAAAACGCAAAATGATCATACATTACTTTCATAGATGCTGACTCTAACAGGGTTCAATGTACTGCCTGCTGGTTTTACAATGTAAGGGATCCTGGATAAGGAGGGACTGAGAAAATGAAATGTTCCAAATAACTATTTTGTTGCAGAAAATACTCCTATGCTTCTTTGCTTTTCCTTGACTCTTTAAAAAACACATTTACTTCTATCTTGGGTGTGTCTCTTGTTTGTGACTTAAAAAATGACTATTAAGACATCTTGCCACATAAATGACCTTACAGAGACTCTAGATGCCCTATTTACTTTCTGTAATTCTTTGTGCTTTTATATAATATTTGATCTCTCCAAAATTTCCCTAAAGAGAATAAATCAGAGTGAAAATTAAGTCATTAGAATCAATAAGACTATCATAATTTTCAAAATATTACTTTTAAGAAGCAAGCTTCTAATTCTTAAGGTTTTGGATGTAAAGATTGCATCTTCCAGTGATACTAGTCTATTGCACATGCCAGATTTGATCTAATTATTTTGCCTATTCAAATACAGAAAATATATCTAGGAAGCAGCATTTCTCCTGTGTCAGAATCCTCAGCGAAAGAAACATTCATTTTAGTCTATACAACCTGAGGACTCACATTTTGGCATGAACCTAATATATTCTTCTCCAAATAACAGACTCAAATACATAGAACTTGTCTTTTCTCTTTTAAACGTACAGCTTAGAGAAATGTGTCTGAAAACTGTGCACACAGACGCACATGCACACACACACTGGATGAGCAATCTATAATACATAATGTCACAAAAGAAGTAATCTTCAAGTAATCTGTGGCTGGAATGAGCGGGATAAGAAATATTCTAAATAACATACCTTTAAGAGATTAAAAACACTGAATATGTTTTCTACTCTGTATGAAGGAAGACTGAATATTTTAATTCATGAGAAAAAAATGCTGGCCATTATTCTTTTGTAAAATCCTAGACTATTACAGCCTTGTAGCAGGAAGAGAGAAACTTGTACAGGAACAGAAGAGAAAGACCTTGGGCGCTTAATTTTATAAGTGGTGAAACGAAAGCCCAAAGACAAGATGTCTTGTCTACAATCACAGTGCACTTTGGTGGCCTCACTGAAATTAGAACCCAAGGTTTCTTGACCTATCACCCTGTTTTTCTTTCTTCCATAGGCTAGGCTACCCTTACCTCTACATGATGTAAATTTTGTGAAAAAAAAATTAGTATTCCTCCTGGAAGAAAGAAGCTAAAATCCACTAGCAAGGTTGCTACTGATTCGGGTTGGGTCCGGTTGGAATATGGTAGAATGTGGTTTGCTTTATTTGGTGGGAGCATTTCTCTGTAACCTGAGGATTCATTAGTTTGAAGTGCTGGCCTTTTGCCTCTTTCCAAGGCCATTTTAGATGCAAATTGTACCCCAGACATCATTTTTAAGTGACAGGAAAATCTCTGGAGATAACAAGAATCAGTCTGGGAAATTTATGAACCCTTTGCATTTTCTAATCCTTCTTGATGAATAACTCAGTTTCCAGCCAGGGTTTGAACTTAAGAGTTGATAAAGCATCAGTTTAAGCTGCTAGCCACTAAATCAATGTAAGCAATGGCTTAATCAGCCTTTCTACTGCCTTCACTACCTTCCCACAGAATTCCATCAGACGTCTATTGAGCCAGGTCAGCAAGAGACTGACCCTGACAGATCATTTGTAGCCATTAGTTAGCATGGGAAGAGAATATGGACCAGCAAAATGATTCAGTTCTACCCTCCAAGATGCTGGTAACCTTGACTTAGAGATTGCTGCACCTTAGGGAGGAGATATTAGAAAGGGGAGGAGTATCATGACAAAATGGGGAGGAGAGAGCTAACGACTATGATTGTTTATAAAGAAGATGCCTGTGGTGATACTGTAGACATCTCTGTTTTTTTTTTTTGACCCACAATAAAAACTAATGCCTAGGTGAAGAACACACAGAAAATCGGAGGAGAAGTTTGCAGGTATTTTTGAGAGGGGACAAAGCTTTTAAGTGAGGTTATGTCCTCTTTAGTTATCCTCTCTCCAGAACTCGATAATGGAAATTTCCCCCAAAGGCTAGTCTTCTCCTGGTAAACTGAGAAAAGTTTCCACTTCTCTAAAACCAAATTCTTGGCAAGTGTAGCTTATGTTACACACAGAGCTCTCTATTGCCACTGACTAGATGACCCAGTGCAGAGTTCACCTTATTGAAATATTGTTGTCTATATATCCTTTAATTACAATTGAAAAAAAAAGAATACGTTCACCCAGCTGTCTTTCTGCACCCAAACTCATGAAGAAGCGTGGGTCCAGTTTGGCTTTCCCGAGCTGGTGCATGGGTAAAGTGATATTTTAGGACTCTGCACTCACTTTCTAAGCCAGATTCTAGAAGAATACGAGGATGACGGCTGTCTGAGCAGAGAGGAGGGTCACTGTGATAAGACTGTGAGCCTTGGAGTTCTGTGGCTCAGCAGTAACGAACCTGACTAGTATCCATGAGAACACGAGTTCGACCCCCGGCCTCGCTCAGTGCGTTAAGGATCTGGCATTGCCATGAGCTGTGGTGTACGTCAAAAACACGGCTCAGATCCTACGTTGCTGTGGCTGTGGTGTAGGCTGGCAGCTACAGCTATAGCTCCAATTTGACCCCTAGCCTGGGACCTCCATATGTCACAGGTGTGGCCATAAAAAGACCAAAAAAAAAAAAAAAAAAAGGAAGAAGAAGAAGATTGTGAGCCTTGAGGATAAAGCTGTGGGTTTCTCAGTCCTACCTCTTAGGGTCTGAGTGGTTGTCAGGGAAGGTCTGTCAGTAAAGAGCAGGCACGATGACCTTCTTGACTAAGAAGGAATCCACCATGAGAGGAAAGGAAATCTACTTTCAAGTGAGGATCAGTGTGACTGCATGTAATCTCCCATTTGTGGTATTTTTGCTTTTCCAAAGCCTTGCTACTTAAAGTGTCATTCATGGACCAGCAGCACTGGCGTTTCCTGGGAGCTTTCTGAAAATGCAAAATCTGGAGTTCCCACTGTGGCACAGCAGGATAAGGACTCAGTGCCACCACAGTGGTGGCATAGGTCACAGTTGTGGCTTGGATTTGCTCTCTGGGCTGGGAATGTCCATATTCCAAGGGCGAGCCTCCATCCCCAAATGCAAAGTCTCAGGTCTCATCTCAAACCAACCAAAGAAGAATCTGCAACTTAACAAGAGCTGTAAGCGATCCATTTGTATCTTTCAGCTTGAGAAGCACTGTGCTAAAAGGAAGTTCCAGATAAAGCTACTGTTCTTCCTCGAGGGTCTTAGAACTTTTGTGGCAGCCTAAGTCTCTGTGGTCAAACCCTTCTCTTCGAAGAGAAACAAATTATGTTGTAATTTATCTTTTTTTTTTTTTTTTTTGGTCTTTTCAGGGCCACACCCGCGGCATATGGAGGTTCCCAGGCTAGGGGTCTAACAGGAGCTGTAGCCGCCGGCCTTCGCCACAGCCACAGCAACATGGGATCCGAGCCGCGTCTGTAACCTACACCACAGCTCACGGCAACGCTGGATCCTTACTTAACCCACTGAGCGATGCCAGGGATCGAACCTGCAACCTCATGGTTCCTAGGCGGATTCGTTAACCACTGAGCCACGACGGGAAATCCTATGTTGTAATTTAAAATTTGCAAACCTGTTTTCTTAGGCATGAGACACTCGTGTTTGTAAATGGCTCAGATGAATTGAGGCTATCTATTTCTCTCTCTCTCTCCTTGTTTATGTCCCTTCCTTCTTCCCTATCTCCTTCTATGAATATCTCCACAACTCTCTTCCCTTGCTTCCCCTTTCCTTGCCTTCTCTTCTCTTCTCTCCTCCTCTCCTCTCTCTCTCTCTGGTATAGGAACCAAGTCCCTCATCCATCAACCTTCAGTAGTTCAGTGTGAAGACAACACCATTTTCTCTTACCGGTTTAAGAATCCCTATGAAGCGAGTCAGGGGTTGAGAATCTGTATTCTCAGGCATAAATGTGAGGTTTTCTGGCAGAATGACTGAGTGCTGTCTTTGATCCTTACCTGGACAGCAAGAGTGTCCTCAGTCATCAAATATCCAAAACATAAAATAACAGGACCTCTTCTAGAAATGCAAATACTTTTTCACAATTAAAGATTTAATGTTTTAGTTTAGGTTGCATTCAGGTTTCCCTAAATGGGTGGACTTATAAAAACAAAATTTACTTTTCATCTTTTTTGGGGAATGTACTTAAGTAGGTACAAAGAACTTTGTGGCCAGAGGGGAGTTTGTGTAAAAAAACAAAAATTTGCTTTAAAACCCAGTTTCCTTTTTTGAGTGGATTTAAAATAAATTGCTAAATAAACAAATATTTACTTTTAGCCAAATGCTGTATTAGGAGAGAGATAGGATAGGTTTTTCTAGTAATAAGTTTTGCATTTTCAGGTAGTACACTTAGATCTGAACTGCTTCATTTCAAACTCAGGGAAAATAACTATGATTACAGATACAATGTGGTTTATCTGAAGCTTTAAAAATACTTTCTTCCACATTATTTTCCACATCCAAATTTAGAGGATAAATGATCCAGTCTTTTCTTTTGATGGCAAAGGGGAAACAATCAGTATAAAGGCATGTGAAATAGATAGTTTCAAATTGGATTTCAAAGTAACAGTAAATAATTATCATTACTCCTAATGATAACAATGTTTAAAGAAAATATTGTAACTGCAATGTTTTAGCAATATTATGTTCTTCAAGGTTAGAATAACAACAGTATTCTTCTTAGACATAAAATATCCTATAGATCCTAGAGATGAGTGAATTTAAAAACTAGAAGGAATAAGCAGCCCATCTTTCAGTTTCTGATGTATATGTGTTTGGATATTCTTTTTTTTTTGTCTTTTTTTAGGACTGCACCTGCATCATATGCACGTTCCCAGGCTAGGGGTCGAATCGGAGATGCAGCTGCTGGCCTACGCCACAGCCACAGCAAAATGGGATCAGAGCCGGGTCTTTGACCTATACCACAGCTCACGGCAACGCCAGATCCTCAACACACTGAGCGAGGCCAGGGATCGAACCCGCATTCTCATGGATACTAGTCAGGTTTGTTAACCATTGAGTCACGACGGGAACTCCGGATATTTCATTTTTGATTTCTCTATGACCAGTGTCACAGGAACAGATCTAGAATGAGACAGTCACATTTGTAGTGAAGCAGCAATTCACATCATTCTTGTTATGTCATGTCTCCAGGACAGCCAGCTGGGTAGCTAGGTAGGATTTACCTATCTCCCTGTCTGTCTGTCTATCAAGCATCTATCTATTTTTAGAAGCCACAATTAGGTATTTCCTCAGTATCCAGAAAACAAAATTGACTGTATAGTTTTTTTGTGTGTGTACAGTACCTTGCCAGAAAGGAACCTTTCTTGTAATTGGTATTATGTGCTTAACTAACCTAAACTAGAAGAAAACAGTTCAATGGAGATATACTTACGGTTATTTAGGCTATCCCTTCTATATATAGTATGAATTTAAAATTTATTATGTTTCATTACATAAACAACAAAGTTCACTGGAAAACATTCTATAATATGGCATGTGTTGTATTCTCTAAGTTTAAAAGTATGAGTATATACATTATTGAGTTTAGAGAGCTACTATGGGATAGCTAGAAAGAAAGAGAGAGGGGGAATGGAGAGGCATGAATTTTTGGTGGAAGAGATATCTATTGATTTAGTACCATTAAATATCGTCTAAGAGTTCACTTTTCCTCCTGATCCCCAGACTCCCTGCAGATCCAAAATTTCACCAAGCCTTATCTTTAAATTTATAACCTACAGTGTGCTTAGGCTGTTTTACCTCCAAGAAATTCGAATAGGAAAACAGATATTAATACCTAGAACTGACAAAAGTCCTTTCACAAACTAAAGGCATATAGTAACAATCCATTAGCAGAAGAAAGGCTGTAAGAACCAACAAAAATGGAATATTCGTATTTAAGGTGTTGAAATGAGAAGCAAGGGCCTTGGAAAAGTCTAAAACCTTGAATTTTACTAGGAAGCCTGAACTCAGCTAGAAATCCAGAGGTAGGCACATTAAGGCTAAAGGGGAGGTTTGTAAGTTTCCCAGTGTTGGGAAGCAGGACACACTAAAAGCAAGTTTGCCTTGTGCAGACTGTGCCACTGCTGTGTCAGAAACACACGAGAAGGAAAGTGACGTTGATGAAATGGTTTTGGAACAACCTGGTTCATAGCTTTTGAAATAGAGGATTCATGTGCCACCTTTTAGTCATTTTTGGCTTTTAAGTTTCTGGGCAAACATGAATAATCCCATAGAGAGTACACCGAGTAACACACGTTATGAAGGACTAGCTAGTAATTGTGGTTGGTCTTGTACGCAATGTTTGCAACCCAGCAGTCCCACCTGAAAATGGTTCATGAGCAAGTGCCCCTCCCTCGGGGCTTCCACACCGGGGCTGTGCCTGCTGCCCACTGCCCATAGCTCCGAAGGCCTTTCGGGCTCCCAGGAGTCCCAAGAGTCAATTTTTTTTTGCTCCAGAGACACTCTTGGTCGGTCTGCCAACTTCAGGAGGGGCAGCACAAGACAGAGTGGTCTTTGTATCTGGACCTCTCTTTTTGAAATCTTCTGTATATCCCAGAGGCAAGCGGTGTGACAAGAGTAAATTGCATGTTCTTTTGTTTGTTTGTTTCTCATTTGTTTGTTTTATTTTGCTTTAATGAGATAGTTGCAGTGTGAAGTGGAAGCCTGCAATGGAGAGTTCCTACTAGGTCTTGGGATAAAAGGTTTCACGAGGAACACGAATCCACAATTGGTCTTGAGTCCTTTATACGCCCATGTTTCTTCCTTGAAAACCCCACGTATATGTATCTGGGTCCTCTCTGTTTCTCGAGATCTATATAGGATTGGGCACGAACTCAGTTTTCAGCCCCAAGAAAGCAAAGACCTGCCTCAATATTTGGTAACTTTGGAGCTCATGATCTCATTTTCCTTTCCCCACCCACCTTTGCATGTCCAAACTCATCAAAGGTATTCAACACAGCAAAAATCTTTCCATTGAACAATATTCAAACTGGCAAGGAGACAGCATTGCTAGAAGCAAGCATTTGCCCTTCTTTATACCTACAGAAGCAAAAGTCCTGCCATTTAATAATATTCACACTTCTTAGAAGAGAGTCATTGCTTAACTAATTGTATTCCCTTATATTAGTAATACCATTGCATCTATAGTCTTCTCCAAGATCATGAACATATTAAAGGAAAATAAACGTCTTTTGGGCTCCTCTGGTCCTTTACATCCCAAGTTTACTCTTTCTAAAGATGGGAGGTGCTATGGTCTGAATGTTTGTGTCCCCTTAAAATACATATATTGAAATCCTAACCCCCAAGGTATTGGTATCAGGAGTTAGTTAGAGCCTTTGGTAAACAATTAGGTCACATGGGTGGAGCCCTGGTGATTGGAATTAGCATCCTTATAAGGGACATCCCAGATGTTCACTTTTTCCTGTTGCCATATGAAGGCACAGGGAAAAGGCCACTGTAAAGCAGAAAGAGGGCTCCTGCCAGACCCTGACCATGCTGGCATCCTGATCTGAAACTTCCAGCCTTTAGACGGTGGGAAATACATTTCTGTTTTCTAGAAGCCACCCAATTTGTGGTATCTTACTATAGCAGCCCAATCTAACTAAGACCTAACTAAGACAGGAGGGTAGGTAAGTACTGATTCAGTTTGAAGGAATTTTTATTTGTTTATGATCTCATCAGAAATTTCTGCCCCAGAAACACTTTTTTTTTTTTTTTGCTTTTTAAGGCCCACCCACGGCATGTGGAGATTCCGAGCTAGGGGTCTAATCAGAGCTACGACTGCTGGCCTACACCACAGCCACAGCAACGCGGGATCAAAGCCGCCTCTGCGACCTACACCACAGCTCACAGCAACACCGGATCCTTAAGCCACTGAGCAAAGCCTGGGATCGAACCCGCAACGTCATGGTTCCTAGTCAGATTCGTTAACCACTGCGCCATGACGGGAACTCCAGAGACATTTTTTTAAATTACAATTTTTATACTGCCAAAATACCTTAGAGATTTATTTATTAATAAGTGAGTGGACAGGTGGATAGACTAAAAGAAGACCACACATGTGCCTTGAACTCTTAGAGACATCTGATGAACAACCGAGAAAATGTAGCTCTTAAATCCACGGCAATAGAAAGATGTCTAGATGACTAGAGGTAGTAGTTCTCCCAATTCTTTCAACTGTTCAGTGTATCTTTTTATGACTCTCTCCCCCATATTTATTCTTATAATCATATCTTCTTTGAGCACTTATGAATATACTCCTGGACAATGATGCAGACGTATGTGTCATAGATAAAATCAGGGGAAAGCCGGGCTTGGTATTTAAAAATAAACGCACAGTTTAACAAATTGACTCAGAGATAACTGGCTGATTGGAGCTGCAAAGAAACAGATGAAGTAATGCCATGGAAAATACCTGGGATCTTTGTATGCTCTTTGCTCACTGAAGATGTGGCATCCCGTCTCTAGTCTGTGGCTTTGCCCCAAAACCCTGGGCAGCTGAAAAGAATGTACTGAAGTGACTTGTCTCTTTCTAAATATATCTTTAAAAATAAACCCTGTTTCAGATATTCTGTTTAAATTTGAGAACAGTTTTGTCAGGAAATGTATAGCCCATGTTACACTTAGCAAGAAAGTGTTTATCCAAAGAGTTAATACAGATGAGTAATCTCACACTCAAATGCCAGTTCTCTAGAGGTGGTATTCCCGTACACAGACAGAAACTTTGAACTTAAGGTTTTCACTTTATGTCATAGCCCAACCACTAAAACAACACACCACCGTTCTTCTCGGTTAAACCCAAACACACCCACCTCATGGAAACTTACTCTGGAAAAATGAGAAAGAAAAGTATCTTCCTAGAGAAAACTCTGGTTCATTGCCTAGATATTGGTTAATCTCTCACTGTGCAATGGGCATGCCCACAGCCAGCCTACTGCTTTTAGGTCACACATTTGGTTCTGATGACATAACGAGTTGGTGTGCAAATGTAATCTGTGCTGACAACCTTCAGGTAACTCTCCCAAGAGTGACCTGTTTTGGAGACTTGACGATCCTTCAGCTTGGCTTAAGAAAGTGATTATATTAGAGAAAAGATTTCAAGGCTCCTCAGTTTTCTCACTCCCCATCAGGTATCTACCTCTGTGAGAATACATTCACTCTTCTTTCATCAACCTTCCGTACTTGACCACGTGCTGCCTGAACGCAATCGTCTTATTTTTTAAGTCGCAACTCCTAACACAGTGCTTCTGTTCATAGTAAGTGCTAAACAAGTGTTTTGTTGAAGACATGGCTGGACTGACTGAAAGAATATCTTTTCGTCATTCGATTTATTTCATGTATAAAAAGAACAACTGGATTTATTTTTGAGGACAGCTGATTTTAAAATTTAAGACTTCTCCTTAGTACTTGCATAACAGAGCAATTTATATAAACTCGAGTCTCAGAGTTTTGTTTTGATTGTTTGCTTTGAGTGTGAGTGTAGTGTGTGTGTGTTTATTTCTTGTTTTTTTGTTTTTGTCTTCTTTCCTCTTTTCTAGAGCACTGATAATAATACTTTGCAAAAAATTCTGATTGAATTAAATTGAGATGATGTCTTTACTCATAAAACAGTAGAAATAAAATGCAATCTCCACTATGCCCAGGGTTCCCCCTGCTTGTGGCAGAGATGAAATGTATTTGTGTACAAATACATTTGGTTATTCCTTTAAATGTGTCTCATGGTTGTAAGTTTTTGAGTATAAGTTAATTCAAAGAACTGTCACTACTCATCAAATCTGAAAAGCAAATTTCCATGAAAACAGTTTGGTGAATGTGGAAATTTTTCATATCCTGAGAAGACAGTGTTAAAATCTGAAGTAAGTTTTGGCTTAAGATGAGTGATTGGGAACATCAGAGTACAGTGGAGAATTTAATCCCTGCCGCAAGCAGGGAGAACCCTGGGCACAGTGGAGGTTGCATCTTATTTCTACACATTGATTTTTCTATCCATTCCAAGTGATGAGTTAAGGCAACTAATTGGATTTTTCAGACCTTTAGAGTCAGTCAAACTAGAAGGGAAGAGAGACTGAAACCAAATAAAAAAAGGCAGAGAAAGATTTTAAAGCTTGCATTATTAAAATTTATTGCTTCTCAATTGCCATGTCCCTGATGTGTTTTAATCACTTGTGGGATGTGTTGAAAGTAAACTGTTATAACTAATAAAGTGTAGAATTTTGTAAAGGATTTATCATGGAAATATGTGAGTTAAGTCATCTTAAAAATTTCTGAAGTATGTCAAGATGTGATTGTTTCCCTGCCTTATTTTTTATCGATACCTTAAAATAAACCACTCTTTAAATTCAGTTTCACTAGTCTTTCTCTGTAGGTTGTGTTCCAAAGCTCTGACTCTAGATGATGAGATAGTTTGGTTTTAGTAACAGACTTTTCCTACCTGGTTCTAACGATGGATTTGGTTTAAGGAACTCTAAACTGCTAGACTTTCTCACTCAAGTGAGTTCAATTCTACCAAACATGAAATAGGGGTAGTTATCTCTCTTCATGAGATTGTTAGGAGAATAAAGTGTTTACATACAACACACATTCAAGTGCTTCTAAGTAAATTGCATTGGTATTTACAATGTGAACGGCTTGTAATACAGATCGTCCAAGGATATGACCTCTAATCTATGCACGACCAGGTCTGTCATCATGGCCCCAGGACATTTCTTATCCAACCGTCAGTGGATGAATAGATAAAGAAGATGCAGGAAATATAACATATATGTATATATTATGTTTCTTTATATGGGACATAAATTATCTCGATTTAAAAGTTCAAGATGTTTTCTTCTAGACTTTCTTCTATCACTCATTTTTGAAGACACTTAACCTGCATATCTCTTCTTTCTAGGAACAACTGCATCCTCTAAGAACAACCGTTCTTTAAACCTTTTGTTTCTCACCTTCATCTGTGTCTTCATAGACTGAAAGGCTACCATAAGGACGAAACAACATTAACGAAGGGGTTGACAGCAAGACTTATTTGCTCCTTGCAAAGATACCCAACTTTTGGCTCGTTTTTTAATGACCTTGTTCATTTATGTTTATTTATTCAACAAGGTAACTAAAGAGCATTTCATGCTCAAGTGTTCAATAGACACCTGACAACTGGTTACCAGAGGTTCAGTTAGTCAATGCAAGAAAGAGACTAATGCTACACTGCAGAGGTAATCTGGCTGATGAATGCAGACTTGGGTAGATGTTTATTGATTAAAGCCCCTCCTAGATTTAGAAGGAACTTGAGATTATATATGTACTCTTTTAACAGGCAGGCTGTACTATTTCAACCAACACATATTTTCTAGCTGAAAATAATTTAATACCCTATTTAAATCTGTACTATTAATCATCAGTTTTTACCAGACAGTGCTACTACATATGTGTGATCAAAGATGATTAGCAATAATTTAATCTTAAATACAGTTATCATAGAGTTCATTCCCACATCTCTGGTCCAATTATAAACTGTAGCTACTTCCACAATTTCTTAAATGATCTTAAGAGTCAAACATCAAAAATCATATGTACATGAATATTAACAATGGAAACAGTAATAATAACCATTTATGAGTTCCAGATAGTACTGTCTTTTGAACACTTAAGACAATATACTGTAGGAGGGATATTTTATCCTTGATATATAGAAAAGAATCTCATAGTACATAGAAGTTATTTGTTCTCCCAATATAAATTACAGAGCTGAGATTTCAACATAGGTCTCTCTGATATTAAGTCCCCAAGACTGAACCACTGCATAGTACGGCAAGTTCACATGCAAGTTTCAGGAGTAAGTATTGTCTGTGGCCAGTAAAGAACTTGGCTCCCAATATTACAGCTTCTTTCTTTAATATGCTGAAAAAAAAAAACACTGTGATCTCATTTTAATTAATGAATCCATAAAAGGGTGTAAATGTAGTTAGTGAAGACTTCCTACGATGACACTGAAATTTTAAAGTTGCCACTTGGGACACTAGGATGACAAAAGCACTCTATAATCTTAACAAAATCATCAATGCTCCAAACTAAGGTGCCTTCTTGAATCCTTACTTCAACTCTATGACTGTTTAAGATGAGAAAGATTACCTCTATGACTGTTTAAGATGACAAAGGAAAAGAGTAGAGACCTAGAGTCCTGCCATTTGCAACAACATGGATGAATCTGGAGGGTCAGTCTGCTAACTGAAATAAACCAGACACAGAAAGACAAACACTGCATGATCTCACTTACATGTGGAATCTAAAAAAGTCAAACTCACAGGTAACAGTTAAGAGAATGGTAGTTACCAGGAGCTGGGGGTGGGAGCAAAAGGCAAGACATTGGTTAAAATGCATAAGCTCTCAGTTACAAAATGAATACATTCTGAAGACCTGATGCAAGGGATGGTGACTATATTAATAACAATGTATTGTATACCTGGAATTTGCCCCCCCACACACACACAGAGTAACTATATGAGGTGATGGATACGTTAACTGGTAATCACTTTACAATGCATACACATGTCATAATGTCACACTGTAAAACTTAAATACATTTTTATTTGTCAATTATAAAGCAATAAAGCTGGTGGGAAATACAAATAATTTGAGGTCAAATCCATATCCTCATATATCTAGTTCTTAACCCAATGAGCCACAATGGGTACTCCAAATAACAAATAAAAACGGACAGTTTCTTAGAAAACATAAACTACTTAAGCGACTCAAGAAGAAAACCTAAATATACCTACCAAAGCAGAGACTGAATTACTGATCAAAAATAACCCCTTACTCTGATAAGGTGATTATATCTAGAATGTACCAAGGATTTTTTTTTTTTTAAATGGCCACACTTGTGGCATATGGCAGTTTATCCAGGTTGAAAAGAAGGAAGTAGGAGTTCCCGTTGTGGTTCAGTGGTTAACGAATCCGACTAGGAACCATGAGGTTGCGGGTTCGATTCCTGGCCTCGCCCAGTGGGTTAAGGATCCGGTGTTACCGTGAGCTGTGGTGTAGGTTGCAGATGCAGCTCGGATTCCGCATTGCTGTGGCTGTGGCGAAGGCTGGCAGTTACAGCTCCAATTTGACCCCTAGCCTGGGAACCTCCATATGCCGTCGGTGCAGCTCTAGATAAGGCAAAAAGACAAAAAAAAAAAAAGGCAAAAGAAAAGGAAGAAGCAAAACTACCTCTCCTTGCAGATGACATGAGTTTGAGTATAGAAAATCCTAGGAAATCCATGGAAATACTAATAAAACTAATAAAAGAGAGCTCAGTAAGTTGTAAGTTCTAAGATCAATATACAAAAATCAACTTTATTTTTATACACTAACAATAAAAGTCTGAAATTAAATTAAGAAAATACCATTTACAAAAGGACCCCAAAAAATAAAATTCATAGGAATAAATTTAATAAAAGAAGTACAAACTTATACTGTGAAAACTATAAAACAGTGCTGAAAGAAATTAAATTAAATTTAAATAAATGGGAAACATCCCAAATTCATAAATCAGAACATTTATTATTTTTATTTTGCTAACATAACAATATGCTCCAAAATGAGCTATAGAGTCAATGCAATCTTTATCAAAATCCCAGAAAGCTTTTTCTTTTTTTTTGTAGAAAACGATAAGCTAATTCTAAAAGACATATGGGAATTCAGTGACTCACGATAGCCAGAAATGACTAGAAGAGGAACCAAGTTGGAGGGCTCATGTTTCCTAATGTCAAAACTCAATACAGAGCTAGAATAATGAAAACTATGTGCAAGGATGGACACATACATCAACAGAAGAGAACTGAAAGTCCAAGGATACGCTCCCACATTTATGGTCACTTGATCTTTGACAAGGGTGCCGAGACAATTCAATATGGAAAGAATAGTGACAACTGGGCAGTCCCACACAAAAAACTGAACATTTTCCTCACACTATACACAAAAATTAACTCTATGTGGATCATAATCTTAAATGTAAGAGCCAAAACTAAAAAACTCTTGGAAGACAGTATAGGAGTAAATCTTCATGACCTGGGTTTAACAAAGCTTTCTTAGATATGACAACAAACCCACAGTGACAAAAGGGAAAAAAAAAAGATAAAATTGCACTTCATCAAAAATGAAACTTGTATGTTCCTAAGTATACCATCAAGCAGTTAAAAGTCAATTCACAGAATGAGAGAAAATATTTGCAAACCAGATCTCTGATAAGGTAATTATATCTAGAATGTATAAAGAATTTTTTTTTTTTTTAATGGCCAGACCTGTGGCATATGGAAGTTCCCAGGCGAGGGGTCAAACAGAGCTGCAGCTGCAGGCCTATGCCACAGCCATGGCAACACCCGATCAGAGCCATATCTACAAGCTACAGCTTGAAGCAATGTTGGACTCTTAACCCACTGGGCAAAGCCAGGGATCAAACCCGCATCCTCACAGAAATTATGTTGGGTTCTTAACCCGGTGAGCCAACAATGGGAACTCCTAGAATGCATAAAGAATTCTTACAACTCAATAATAAAAAAATATATACGATTTTAAAATGGGCAAAGTGGTAGTTCCCATCACGTCTCAGCTGTAATGACCCCCACTAGGAGCCATGAGGATGAGGGTTCAAGTCTAGGCCTCGCTCACTGGGTTAAGGATCTGGCATTGCTTTTAGCTACAGTGTAAGTCACATATCCGGCTTGGATCTGGCATTGCTGTGGATGTGGTGTAGGTTGGCAGCTGTGGCTCTGATTTAACCCCTAGCCTATGAACTTCCATATGCCGTGGGTGCAGTCCTAAAAAGCAAAAAAATAAAATAAAAATGAAAAAAGGCAAATTATCTGAATAGACATTTCTCCAAAAAAGTATTAAGTCCAACAAGCATATGAAAAGATGTTCAACATTTTTATAGGTAAAGTATCTGGGCAGACATTTCTCCAAAGAGGATATGCAAATGGCAGATAATCACATGAAAAGATTCTCCATGATATCAACCATTATTAAAATCCAAATCAAAACCACCATTAAGTATCACAATTAAATTGGTTTACAGTTTTCTGACAATTTTCTACTGTACAGCAAAGTGACCCAGTCTCTCTCTCTCTCTCACACACACACACACTTTTTCTCACATTATCCTCCATCATGTTCCATCACAAGTAAACCAACTATAATGGAAAAAATAAAAATCACTTAAAAAAGTATCACAATTAAATTACATTTTACACATATCAGGATGGCGAAAATGAAAACAACAGAAAAATAACAACTGCTTGTAATGATGTGGAGAAGTCAGAATACTTATTTACTGCTGGAGAGAATATAAAATGGTAAAGTCACTTCATAAAATTTTTTGACTGATTCTCAAAAGTTTAAACATAAGAGTTACCATATGACCCAGCAATTCCATTACTAGGTATCTACCTAAGAGAAATGAAACTCTATGCCCACATAAAAACTTGTACATGAATTTTTATAGGAGCTATATTTACAACAGTCAGAAGTGGAAACAACTCAGGTGTCCATCAGCTGATGAGTGGATAAATAAAAAAGAATACATTGATGCCATAGGGTATTATTTGGCAATATAAACGAACAAAGAACTGATCTATGCTGTAACATAGGTAAATCTTGAAAACCCTTATGCTAGGTAAAATAGGCCAGTCATGAAAGACCATATATTGTATGATTCCATTTATTTTTAAAAAATAGAAGGAAAGATAAACTTCAGTTTAACCTATTCTGGAGTTACCACACCTTCTGACATTTAAATGTATGGCATTCCATTGTATAAACCCAGGAGCATCAAAATTAAAGACATATTAAATTATATTACTAAAATCTCAGTAGCTCAATTAGAAGATTTTTTATAGTAAAAATATCTACTTGTGGAAGAGAGAAAATTAGAGTTAATCTGTTTTCCTAAGTTAAAATTAAAGACTGCATTTTGTATTTTGTGGGTGTGTTTTGTGTTTATATTTTGAAGAAGGCGCAACCATTCTTTAAAAATTCTCTGAGCATCTGGTGTGAAATAGAAATATATCTTGCTTGAAACCCACGAAAATCCTATTACTTCTGGGAAGAGTTCACAGCAGTTGGCAGAGTGAGTGACGAAAGCGTTCTTCACCTTGGGTTATAAATTCCTCCCAGACCCTATTCCTATATGACTAGACAAACCAGCCATAACATAATTCCCTGAACACTTTATTTCCTCCACCAACATTTGGAAACTACTATGAGTCACTGTCTGAACTGGGTACTAAAGATAAAACATTTGATAGACACGGAGCTAAAAGAATGAGCAGTGAGGTAGGGCGGCTGGATAAGTAAATTAAAAATCACTCTGGAATATGTATATGAGCTGTAAAAGGAGAGACTGCAGAAGCTCGGTGACCCCAAAGGAAGGAAGCTCACCCAATTTGTGATGCTTGGGAAAGGCTGCTAGTTGGCTTTGAATCTTCATCTTAAGGAACAATTAGGCTCTAAGCAGGATGAAGAGGGGAGTGAAACAAAGAGAGGGCATTCTTGACAGAGTAAAGTGCGAGCTGCGAAGACAAGATAGTGGGAGAATATTCCACGTCTGGCTACCTGCAGGCAGTCTGACCCATAAGATGACGGGAGCGCATAGAGGGAAGGGCTGCTGTGAGCTGAAGCAAAGGACTGACAACTCCCTGGACCTTATTCCACGGTGTTCTGCTTTTACGCCAAAGGCATAAACTGATTTTGAAAAGATTCTTTATTTATAGCAATGAACGACACAGTAGAAGATACATAAATGTGAAGCCCAAGGAGGAGTGAAGTCCATAGCTTATTCAAGAGGCACCTGAATCTAAACTAAAGCAGAAACATTTGAGATATAGAGCAATTGATGGATTTTAGAGCGTCTAATAGACATAATCAAACCCAAGGGTAATATGCATAAAGGGATGAGTGAAATGGAATATATAGAGGATCCCTGGATTTCTATTTTGCGCAGTCAAAAGCAGGAGAGTACGGCTGACTGAGAATGTGGGATTGGAGAGCCAGTGCCTGTCTGCCTGTTTGAAATGTGCGGAGATGTGCTTTGAATACATTTAGTGTGTGGTGTCCATCAAACAGGATGCGGGCTGTGGAGCACAGAACTCTGGAATGCAGGATACTCGGCTGTTCTCAAGAGGGCATCTCAGAATGGGTTAGCATTTAACAGACAAGTAGGGAAGAGTAGTTCATGGAAAAGTCTAAGAATAACTGGACAGGTTCTGAAATAGCCGTGAGTGTCCGAGAAATGAGGCAATTATCATATTATAAGAAGGGAGGAGTCAGAATGTCAGATCATGTAGGTATTCACTTTATAACAGAAGTGAAAGATGTCCATTAGCCTTTTTTTTTTTTCCAAAAAGCACATTTTAGAATTTGATGAGAACCATTTCATGGAGGTTCCAGAATCAGGCTGGGTGGTTGCGGATGGAGTGAATGGATTGGTAGAAGAATCCGTGCAGAATGAAGAAGCACTATTCAGAAAGTCTTGCTGTTGGAAAAAGAATCTGAAAGAGAATGGATGTGTGTTCACGTATAACTGAATCCCTCTATTGTGCAGCAGAAATTGTCACAATACTGTAAATCAACTATGCTTCAATAAAACTTTAAAAAATGCAAAAAAAAAGTCTTGCTGTGGAAGATGGGAGAGAAATACGGTAGCAGGTGGGAATAGCTGCGGACACAGTTTATTTCATTTTTAAAAAGAATTTCAATGGGATATTTAGATCGTATTTTTGTTGAGATGAAGGAAATGGTTTAGGGAAGGGAGTGGGCTCTGTGGTTTTGAGACAGAGAAGAAATACCAGACAGAGGGTTGAAAAGAGAAATGTCACAGAGCACAGCAAGAAGAATTAACTTTGTGCAGGAGAGGAACCTCTCTTTCTTAGAGAAGGAGGATGGATGGACAGACGTAACTGACTAAAACTCTTCCTTATTTCCTTTGGAAATCCCAAACAGTTAAGAAACAATTTCACTGACCAATAATTGATGATTCCCTGTCGAAGTGTCTCCATCTGGCAGGAAGAGCATATGATTTAAGATAGAGAATCTGCTGCCCTGTCTGCTTTGGGACCATTAGTTGGGGGAAAAAAATTGGCTTGGTGAGTCGAGGCAGTAGAGGGGACAAATGAACTCGCCCTAGGTCCAATCTCTCTATATTTTTATTCTCTATGGAAAAGAACAGATGTTCTCTTTTTTGTCGAGAAAGCACCATGCTTCCTTCTCAACTTCATTTTAAAACAGGAGGTTTCAAGAGAGGCCACCCACAGTTCTGAGTGTTCCCACTGAGAGGAAAAATAAATGCCAAACCCATGTGCACTCAGCAAGGAGGAGTAGCTGAAAAAAAAAAAATCCAGCTCTATAGCCAGTCCTGCTTGGCTGGGCTAGTGGCAAAGATCAAGTTTAGCAAGCTTTTACTATTATTTTTTAACCATTAATAGTTCATTGCCATTGATGAGAGGCAACCTAACAATTCAATACGCAGTCCAGTTTACTAAGTCCAGAAGGTCTGAAGAGTTCTTAGAAAGGTGTCACATTTATACTATAACATGAATGATAGTGTATGTATACTACACAGTATGAAGAGTATGAAGGATATTATAACATTCACATTATATCAGAGTAACAGGATGCTGGGAATGCTACAGAACCCAGGTGATGAAACAGCCAAAATTTATAGGTACTAACTGTGATGGCCAGAGGTTTTTCTCATAAGGAAGTAGGTGGTTCTGAGACTTTTGAGTACGTAAAAAAATTAGGTTGTAATACTGGCTACTGCCTTCGCCAAATAAACCCTTGTGTGTTTTTCGGAAAATTCTTTAACCTTTCTATGTATAAATTTTCTTGACCCTAAAATGCTGGGTCTACAAGCATTTTCTTTAGACGGTTCAACAAATACATAATACATTTATTGCAAGTGCTTATATATTGTATTAAAACTATTTTTATTATTACACATTTTATACTACATTTATTTATTGCTATGTGTTTTAATCCATCAAGATCCTGTCAAGAAAGAGAATTCACAGAAGGTTCAGATCGAGACACTTTGAGGAAAGAGCTACCTAGGAGTTCCACCGCTGCGGAGATGCAGGTTCAATCCCTGGCTTGATGTAGTGTGTTAAAGGATCTGGTGTTGGTGCAGCTGCTGCAGTTTTTTTCTACGGCTGCCATATGCTGTGAGTGCAGCAGAAAGAGAGAAAGAAAGAAAGAAAGAAAGAAAGAAAGAAAGAAAGAAAGAAAGAAGGAAGGAAGGAAGGAAGGAAGGAAGGAAGGAAGGAAGGAAGGAAGGAAAGAAAGAAAGAAAGAAAGAAGAAAGAGCAAGCTACAGAAAGAGATAAAGGTGAGATAAAAACACATAAAGAGAAGGTAAAGTGTGAAGACATTTTGCAACTGTGGGAAGCTATTACCACCCCAAGACACAAGGAAAATCGTGTTATCAGAGGTAAGGCCTGGGGCCATGGGGGAGGGAGCATCCTAGGGGGTCGCTAGTCAGGAAGGCACATAGCCCCAGCTAGAGACTGGATGTCTATGCAGGAAGGAAACAGAAAAAGAAACTCCTGATCTTTCCTTCCACCTTTTTGATGCCTGAAACCAACAGAATCCAATCTGCAAAGGGAATTCTGAGACTGTTCTGCAAAGATCCAAATCCTGGGGCACAGAGCAGGACAAAGAAGAGGCTAGACGGGACCTGGATCAGACAAGTAAAACACTAGAGACAGTTCCTCGAAATTAGTAATATTTAATACTAATTTAATATAATATTTAATAGTATTACCTAAAAATATTATAACTAACAAGCTGATTCTATTAACAAAGGAGATGATGATGAAAATGACCGTGTGTTACAGAAAGTCTCAAATGAGGGAAGTTTGAAATATGTATCTATTTATATTTATCATAATAAAAAATTAACTGCTAGGTAGGTACAATCTTCAAGGATTATTTGGGATTGATGGAAGAAGCAGATATTAAATAGCCGCAATACAAAGTATTATATTCTGTTTGGAGAGGTATATATCCAGCCCTTAGGATAGTCAAAAATTAATTAACTATCAATAATTAATTTACTAAAAAGAGTTGGAGATGTGTTTACTTAAGGCAGCTTACCACATTAGCCTGAGATTAATGTTCTAATCTATTAATTTAATAGCTAAATAGATGTTTGACAGAGAATTGGGTGCAGTTTTCAACATAAATTCCAATATAATGCATATTACTAAAATGATGGAAATAACAAAAGAATACTGAACAAAGAGTAAGAAAAGCTTCCTTCTTTATTTACTGAATAAAGTCTTACCTTTTTATGTTTAATTTAAAAATCCAAAGAACTAACTAAATTATTATTTTTTACTTTCTTATGCTGTTGTTTTCCTTGTGTACCAAGGACCATCAATAGACAGGGGGAAAAAAAAGACAGAAAAGAAAGTTTCTTCACTTCTGCTTAAGCTAGAATGATCCCCAAAGAAAAATAACAGATAGCTACTCAAATGATATTAGTGTGTGTTATACTTATCACTAGACACATTTTCACTAACATTTAAAAATATGCCTGAACTTATATTTACAGATGTCTGTAATTTCAATAATAGAGACTAAAGATAAACAGAGGTCAATTCATTCAATTTCTCCCTTTTAAATGATAGAGAAAATGGGTCACAAGGAAGCCAAGTACCTATTGTCACATAAATACTTAGACGCCTATCTTTAAGCCAGGTTTCGTAATTCTTACGTTAATGGTGAAATACAGAAAGAATAATTTTCCTTTGATACACCCCCAACGCTCTTATCCATTGTTTCTCAATGTTTTCTTGTTGGAAAGCACTGGGTTATCCCTTTAGTTCCTGGAAGTTTTAGTGCATCAACGTCATCAATTAACTCCATCCCTGGATCTTCTGGATTGCCTTACTCTAACTCTTCAAGGCTGTACTTCCTTGGGTTTGCATGGAGAAAGCAGAGTGCATGAGGCATTAAAGCCATTGAACAGCATCCCTGTCTCCCTAGTTTTGCAGCTTTGCTGAAACTGGTTCTTCTACAGCAGGTGCTTCTTGCATGTGAATGGCCACCAGAGTGTTGCATCCTTACAGGGTAATTTATGGAGAAAACAAGTTGATGGGACACTGAAGTTAGATGTAGATGGAAAATGAGACACTGAAAGGAATCTTGGTGTCTTAGAACACCCTTTGGGGGAGTTTTGGAGAGTAGAGAGGAAGAGTTTGGGATTGGAGTTCAGTCTTGAGATTCTGATAAATGCCGTGTCAATAGTTCAAAAGGAGAACAGATGACACACAGGGGCCAAAATCTTAACGTCCTACTGTTTATATTCTGCTGTATATCTGAGTGACAATGTTGCTAGTTTTCATGTTTTCCTTGCCTTATATTTGAGTAACAGTCAGGTCTTCTACAATAATCTTTAACCCAGATGCAGATGGATTGCCCTCACTTGAAAAATATTGAATAAATAGTCACAATTAACCTTCAACGTGTCATGAAGTTATAACCCACTCTGAGCAGCACATATTCTGAAAGATAACTTAATTCACAGACAAACAAAATGACTTAAAAAAAAATGTTCACAGTAATGTACTTTTAACAGAACCAGGTCCCTTTTAAGGTTAAATGAGTTTCACTTGATAAAACTGTGATTTACTCACAATCTCTATGTTTCTAAAGTCAAAATCCCTATATTGTTACTAGTCTGTATTTTCTCCCCATTATCACCATTTCATGTACCATCAGGTCCTAAGGACTGTGGCTTCTACTTTTAAATGCCTCTCAAATCTAGTTCTTTCTTTCCATCAATATTTTATTTTAGGTCTTCACTATTCTCCAGAATAATGCAGATGTCTGTGTCTAATTTAAATCTGATTAAGGTGGAGATTGGATTAAGATAGCG